>OX246747.1:12750349-13040349 GCA_945910005.1 Isoperla grammatica
CGCGTTAAAAACGTACCAAAATCGTCAAATCCAAATTTCGAAAATCTTTCGTCTTTGGGTGCCCGTAACTTTTAAACGGGACCATACAAATTCAAAAAAGACATACAAAAAGATGCGCCATTCAATTGACTTGCGAGCAATAGTATTCGAAAAATTCAAAAAAAACATTTGAATTTTTTACAATTTTTCCCGCAAAACCGGAGCGTCGAAGTCGCATGCAATTCAACATAAAACACGTCGGGAGGGGGTGAAGGGTGGGACTTATAAACTCAAAAAATATACCAGCGTGTAGCCAAAGGCCTTGCGCCGAAAACTGTAGCGACACATTGTCGAAAAAGTCACGTGCGGGGGGCCAGCAAATTAATTTACTACTGCTTTGAATCCAAGCAATCAATTTCGATCGAACCGCTCCGGTAGTGGCGCTAGTGTCGGCTTTTCGCCACTATTTCACGGCAGTGTCCAGTATTCTAGCGCAGCTAGTTAGTAAGGTATTTGGTGAAAGTGACCATTTTAACTGTTTAGACTTAGAGACTGCAAAACCGTGTCATGCAATCTTTAACCAAAATTGTATTTCTTTTCTGAACATTCATTTCTTAGCAATTAAGGGGTATTAAACCTAAAAAATAAATTGTGTTGTTATTTTGTTTTTTATCACCATTCTTTATTTAACTTGTTGTTTCAGATGAAACCATAGCTCGCACTACGCGGGCCCCTTTCAGTTACAGAGTTCGTAAATTTTTCCGTGTTGATTCAGGTAAAAGAGTTACCAGCGTTATTATTATATTGACAACTTTCTTTGATCCATGATTATATAAAATTCATTTTTTTGTTAAATGTTACAATGCCACGTTATATAATCAAGAAATATATAGATTTGCCGTTGGACAGTGATTCGGAACGAGGCGAAGACGAGGATACGGCATATGAGCAAGACACCGATGACGGGGAGGAGATAAGGAACAATGAAACGGCAAGCTTTTATGCCACCTGCACACTCCACAAGCGTCGTGAGGTTGATTGATATTTGGGCTTAATGTCTCATATTTTTGCAACGAGGCTAATCGAAACAATAAATGGGTGATAATGAAGATGAAATTGGGGGCTCTTTGAAGGAAAGGGGCAAGTAGGAGGGCGCGTGAGGAAAGGGGATTGGGGTGTGGACTGCACTTCGTCTGACTTCACAGATACAACTTGACGTCGGCTAATATAGATTTCCTATTACCACCACACCAACCCTCATTTGTGAATAACGCATCCCATTCCTGGCATTGGTCCCCCCCCCCCCCCCCCTTTCAAAGGTTAATAAGAAAGCGATGCGATGAAATGTGTTGAAATTCATCTAATAGAACAACTACCACTTACACACTATAACAATGGAATTCGGTGAAACCCCCACCCCTCATTCATCTCATTCCTGAATAACAACGTTAATTGTACCCTGTGTTCGTTTCGTGACAACTTGCTATCCCACTGTACCATAAATGATCACAAAACTTAGTAGTCAGACGAGTGAAACATCCGTTCCGATGAGTTTTGCTGAAGACATAGAATATATTGGTGACAGCATGCAGTTAAGATTCGCGAAGGAAGTTTTGCGATAGAGGACTTGGTAAGCTACGAATGATATGGGGCCGTCCATAAATGATGTCACACTATTTGTGTGTGGGGGGGGGGGGTTATCAACTTGTGAAGGGGGGGGGGGGGAGGGGTCAGTCTTTCTGTGACATCCATGCATGCACTACATATAATTATTTTTCAGTGTTTTACATTTTTCAAATAATCCCGCAATTTCAGGCATTTCCAAAAGAGGGTTTTAGCCACTAGAATGCACCACCTGATGAGTTTAGTCATGGACGAATTACGAGTAAGTACAAGCAACCCCCCCTCAGTGTACAAGGTTAACCAGAAGCTTATGAATGACGATACAGAGTTCCCATATTCTCCTCAGCACTTGAGTAGACTGTTGGTGAAATTAGGCATTTAGTTTCGCAGCCTAGACAAGAAACAAGTTATTATGGAAACTCCGCGAGTTGTGGTTTGGAGATATTAATTTCTGAAGACTATCTCAAAATTGCGTAGTGAGGGAAGAAAGATCTACTACCTCGACGAAACGTGGTATGACTCGCACGACGTCGCCCAGCGTGGCTGGGTTGATAATAGTTGCAACTGCGTGTTGGATGCACCCGTTGCCCGCGGCAAGCGAGTTATCATCCTCCACGCTAGGTCGGATGAGAGATGGGTGAAAGACGGCCAAGAACATCAAAGACGCCTCAGCCGACCACCACGAGGACATGATTGCGCAACTGTTGTGAATCTTGGTTCCAAAATCAGCTGCTTGAAAATATTGAACCGAAAATTCAGTTATTGTTTTAGATAATGCCAGTTACTGTTCGAGACTAGCCATTAAGATGCCCTGCCAATCCACTGTAAAGCTGATATAATATCTTTCATGGAAGCAAATCACATACCAGTGCCTCACCCTTTACCCATAAAGCTTGTTCTGTTGCACAAATTGTTGAAAAAGGAAACATTAAAAACGATACATTGTCGAAAGCATGCCTAGTGATAAGGGGCACCTTGTGCTACAGCTTCCTTCTTATCACTGCCTATTTAACCCAATCGAACAAATGTGGTCATCAGTTAAAAAATATGTTGGGAAATGTAACGTGACTCAAACTGACTCGGTGTGTGTGATTCAACACATTAGACAATCTGCCACTAGCTGTGAACGACATTGGCCCAAGTGTGTCGCACACGTCTAGAATATTGAGAAGACTCATGTTAATAGGAGAAGGAGACTCAATAATTAAAAACATTGCCGAAAGTTATAATGGGCTACAAGAAGATTTAAGACCAACAGTATTGGCCTACCCTGAAAATTCGGCCGAGCCAACTCCAAAACAAGCTAGAACAGTCAAAGACAGCTAGAGATATAGCTGCCAGCTGCCAGGTTCCCGGTTTCTACTCACTTTTTGTGTGTATTCCTTTGGGAGATAGATTACGTACGTTGTACATACACATTATCTGATTATTTATCTGTAACTTCCACTTTTTGTTTTACAAATAGGACGTTTTTTGATAGTTAATTTCCATTTTTAAAATACATTGTTTTGACATGTGAATCACGTTAAATATGGCAATATGGTGTACGAGCGAGAGCACAGCTGTTCGGAGTAAACAGGAAGTGCCGTCTACCAACGTTAGTACATGAAAAATCCCTAACACCCTTCATCTGTATTCTGCAAACTAAAACTAAATATAAATAACCCCTTCTTCAAATTTGAAAAAGGGGTAATTTATAATTTGGGTATAAATTAATTTTTAAATAAATAACCCTTTCTTCAACATTCGATTGTAATGTAGTGATTTTCGTGCTTTCCTTCTAGACTGGCAGCACTACAACGACAATGGGGCGAAGAGGGCGTAAATCTTGAAGAAAAATACTTCCACAACTGTTTTTAGTGTCCAAAATGAATAACAATATTGTAACACACTTAAAAGATTAATCATTCATCATTTCATGATACAACTATGATTAGTAACGCAACTATAGCCCACATTCGTTGTCGGTTATGTGACTTTTGTCTATAGGCCTACATAGAAATCTGAGTTAGGTCTAGATACTTTAGTAGAAAATAAGTTACTGGCACATCTGTCCTAGATTGAATGAAAATACAGTACTATTATTATAACCCAAACGTTTCGGGAAATTATGTAGCTTTTCCCGTCTTCAGGTGAAAACAGGGACAGCTGTAGCCTATGATTTCCCAAAACGTTGCAGTTGTAATATATTATTCTTCAATCTCAGACTCGAGAGTTGTTCCACTTATTTATTTTCTGCTGAATAACATAAACTCACCTAATTTTAATAATCGTGTAGATACATGTTTTACATTTATTATTATTAATATATTATTTTATTTATTTATTTTTTTATTTATATTATTAATAAATTATTTTTGCCCGTTATTAGGAATCACAGGTAAATAGTTTTTAGTCTACTTAGTTATTTATGCCCTGGCAACAACCAATGGGAAGCATAACACTGAACATCTGTCAAGAAAGCATATAAATAATAAATATCTCAAGTATAAATAACAGTTATAAAGCAATGTATTGTATATATATATATATATATATATATATATATCACAACTTATATCTTCATGTACATTTTGTTATTGTATTTGTATGTATGTATTATACAGAATCTCTTCCTGTTTGTTTAAGGTATGTGATTATGACTTGCGCATTCTATCAATTAATGCCCAGCACCCGGGAGGACACCACGATAGCTTCATTTGGAAGCAGTCGGGGGCATATAGGGAGCTAGAGAGGAGATATCGAAACGGAGAACCACAGAACGAGTTAATTTTAGGTACGTATAGACATACAGGTAAGCCTACAACATGGCATGTCTTTGTCTTTCTTAATCATTGGCTCATTGCCAGTATGCACATTTAGTTTCCTCCTTACTTCTTCATTCCTTTATGATGTTAATAATTTTTCTTTGTTTATAAATGATTCATGCACTTCTCTACCTTTCTTTTTCTTTATTATTGCCCTTCATTTGTGATTGTAAGTAGTGATATGTAGTATACATTGTACAGAATTCATTTTTCTTCATTTCATACATGTGAATTTCTTATGTGTCAATTTACTGTTTTCTTTTCTTCCTTTCTTTTTCTTTCTTATACCCCTTCATATATCTACTTGCTTATTTATGCTTATTTTAATTTATGTTATTGATTTTTTATTTTCTCTCTACAGAAGTTTTGTTTAGCTGTTGTTCTTAGATTACCTTCATGTATATGATTTTGGTTTGGTGCTTTTCTGCTTAGTGCTTTCTTTGTTAATTGTACAATTGTTTGTAGATGTATTGTACTTTGTATCAGTTTTTCAACTGAATATATGCATTCAATAAATGTACTGTATATTTATATACATATTATTGTACATTAATTTTTGTTGCATAAACTCCCCCTCCCATCTTATTCACAGTCCACTTCTATAAAGGTACACATGTTGTACTTTAATCATCATATCCGTACACATTTTTCTACATTAAATTTGACCTATAAATCTCTACAGTGTAGATGTATAATGATGACATGTCCTGTATTCACCCCCTTATGAGTGGACTTTTCAACTCACAATTAAGTATTTTTCACCTACTAACATTGTCAATAAATCAATAATTTAGTATTGTAGAAACAAAAAATAAGGATGTGATTAACTGTAGTGCCATGCTACCGTCAATGTGTGTAGATATGTCTTATTCTTGAAAAGACTGAAAATCTGTGAAATATTGGCTAATATATGCATTAAGTTACAGTAAAACCTCTTTTATTCAAATTGCAAGGGACCCTTAAAAATGCAATTTGAATTACAAAATTTTGAATTAGAAGAACATTTAACATTATGCCTTATGCTCTAACCTTCAGCAGGGACATGATCACTACTTCGAATTACACATAAATTCGAATTTACAAAGTGTTAACTAACGATGTTTTTACTGTAAGTTATATTTTTTACTTCGGGGGGTCGTGAAACAAATTTGTATAACTTCTAATAATATCCAGATAGAGTAAATAAATGTATTGCATTTGCAACTAACCTACATATTATTCTCTATCTGCTACCGGTATGTATTGTGGTGATATATGTGGTATCTATCACACCACTCTAGGTGAATACGTAGCATGGTCATATTGCATTAATTATACCAAAAATAGTCAAACCAACAAATGCCCCCACCTACTTCATTTTTACCAATCATTATTATACCCATCCTCATCCTATTTTGTACTGCCCCATTTCTCCATTAGGTGACTCCGGATATTCTCCTACACCCTGGATGCTAACCCCACTGTTAGGACAAGAAGACAAGGGACACCAGGAGCAGACTACACTAAAGCCCATTGCTCCACAAGGAACTGTGTTGAAAGGTGCATTGGGGTGGCGAAGGGCCTCTTGAGGTGTCTGCTACAACACCGAACCCTGCACTACAGTCCACTGAAAGCAGGCATCATAGTGAATGCTTGTGGGGTTGTACATAACATTGCTCTGCACTACAGAATGCCACTACCTATTCTGCAGTTCGATGACATTGACCTAATGATCTCACAAGTACCAGCTCCACTTGCTCGCCATGGTGACGAGGGCGTTAATGAACGTAATCTTTTCGCTGCTGGGATTCGAGCCAGGGATGCCATCATCAGAAACCGCTTCACATAAAGCAATATCTTGTCCTTTGGGTACGGTCCGAAACCTGCTGAGAATGCTTAAAGCATGCTTGGCCCGTACCGAAACCTATTGAATGGGCTTTACCCAGCGTTCCGAAACCTCATTCGTGAGCATATTCAGCACGCTTAATATGCCCGAGGTTTTCAGTTGAGTATCTCCAGCATAAGGTGGTTTTTGGCGGCATTTTAAAAATGCCTTATAGACGGACCTAACCTTGGGCTTAACTTTAGTGTAAAATTGCGCCAAAATCATATGTTTGCACATGTATTAGAGCCTAGTATATTTAATTGATTTGACTTACGCCTCTATCAACCTTTTTAATTTTACTAAACTGTTTGACAGCTAATGCAGTGGGCGTGGCAAAACGACCTTGCGCCTGATTGGCCTAAACAGCCATGTCTATGATTTATATCGTGCTTATAGATGCTTTAACGTGCTGAAGAATGCTAGGTGCAAAACATTCTCAGCAGGTTTCGGACCGTACCCAATTTCATATATAATACAATTTCATAATAATGATTGGTAAAAATGAAGTAGGTGGTGGCATTTGGTGGAACTATTTTTGGTATAATTAATGCAATATGGCCTTGCTACGTATTCACCTCTTCGAGACTACCCTTCATTTGACATCCCTAGATTCGAATGTTAACAGGGAAGGATACCTCTACGTCAAAAACCGCACAAAATGTTCATTTTTAAATTATATCACAAGAATGGGCTTCGAAATCGAAAATCTGAATCAACAGCGCACTGTGGTTTAGTAAGCCCTACACATTGAATGCTCTAAGTTGTGAATTATATTTTATAATCAGTATGTTTTGTTTTAATAAATAATTCATTGTATTACTAATTATCGAATTATTGCCTTGGTTTCACACACATAGGGGTCAGATTGATTGATTGATGTTATTTTTTTTTATTTTTATTTGAAATATATCGTTAACAGGGCAAAGCCCCACCAGTAACGTATAATAAAAAAATGTATGTATGGGGCTTAACATCTCATATTTTTGCAACAATGGCTAATCGAGACGATGAGCGGGTGATAGTAAAGATGAGAAAGATGATGATGAAAAATAAAGCCACACCCGAGTCAGACCCATTGTACGTCGCGTGGGTCGTCATACGGGAGTCCAGCAAGGGTGGGCAGGGCCAAGTGGGAAGAGAAATATTGTGGGACAGTGGGAGGGAAGGGACAGGGTCTCTTTTCTAACAGCGCCCCCGGACCTGACAACTTGCATAATGAAATGTTCAAACCTATCTACAGCTTCACATCAATACTTACTTAAGATGTTGAATCACCCACTGGTGGGCTGTTTACCACCATGTAAGGTAATGAATAAGTTTAGTTAGGATTGGGAGAGGTCCAGTACTCTGGCCTTACTAATAAAAGGAGAGTTTGGATTGGTTAGGGCCCAGTGGTACTCGCGCCGAACCAATCAGGGACAAGGATGTACCGGATTGGTTCGCCTGCTATTCTAGCTTTAGTATATAATTAGTTCACTTCATACATCACGGACCAGTGGTGTCTGCATTCGAGTGCGTATGTGTGTGTTGTGTTGTGTACTACCACACTTCTATTAATAGTATCGCGGGTGCATCTTGTACGTGTTGACGACACGCACACGTTTGGGCATACTGATCATCCATGGCGGGACAGCGGCAAAACAATTGGTAAAAACAAGAGGTCGGGTAATATCTAGACAATTCATTAGTTCGAGGGATCGAATACCTGCTGGTCGAGTGGTCCTCTGTCTAATGGCGTAACGGTCTTGGTATGGTAGATTGAGTATTATGTCCTAGGCAGGGTTCTTAGGTGACCTCGCCAATGAGGCAACATAGCTAAGTAATAGATAGTGTGAGTATATTGGTGCAGACCCAGGTCTGTCACCCATTGCTCGACATTTCGCCAGAATTGCATCTGGCATGTTGACGAGTCCCTATCACGTCCTTCTCATTCAAGTGCCTAACGTCGACTGACTATTGTCAGCCGAGGCGCGTTGTCTCTATACCCACTGCTGTAGAAGGTGGAGGTGCGGGGCGGCGCGATTTTTAATAATAATATATATTATAATGATATTATATGATATATATTGGACAAGTGAAGGAGAGTTTGTTGGTTTCGGCTACTTGAATATCGTTGACCCATCGTGTAGGAGTCGAGCTTGTCTTCGCTCTCAGCTTTCGTGAAAGCATGGTTGGGAGATTCATGGCCGTCCACCGTCTCCTATCGGGGTAAGTTGATTGCTTCTTTTTATAGCAACGTTTGATGTCAACATCGAATCGGCTCAAGGTATGGACTAGCCTATAGGACGTGTAGGGATTGTTTGTTAATTACAATCAATTACAATTACAGTCGGACGAGTGCGAGGTGGTGGCCCTCGTAACGGCAGGTGTGCTGGGCCGGGGGGTCCTGCATAAGTGCCCCTACTGCGGTACTTTCACGGCCTCCCTTACCCAGCACCATATCCGGTACAACAAGGTACCGGGTAAGCGCGCGGCCGAAAGGACGAGGAGACACAAAATGAGGGAGAAATTGCTCCTGCCCCATCCAGCGGATGATGCAACCGAAGAGGATGTGAGTAAATTACCATTATTATGTTATTTAATAATTAATTTATTTAACGTACATTTATTGAATGTATATTTTATTCCACTGTGTGTGTGTTATTATGTGTGTGTGTGTGTGTGTGCCAGGGTGGCCCTACCAGAAGCATACGCTTCCGCCGGCATAGCTCTCGGGATCAGCAAAGCACGCAAACCTGCCCACCACGATAAGGTAGCAGTCCCTGGGCAGGCCAAGTGGGAGGAGAAATATTCAGTGGGACAGTGGGGGGAAAGGGACAGGGTCTCCTTTTGTCGCCTCTTACGACTAGCAGAGTCACTCTGGGCCTATTCTACCCCGGGCCGAGACGGGTAAGGCAACAATGTAGACACTGCAAAAAGGTCCTAAGTGTTCCCTGGCTAAATAACTAATCTGTTTTGTTTATTTATAACCTGGACATTAAAACGTTGTTTTCTACATGTGTAGGGCCTACACCAAAAAAAAACACACAATAACGGATATTGTTACCCACAGGAAACTTAAATTCGCGTTCAGCATTGTCACTGGCAATAAAGTAGTTACTTCAAAAGGTCTTTAGTGTTCCCTGGCTACGTAACTATACTGTTAAGGTATCTATAACCTGGACATTAAAACGTTGATTTCTACACTTGTACACCAAAAACTGAGAAAAAGTAACAGGAATTTGAGTTGGGGCCATACAATTTTGGATTCCTTGTGCTCATATTAAAAACTCCTCAACATACTTTCTTCAGGATTTGTACGATTGTATCATAATATATGATTGCGATTTATCTATTAGCCATAGTTGCGAAAATATGAGACATTAACCAAAATTATCAAGGGACCCCACTATTATGTAAAAAGACGCTTCTAAATTATATTGTTAAAATAATTTAAAAAATATTGATTGCATTCATGACATTTCATTGCATTTCTCACTTACCCTAAATTGATGATTGATTGATATTTGGGCTTAACGTCTTATATTTTTGCAACTAGGCTAATCAAGACGATGAGTGGGTGATAATGAAGATGAAATTGGGGGCTCTTTAGAGGAAAGGGGCAAGTAGGAGAGCGCGAGAGGAAAGGGGAAAGGGGAGGAAAGGGGATTGGGGTGTGGACTGCACTTCGTCTGACTTCTCCTCCTCGACCAGTCTGGCTAGGGTGACCCTACCAGAAGCATACGCTTCCGCCGGCATAGCTCTCGGGATCAACAAAGCACGCAAACCTGCCCACCACGATAAGGTAGCAGTCCCTGGGCAGGACCCTAAATTCACAAAAACATTTCTGAAAACTTAAATAAATAAGAACCAACATAGGACCTTTGCCTTTAGCATGCACTATGACTTTTTGTATTAGGCTCTATGATAATTATAAATTATAATGTCCGAAAACATAAAAAGAGGTCCAAATACCTGTTGTTGATTGTAACAATTATACCCAAGACGTCCCAAAGATGAAATCCATCATGATACCGCGTAAAATTGAGACTCCAGAATAGAACCTGCCAGTGGCAATACATGTTTAAAGGCCCTCTAAACCCTCACATTTCGTTTAAAACGTGTAATTGTAAGCCTAATCTGTAACGGTTAGTGCATGTGTCAAGTTGCCTAGTGTAACCCAGCACTTGAAATCCAAGAAAAAGTGTTTCGCCCCAGGCGTTGTGACGTCTACAAAACCCCACGCTGCTCGCTGCATATGGAGCATCTTCTGTGTTTCGACGCCCGCGAAAATATATATCGTCGTCAAGATCCATCTAACTCACTTGAGCACAAATTAAACATACCACTGATGTCGTCTTACTTCGGTGTACACGATGAATGTTTAAACAACCTTCTACCATTTATGCAACTTATTCTATAAAATGTAAAACATGAAGCAATTACCACATAATTTAGATGGAAACACAACCAATTTCAAGCTTGTGTAATGAGAAGGTAGCTTTAAAAATCAGAATTCCAACCAGCCTATCATGTTAACTGATATGTTAAGATATTATAAGCAGAAAACCAGCAAGAAATTGATGAAAATGTAGCCGATTATCGTATGTATATAATAATGCGTGTTGTCCGATCACTGCCGCGGAGTACAACTCGGTGAGCGCGGGCAAAGCCGCATGGCCTGTCAAGCTTTTAATAGCTTGGCTGAAAACATCGACGCATTTGTACATTGTACAAAATAAAATGTTTCAATTATAAACTTATTAGTTGTAAGTCTCAATCTATTGCTATCGATACTTTAATAAAAAAAAAAAACACATATATAATAACTTAGAATAACTGAACAAACTATATTTTGAATTTGAAATACAAAATAATACTTCAGTTATTAAGAAGAAACAAAACAGCTTGAAACTGATATTATTAATATTAGTATTGCGGTTGTCACGATTTGTAATTTTAGTTTCCGGCAATTTTTAGTTACAGAATTTCCATTGATTCCAATAATACAATAAAGTCGATATATTAATAATAATATAATATAATAATAATAAAAGTAATAATACCACCAATAATAACAATAATAATAATAATGATGATGATGCAAACACAAATAATATGTAAATCACGCACACGCACACAACCAACCCATGACACACTCGACTTAATTGTAGGTTTGACGTGTTTTTTAGGCCTATGTAATTTATTTGTATCAATTATTATTATTATTTCCAGATCTGACTGGTAGAAATCCCACGTAGTTTCCTGATTCCTCGGGAAATTGGTTGAGTTTGAGAGCACTCATTGAGATACGACACACTGACTCCTATATACATAATACAACTCAAGAGAAATCAATACAATGTTTTTATAGTCGATAGTAAAGACTAGTAGTTTGACTGATCTCGATCTACGCAGCTCACTGGATATATTCGCGGACGTATCAGGCAATAGGCCGCAACACGCGTTGTTATATACACGCGTTGTTATATACACACGATAATCGGCTAAATTTCCATCAATTTCTTGCTGGTTTTCTGTTTGTAATATTTTAACATATCAGTTAACATGATAGGCTGGTTGGAATTCTGATTTTTAAAGCTAGCTCCTCATTAAACAAGCTTGAAATTGGTTGTGTTTCCATCTAAATTATGTGGTAATTGCTTCACGTTTAACATTATATAGAATAAGTTGCATAAATGGTAGAAGGTTGTTCAAGCATTCATCGTGTAGACCGAGGTAAGACGAATTCAGTGGTATGTTTGATTTGTGCTCAAGTGAATTAGATGGACCTGGACGACGAGATATATTTGCGCGGGCGTCGAAACACAGAAGATGCTCCATATGCAGCGAGCAGCGTGGGGTTTTGTAGACGTCACAACGCCTGGGGCAAAACACTTTTTCTTGGATTTCAAGAGCTTGGATACACTAGGCAACTTGACACATGCACTAACCGTTACAGATTTGGCTTACAATAACACATTTTAAACGAAATGTGAGGGTTTAGTGGGCCTTTAAACATAGTGGCTGTTTGTAGTCAACAAAATGAATAACACTGCAATCTTTTCTAAGGCAAACAATAAATAGACTGTGCTGAAGCGTAAAGCAAAACTAACCTACTTTTCCCCCCTGCCATGTCTATTTTTGTCAACAATATTAATAATGTGTTTCAATTTATTCATTTCAGACTAATCTTAAAAATTAACGACCAGGGCTCTAAGGTGAAGCGAGTCAAGGGTGCCCCTCCAGCAATAAACTCACGCGTGCTATCCCTCACCAACAATCTAGCCGCTTTTAGGACAGCACGGCGCATTTCAGTACCAACCTCGGCTTCGGTATCAACCTCGGCGTCAGCATTACATCAGTATAGTAGTTGTAGTAAATAGTATTGTTATTTTCATGTTTCTTTTTCTTCTTGTTTCAATTTTATATATTTATTTTTTTTCACATTTCTATTGACAATAATTTGGAATGATTTGCTTTAATAACCAGAAAATAAAATACTACATAGCGCTTGTGACAAATGTATTATTTACAATTTTGAATGCCACATTGACCATCACATTATTCAATTCTAACAAGGTTTATCCCAAGATTATCCCATCCATTCTTCCACCATTTGTAGGCCCTTTCAGTTTATTTTTATGCCTCATGTTATCAAGTCATGGGATTATCTATCTACCTAACAAGTTTTCTTTTAGTGTGGATTTAATCTTATATCTCTGTCGTTCGGCTAAATACTAAGCACAATCTGAAATGATGTGTTGGTCAGTCAAGGTAACATTACAAGCGTCGCACATAGTTTGGGGTTCACCTTTTAGAAGATAGCCTGAGTAAAATAGGTGTGACCGATTCGGATGCGAGTTAAAACAACTTCCTCGCGGTGACATGAGCGCCGGGAGGAGAGCCATGGAGTTACGGAGTCTTTTATTTCTCTTAGTTTGTTGTTTCGTATGTTCTGCCCTCGTCATGCCATAGCTTCTCAAAATTAAGTTAAAAAGACGCTTTCAGGTCCGCAGATATAACTCATTAAATGTCGTGGCTGTCAGTGGGACAGGCTTCTTTGGCACATCGATCGTCACCTCGTTACCGAGAATGCCTGCTTGACCAGGAACCCAACAAAAACTATGGACTTACGTTTGGTTAAAAGTTTCGATAAAATTGTTTGAATTTTAACAATCAATGGGTGCCTAGCATATACTTCTGAAAGTGCCTGAAGAGAGCTCAGGGAGTCGGTGCATATTACACATTTTGATTTCTTGCTTTGAGTGTCATATGAAAGACTTTGCATGATTGCGAAGAGTTCCGCGTTAAGAATACTCAAAGTGGGTCTACGTGGAATAAAAACTTTTCATTGTCGGTAATAAAAGCGCAGCCGACCGAAACCTCGATTCTCAACCCATCTGTAAAAATGCATTCGTGATCGGAGTATAGGGAACGAATTTGTTTAAACATTGCTTAATATTGCAAGCAGGATGTGGTGCTTTTCTTGTAAACTGACATTTGAGTGATGCATTTGGGCATACTGATAATCCATTGCAGGACAGCGGCAAAAAAATTGGTAAAAACAAGAGGTGGGATAATATCTAGACAATTCATTAGTTCGAGGAATCGAATACTTGCTGGTCGAGTGGTCTTCTGTCTAATGGCGTAACAGTCTTGGTATGGTGGATTTAGTATTATGTCCTAGGCAGGGTTCTAAGGTGACCCCGCCAATGAGGCAACATAGCTAAGTAATTGATAGTGTGAGAATACTGGTGCAGACCGAAGTCTGTCACCCATTGCTCAACGTTCCGCCAGAATTGCATCTGGCATGTTCACGAGTGCCTATCATGTCCTTCTCATTCAAGAGCCTAATGGTGAATTCACGACCTTGCGTTGCGCTACGCAACTTTGAAATTCGAAGTCCTAGCAGCCAATCATGAGCATCATCAGTGCGCGACTGTGCGATGCTGCAAACATTGTTCAACTTTCCAACGCCTTCTTGATCCTCGCGGCATGTATGATCCGGGTACAATATTAACGTTATTTACTTCGTTATCGGGGAAGAAGGCGCATTTTATTATGTCTGCATTACTTGAGAATACAAAGACAATTGTGGTTGCAGAACACGAAACAGTGGCAAGTACGCCCTATTTTCCAAACACGACGCATTGATGGAAATTATTACAAACTCGTCCCAGTGATGAGGTTAAATGATTTGACGTCTCATGAAAATTATTTTCGCATGTCGCCTACCGTGTACGATGAGTAATTAGAAATAATTAAAACGTATCTCACAAGACACCGGTACTTTGACACTTCGTTGATAAGATTTTCGAGATCCATAGTCTTTTTTTCTCTTTTCACACAGAATTCACGTGTTCAAATTTGGTACACAGTTTAAACAACAGCCTTCACCAACGTCGGTTCATAATAAATGGGGCTTAACGTCTCATATTTATGCAACGATGGCTAATCGAGACGATGAGCGGGTGATAATGAAGATGAGAAAGATGATAATGAAGAACAAAGCCACATCCGATTCAGATCCATTGTACGTCGCGTGAGTCGTCATACGGGAGTCCAGCAAGGGAGGGCAGGGCCAAGTGGGAGGAGAAATATTCAATGGGACAGTGGGGGGAAAGGGGATTGGGGTGTGGACTGCACTTCGTCTGACTTCTCCTCCTCAACCAGTCCGGCTTGGGTGGCCCTACCAGAAGCATACGCTTCCGCCGGCATAGCTCTCGGGATCAACAAAGCACGCAAACCTGCCCACCGCGATAAGGTAGCAGTCCATGGGCAGGTGACACAAGAAGGGGATGTGTTTGTGTGCGGTAGTGGACTTAGTGGTCAGCTGGGGCCGGGGAAGGAAACCTTTTCGGTGGCGACTCGGTTGCCGAAGTCACCGGGGGTGATGGTTCAACAGGTGGCCTTTGGTGAGACGTATTCTTTACCCTTGATAGTTGAGAAGGCAAACCTCACACCGGCACCTCAACTAGGGATCGGCGTTGCAGAGAGGGGACAAGCCACCCAATGACCGATCGATGGCCAATGTCGTCATGTTTACGTTGACGCCTTAAATTGACTTTGTTTCGAAAGGAGGAACTTGCCAGTTTATTTAAAAACATATTGTATGAATTCTTTAGTTTCAATTTTGTAGTCAATTCAATCTCCCATGGCCGCTGCTTCCTCTGTGGTTAAAAGCGAAGGGTAGTCTCTACGTCAAAAACCGCAGAAAAAGTTCACTATTAAATTATAACTCAAGATTGCAACAAGAAATCGAAAATATAAATCAGCCGCGTACTTTCCGTTCTAATTTTGTTGTACAATTCCTTACCCGGTCGCCCCTCTCTGCAACACGGATCCCTAGTTGAGGTGCCGGTGTAATGTTTGCCTTCTCAACTATCAAGAGTAAAGAATACGTCTCAGCAAAGGCCTCCTGTTGAACAATCACCCCTGGTGACTTCGGCAACCGAGTCGCCACCGAAAAGGTTTCCTTCCGCGGACCCAACTGCCCACTTAGTCCACTAACACACACAAATACATCCCCTTCCTGTGTCAAGATTGATTTGATTAATTAGTGGGGCTTAACGTCTCACTCTCATGCAACTATGGCTAATCGAGACGATGAGCGGGTGATAATGAAGATGAGAAAGATGATGATGAAGAATAAAGCAAAATCCAAATCAGATCCATTGTACGCCGCGTGAGTCGTTATACGGGAGTCCAGCAAGGGAGGGCAGGGCCAAGTGGGAGGAGAAATATTCAGTGGGGCAGTGGAGGGGGGGGAGGGGCAGGGTCTCCTTTTGTCGTCTCTTACGACTAGCAGAGTCACTCTGGGCCTACTCTACCCCGGGCCGAGACGGGTCTCCTTTTGTCGCCTCTTACGACTAGCAGTCACTCTGGGCCTATTCTTCCCCGGGACCAGACGGGCGACGGCTGATGACGGCGTCGATACTCGCGTTAAGCTGGACAAGGTTTCGGCTACGTCAAGACCAATCTGGCCTTCGTTATTCCGCCACGTTATCAAGAGTGCCCAAGAGGCCGATACAAGATTGATTGATATTTGGGCTTCACGTCTCATATTTTTGCAACGATTAATAATGGGGCTTAACGTCTCATATTTATGCAACGATGGCTAATCGAAGCGATGAGCGGGTGATAATGAAGATGAGAAAGATGATAATGAAGAATAAAGCCACGTCCGAATCAAATCCATTGTTCGTCGCGTGAGTCGTCATACGGGAGTCCAGCAAGGGAGGGAAGGGCCAAGTGGGAGGAGAAATATTCAATGGGACAGTGGGGGGGAAAGGGGATTGAGGTGTGGACTGCACTTCGTCTGACTTCTCCTCGACCAGTCCGGCTTGGATGGCCCTACCAGAAGCATACGCTTCCGCCGGCATAGCTCTCGGGATCAACAAAGCACGCAAACCTGCCCACCACGATAAGGTGGCAGTCCCTGGGCAGGGCTAATCGAGAAAATGAGTGGGTGATAGTGAAGATGCAACAGGGGGCTGTTTGGAGGAAAGGGGCAAGTAGGAAGGCGGGGTGAAAAATTGGAAGGGGGAGGAAAAGGGAGGGGGAAGGTTGTGGACTGCATTTCGTCTGACTTCTCCTCCTCGAGCTGTCCGGCTAGAGAGGCCCTACCAGAAGCATACGCTTCCGCCGGCATAGCTCGAGGAATCATCAAAGCGCACAAACCTGCCCACCACGATAAGGTAGCAGTCCCTGGGCAGGCAAACTCAAGGTGTTTTTGGAAGCACCACTACTGGAGAAAGGCATGTATTTGAAAATGAAAGCAGGAAACTGCAGTCTATGGCAGGAGCCATCTTCCTCGTGAGTGTTCCAAACCTCACGTGTCGAACCGTCTTCCAATGAAGGTATTGTGTCTTCAATGTTTACTTTCAGCTCTCAAAGTGGTCATCTCTCACAGAGGTAAGCTGTCTACATTCTACAACACCTGATATTATTAGCGCATAGCGCTTCGACACTTGAGGCATGAAAGTTCAGTCAATTAAGCTCTAGAAGCCCCTAAGCTATAACTAAACAAACAACAGTTTCTCTACGGTTGTCGAAACCTTTAGTTCAAACTTTCCCGATGGCAACTGTAAACGAAAGATCGTCATTTTGGAGAAATGTGTCAAGCAATTTCGCATTGACACTTACACAGTTGGATGAACGAAACATGTCTTCAACATTCTCGATATCAGAACAAATGTTCCTGCGGTTAGAAGTGCTCACATCTTCGCCGAGAAGCGTGAGTTTAAGCCTGAACGCGTGCCTGTCCTCGGGGGTGCCTATGTACCTGACGGCCGCCCGGAACGTAGTCCCATCCCCGTCGCACCCGCGATATAGCGTGAACACTCTGCCGTGCGCCGCGAGCACGTCCGTGAGCAATAGTCGGCGCCGCTGCACAGACGAGCGTGGCAGATCGGGCCACGTCCGGTCCGCGTGGGCCGAGAGGGCGTGGGCCAGCATCGCTTCGGGCTGGCCCCTCCAACCGCCGCACGCCAGGGGACAGTCGTAGTCGCGGCGGGGACAGAACGCGCCGTGACCCTCTAGCTCGCACGCGCGCATGCGCAGCAAGCATGCCGTGCACGGTAGTTCGATGTTGGAACTCAGGCCCTCAAGAGCGAGATTCCTCACATTAAGGAACTGTCCGCGACACAGCGGGCAAACTGTGGTCCTGTCGTCAGACCGGCAAGCGTTGCATAAGCTGTGTCCCGCGGTGCACAGGTGTATTGGTGCGCACATGACCTTGAAGCAAACAGGATACTCAAAAGTGGTCATGATGTCCCGTTCTAATTCGGTTGTACCATTTTTCACCCGGTTGCCTCTCTCTGCAACACCGATCCTCAGTTGAGGTGCCGGTGTGATGTTTGCCTTCCTAACTATCAAGAGTAGAGAACATATCTCAGCAAAGGCCACCTGTTAAATAATCACCCCTCATGAGTTCGGCAACCGAGTCGCCACCGAAAAGGTTTCCTTCCACGGACCCAACTGACCACTAAGTCCACTACCGCACACAAACACATCCCCTTCCTGTGTCAACATCGCAGTGTTGCGACATCCAGCGATGATCTGGGAGACAGACTGGTTCTCAAGGCCAATCATTCGAGAGGGGGCGGGTCTCTTAACCCTTTCACCGGTACCCAACTGACCATTTCCATTATTACCCCAAACCCAGGTCGTCCCATCGACTCTGAGGACCACAGTGTGGTAACAACCACAGGACACGACCGCCACGGCTGATGACGGCGTCAATACTCGCGAGAAGAAATACAATGGTAATTTCCATATATATGTGGCTTTTAAATATCTGCCCAAACTTAAAGGTGATAAACCACAAATTCTTGCTCCTAGGGCATACTCATATGGAGGCTGATGCCGTCCATTCATGCATCGAGCGCAAAAAAAAACCCTGCACACAATGGAAATTGCAGTCCCGCATGACTGGGCTCAGTTTTCCGGGCATGTCAAGATGCAAGGATATCCAACCCATTCATGGTTTTTGAAACGAAACCTGAAGATGTTAAGGCTGTCGACCAATTGAAGAACAAATGTGTGTCCCCTTTGGTGCGTCGTAAGATAACATGTGATGCATGGAATACCGTTTTCAGTATCCAAAGTTATAAGTGTCCAGGTTCGATAAGAACGCGCTGGAATTTTGTTTTTCAAAATCGAAAACCACAATGGCACTTTCCAAGAACTAGATATGAAGCGGTTGAGTCGTAAACACCTCAAATTTCAAGATAAATTAGCCACAATATAACAATGATGATGATTCATGGGGTTTAACGTCTCATATTTATGCAACGATGGCTAATCGAGACGATGAGCGGGTGATAATGAAGATGAGAAAGATGATAATGAAGAATAAAGCCACATCCGAATCAGATCCATTGTACGTCGCGTGAGTCGTCATACGGGAGTCCAGCAAGGGAGGGCAGGGCCAAGTGGGAGGAGAAATATTCAATGGGACAGTGGGGGGGAAAGGGGATTGGGGTGTGGACTGCACTTCGTCTGACTTCTCCTCCTCGACCAGTCCGGCTTGGGTGGCCCTACCAGAAGCATACGCTTCCGCCGGCATAGCTCTCGGGATCAACAAAGCACACAAACCTGCCCACCACGATAAGGTGGCAGTCCCTGGGCAGGCAATATAACAATATAATAATATTAGCCACAATATAATAATATAAAATATATTATAATAGAATGATAAACTTAGTACGTAAACGTTCCCTCAAGATAACATTGAAACTAACAGTATGATTATTTAGACATTAACGGAAATTAACGGAAATAACATAAAAGACAATAAATATATTATATTTTTAAAATAATAACAGGAATGCAATAGGATAATAAAATTCCACAATACAATACTTGCAAACTTTTTAAATAGTATCAAATTTACAACACATCCGATGAGGGATCAGGGGAGCGAGAACCCATTAAGGCCGAGCGATACTCTCAGTATAATGATGAAATGAAGCTCATGTTTTAGTTACATCTGATGAATGGTTACGTCATGCCACTTCGCTTTAACAGTACAATGAAGGTATACGATACAACATCTTGACTTCGTGTTAGATGACACAATTAAGAGATGAAAGCCAGAAACTGCCGTCTTTGGCAGTAGCCATGTTCCTCCTGAGTGTTGCAGACCTCACGTGCGACCGTCTTGCCATTAAGGTGTTGTGTCTTCAATGTTTACTTTCAACTCTCAAAGTGGTCATCCCTCACAAAGGTAAGCTGTCTATATTATTGGCGCATGGCACTTTGACACTTGAGGCATGAAAGCACAGTCAACTAAGCTCTAGAAGCCTATATAAGCTATAACTAAACAAACAAAGGTTTCTCTACGGTTGTCGAAACCTTTAGTTCAAACTTTCCCGATGGCAACTGTATACGAAAGATCGTCATTTTGGAGAAATGTGTCAAGCAATTCCGCCTTGACACTAACACAGTTGGATGAAGGAAACATGTCTTCAACATTCTCGATATCATAACAAATGTTCCTGCGGTAAGTAGTGCTCATATCTTCGCTGAGAAGCGTGAGTTTAAGCCTCCACAGTGGTAACTCACCGTCAACACGTCGACCCATGCCCCTGTTTGTAGCAACAGTCTCCTTATTCGACACAGGGGTCCGCCTGTACACTATCACCAACATTTGCCATCACAAAGTCTCCTTTGAGCGTTACCGTGGCCAATCAGGTCCAATTGCCAACAATATGGCCACTCATCAGCTTCCCCAAATTCAACTCACTTATTGTTATATTTTCTAGGTTCTTGTCAGTTTGCGTCTACTAGCTACTGGAAGTTTCCAGGGTGTAATCGGCCAAATTCACTACCACATGATACATCAAGCCACCGTGAGCGGGACATTGCACAGGTTTTGTATTGCCTTATGCACAAGAATGCCACATCACATCAGATTTTCAACCACACGGGAGGAAATAGTGGATGTGAAAGTGGCATTCAACACTGCAAATAACTTCCCTCGAGTTATCGGATGCATTGATGGTACACATATACCGATCAAGAAGCCATCTCGGGCTGATTGATTGATATGTGGGCTTAACGTCTCATATTTTTGCAGCTTGGCTAATCGAGACGATGAGAGATATTTTAGAAGTTTTTTTTATGATCTGGTTGTAAAAGTCAATCACTTGTGCCTGAAGTGATTACTTTTTAACGAAGGAGAAAGTTCTCCTAAATTCTGTTAAGATGCAGTAGGCTATTAAAATTTGTTTGTTAATGAATTACCTGATTTATTTTTGTTTGATCTTTGTAGGCTTATCTTGTACTTAAGCATTTCCCAAAATTATCCTAAGCATTTCAATTTCCCTTATCAATAAAAAATGTGCCATGCCCACACTACCGTATTCCCCTCTCTTATTCTCCCTTTATAGTTTCCACAGGTTTGTGATGCGTATATGTAGCTTCTGGACCTCGTTGCCCGTTGGCCTGGCTCGGCCCATGACTCGCACATCTACAAGAACAGTCAGCGGAGAAATCATTTACACAATGCAAATCTACCTCCTCCAACCTGGCTGCTTGGCGACAGTGGTTATCCACAGGAGTTCCGCCTCATGGTGCCAGTATTGCGACCTGTTACACAGGAAGAACGGCATTACAACGAACGTCACAGGTCAACAAGGAATGTTGTTGAAAGAACATTCGGCGTGCTGAAGATTGATTGATTGATTAGTTGGGCTTAACGTCTCATACTTATGCAACTATGGCTAATCGAGATAGATAGATATTTGGGCATAACATCTTATATTTTTGCAACTTGGCTAATCAAGACGATGAGTGGGTGATAATGAAGATGAAATTGGGGGCTATTTGGAGGAAAGGGGCAAGTAGGAGGGCGCGGGAGGACAGGGAAATGGGGGGGGGGGGGGGGGGGGTTAGGGAATTGGGGTGTGGACTGCACTTCGTCTGACTTCTCCTTCTCGACCAGTCCGAGACGATGAGCGGGTGATAATGAAGATAAGAAAGATGATGATGAAGAATAAAGCCACATCCGAATCCATTGTACGTCGCGTGGGTCGTCATACGGCAGTCCAGCAAGGGAGGGCAGGGCCAAGTGGGAGGAGAAATATTCAGTGGAACAGAGGGGGGGGGGGGAGGGACAGGGTCTCCTTTTGTCGCCTCTTACGACTAGCAGAGTCACTCTGGGCCTATTCTACCCCGGGCTCGGCGTGCTGAAGATCAGGTGGTTGTGTATCTCTAGGGCCGGCACACTGTTGTACACCCCTGCTAAGGTTGTGTGTTGGCTGTCGAAAAGAGAGGAATCGTGTATAATTTATTCCACAAACATTATAAAAGTAATGTTTTGCGTGTTCAAGCGTGGAAGGACGTGGCGCAAGATTGTAACAACACAGGTAAGCAAAACGACTAGGCCTAGGCCACAGATAGCGCATCGTGCAATCTGCAAGTGAAATGGCTGGCGTGGAGAATCCGCGCCACGCCACGCCACGCCGCGCCGAGCACATCCTCGACTGAAATCGCAGGTTTATGCTTTGCGTTGGTTTGCCATAGAAATGGTGTTTGTTTCACCCCCCGTAGGAGGAGACGGAAGGTAACGTAGAACGACCCTACGTACCGCTATGAAAAGGCCATCTATCCTTCGGCAAGACGGAAGAAGAAACGTGAAGCTTTACAAGGTTTCGGCTACGTCAAGACCAAGCTGGCCTTCGTTATTCCGCCCAGCTATCAAGAGTGCCCGAGAGGCCGAGACAAGAACTGAATGGTACCCGCCACACGAAATATCAATGATGGCCTCGGGGAGGTTGGTCACGCGGGTGAATGAGGTTTGCTGGTTTGTATGACCAAGTCCTAATTGGCCAAACTTGTTGTAGCCACACACCCACACCTCACCGCCGTCGGCAAGAACCACCGTGTGCAGACAAGCAGCAACTTTCTTGATGGGCGGCAGCCAGGCAACCAGGACGGGTGTGTGGGCTTTTTTGATGTGATCGAGGCCAAGCTGACCTTGATCATTCATCCCTCATGAATATAACTCACCCTTGTCAGTGAGGAACTTGGTGTATAGGTGTATAGCATGGTGTATAGCACTTTCTGCTTCGCACCCTCACCTCTGATCCGAGGCTTCTTCACCATATTGCCGCCACTCAGGTTACGACAATACAAGCACTAATTAATTTTCCTTTTTTCTGTTAAGCTTGCACTTGCTCGATTCCTGTGTTCAGTAATGGTTTACCATAAAAAATCATGAAGCTCATCATCTATTATATCTTTTATTTGCGCACCATCATTCCAAACATGAACAATATTACAACAATACACAAAACAATTACAATAATATTAATGCTAATAACAAACATGTTTGTTGCCCTGCAAAATACAGGTGGCGGTGAGAAGTGTTTGAAATTTTGTTTCTGTTTCCATGGTTACGGTAAGATTTTTGTCGTTTGTCTTTTGTCTTTCCGTCATTATTACTGAACGTGATCCATGTGAACAGTACATTGCAGAAATTCCTTTTTTTCTTATAAAAATTATCCATTAAGGCTCTACTGGAAGAGCGAAGATAACTTTAATACGTGCACAAGGTAAAAAACTTTTATTATTGAGCATTTGAGTAGACAGCTTTGTTGAAACGTTTGACTTCTCAGACATAGCCTAGGCCATGGCCTAGGGACTAGCCTCTCATGTAGGCCTATAGGCCTACTAATGTTTTCCAGGCAAATGAACACAAAATAATGACAAATTCGAGCCAATGGTTGAACAAGCTACAAAATTAGTAATAATTACTTACACACACACGTTCTAAGGGTGTTACTGTGGTGCGAAACTGTCTAGGTGCTACGGCTAGGCCTAGATGACTGGAGATATCTTTCTCCATTTTGGATTTGGAATTAAATAAATTTTCGACAAAAATGACTTATTTTTATGTTACCGGTTATTGTATCTTTCCAATTATGTAAGGTGCATGCTTCAAGTAAAACGTAATTATGTTTTAAATCAGTTTAAATATGCACTTTTAGTTACTGCTAGGCCTAGGCCTAGGCTCTCCAGGGATTTGTAGGTTAAGGATGACGAACTTTATGATTTCGGATGTTTTATTTATTTATTGAATTTAAGAAGGTGCAATTTTTTTTATTTTACAGCTTATTGTTAAATTATTACACTCCGAAAATAAATTACATCTTCTTCAAATTGAATAAATAAAAAGCATCTAAAACCACAGAGTTGGTATATTATAAAAATGCCTTTTTTTTAAGTTTAATAAACAAAATTACATAAAATGAAAATAAATGGCACCCTCTTGCAAATGGAATAATAAAAAATAAAGATCATTAAATTCGTCATCTTTAACCTACGAATCCGCGCATAGCACCATAGCCAATTTAACAAAACTAAATTGATTTAAAATATAAATACGTACTATTTGAAGTATGCGCCTTACATAATTGGAAAGATACAATAACAGATAACATAAAAAAGTGATGTTTGTTGAAATTTTGTTAAAAAAACATATAGTCTATAATCTATATAATTCAGATGGATTTTTCGGACCGACGCCACAAAGACAGATGGTTTTATTAGGGCTGTCAACATGGATCTTCTCTCTAGGGCCAGTAATACTCGTATCTATCTAGGCATGGCCTAGGCCTCAGGTACCTGGCGAACAGGTCTATAACCATATAATGAATAGATTCAGTGGTAGGCCTATAGCTCAACATTACGGGGCCAGTCCCCCGTGTGCAAATTAAATTATTTCCCTTCCACTGGGGTATCCCTCATGGAAGCTATTCAGGTGACAGCCCCAAAAAAACTTTTTCCGGCACAATCCAGCACAAACGTAGCACAAACGATTGACACCATTTTCGAGTTGATTCTAAAAAAAAGGGGGGGCTGTATGTAGTTAGCCCCCCATATTGGACCCCTTTATTAAAGGTACTTCGGGGGCAGCACAAACGAAACTTTTTACGGCAAATTCCGACACAAACGTAGCACAAACAATTGCGAGTGTAAAATGGGTACATTTATAAAAAGGGGGGGGGGGGGGGGCAGCTACACGGACCCTTGCCTAGACTGTATGCCAGTATGCTAAGAAAGGAACGTGAAACTGTGGAATTATTTAATTACAACCAAAGTGCATTAAGATTATGTAAAAATCCTGTGTTTCATGGCCGCACGAAGCATATTTCTGCAAACATCATTTTGTACGACAGTGTTCAAAGAATAATTATGTCAATGTGAATTATTTAAGTTGGCCTACTAATGAGATGCCTGCTGATGTGATGAGAAAATCCCTGTCTCCTGTGAAACATTATAAATGTATAAGTGGATCAAATGTGGCGTCAGCTTATGGGAGGTGATGTAGTTTTTAAACTGCCGCCTATATTTATATCACTAGAAAGCAGCGGCTTGTAAACCTTTAGTAGGCCTAGATTTTCCTTTTTTCTGTTAAGCTTGCACTTGCTCGATTCCTGTGTTCAGTAATGGTTTACAATAAAAAATCATGAAGTTCATCATCTATTGTATCTTTTTTTTGCGCACCATCATTCCAAACATGAACAATATTTTTCAACAATACACAAAACAATTACAATAATATTTAGGCTAATAACAAACATGTTTGTTGCCCTGCAAAATACAGGTGGCGGTGAGAAGTGTTTGAAATTTTGTTTCTGTTTCCATTGTAACGGTAAGATTTGTGTCGTTTGTCTTTTGTCTTTCCGACATTATTACTGAACAAGATCCATGTGAACAGTACATTGCAGAAAGTCCTTTTTTTCTTATAAAAAGTATCCATTAAGAGTCTACTGGAAGAGCAAAGATAACTTTAATACGTGCACAAGGTAAAAAACTTTTATTATTGAGCATAAGTTCACCACTATGTAAATATGTCTTGAGGTTGACACTGTTGGTACTACTGTTATATTGTGTGCTGTCATGTCTGGGTATTGTCGTGAATAAAATGAAGCTGCAACGTTTTTGGAGACAATGTCATACTAACTTATAACTCTAAACTTATACAGAATATCACTCAACATCAACATCATCATCCACAAAGTGAGTATAAATACTGACAAGGACAACATAGACCTACTATTGTAGAATGTGGGATAAGATACAACAGCTTGTACACACTGCTGGTGTTCTCCCCATGCACGCAGGCACTCCGAGCAAGAACGGGTCAAGGGGCGACCAGCGAGTACGACCACGGCAAGGACTAACAGAGCTGAGAGTGTCAACAAGCCTCGGCTCAGTGACCTGGTCACCATCGTTCTTAACACATCCGTTGTCTTGATTCTTCCCGAAAGTGTAGACTCGGCCGGATGTGCAGACAACTGCAGAGGGGTTCGAACCGCAAGACACCTGAACGACGGTCTCATCTTGGAAGAACGACTCGATGCTCGGTCCAGCAGGCAGGCCTTCACCCAACGCCAGGACACCAGGCTTGGTTATAACGATCCATGTGATATCGTCCTCCGCCATCTTGCAACTAAATGGTTGTTTCAGACAAAAAAAAAGTGGATTGAAATTAGAGATGCCCAGTTACAAAAACTTGAAGATACTGATCACTATTGTGTACAAAGTAAGTTCTTATAACCTATTAAGAACACACATTTGAAGACCTTGCAGGTTTGGCCTTTATGCCTGGGCGAGTGCCGCTTCCGTGTGTCGAGTCATTAATTACTTACTGTAATACACCAACTATGCATGGTCTTAAATCTAAACTTATTTATATGATTCATTAACTGTTTGTATTAAATGTAACTGAAGTAGTATTACGAGTGGAGGCAAGTGATTTTTACAACACTTCTCAACAATCATCAGAAAAGAAGTTTCTAAAAACACCAATGATTGATTGATTACTGATTGATTACTGGGGCTTAACGTCTCATATTTATGCAACGATGGCTAATCGAGACGATGAGCGGGTGATAATGAAGATGAGAAAGATGATAATGAAGAATAAAGCCACATCGGAATCAGATCCATTGTACGTCGCGTGAGTCGTCATACGGGAGTCCAGCAAGGGAGGGCAGGGCCAAGTGGGAGGAGAAATATTCAATGGAACAGTGGGGGGAAAGGGGATTGGGGTGTGGACTGCACTTCGTCTGACTTCTCCTCCTCGACCAGTCCGGCTAAGGTGGCCCTACCAGAAGCATACGCTTCCGCCGGCATAGCTCTCGGGATCAACAAAGCACGCGAACCTGCCCACCACGATAAGGTAGCAGTCCTTGGGCAAGCTAAAAACACCAAGCAGCATGTGAAACTACAATTTATTAGTTGTAGCAACAGTGAATGAACAATGGAAATACGTTGATGGTGTCTACATACGGCAAACGGCAACCAGAACTGGTTTAAACTTTTACTCCCCAAGCTAAAGTGGGATCACCGAACATACTATACAGTAACACTACACCCTACACAGCTATGCGTGTATCAGATTGATTAATATTTGGGCTTAACGTCTCATATTTTTGCAACGAGGCTAATCGAGACAATGAGTGGGTGATATAATATGAAGATGAAATATAGGTCTGTTTGAAGGAAAAGGGAGGAAAGGGAATTGGGGTGTGGACTGCACTTCGTCTGACTTCTCCTCCTCGACCGGTCCGGCTAGGGTGGCCTACCAGAAGCATACGCTTCCGCCGGCATAGCCCTCGGGATCAACAAAGCACACAAACCTGCCCACCACGATAAGGTAGCAGTCCCTGGGCAGGTGCGTGTATCAGGATTAGAGATAGTTGGTGGAGGGAACAAGGGACCTTACGTAGCCCACATGGGCGCCGCGAAGAGATGGGGGGGGAGGGGAGGGAAGGGCTACCCCTCCCCCCACCGAGGCTTTTAGGAATTTTAAAATTTAACTGGCTACCTAAACGATACGTGCAGTATGTGTAATTTCATATAAATTACGTAAATAGAAAATAAGTAAAAACAATTGAAATTTATAATCAATCCATCCCTTTTCGAATAAGTTCAACACGATCCGATAAGTAAGTATTGTTATTTCTAGATATAAATCAATGCACCACTGACTGTTCGGAGCGAGGGCAATATGACCACGCCACCTCGCGGCCCCAGCATCACTCGTCCCGTGGTCGCTAGCTTCCTGCTCGTTTATTTTTACAATTTCTTAAGATTTTTGGACTTAAAGGGATAGTCAGGTGAAAAAGTAAAAAATCACCAATGAGTCATAAGTGTATGAAATTCAGTGAAATTTAGTTACAGGTTTCAAATAAAACAGCCGAGAACTCATAAATAAGTTCAAAACAGTGATTTCCCGCATTGGGTTCCCTGAACAATTAATGTCAGACAATATGCCCTTTAGTAGTGCAGAATTTAAAGATTTTGCAAGGGAATATGGCTTTGAAACCATAGCATCAAGCCCTCGATTCCCGAAATTGAATGGCATGGCAGAGAATGGAGTTAAATTGGCAAAGAACATGTTAAAAAAGCAGACAACCTGGGTACGGATGATTACCTTTTGTTACTTGAGTATAGGACCACACACATAACGGGAACATCATTCTCTCCATCACAATTACTCATGGGTAGACAGTTCAAAACTAAAATACCTACGATTTCTAAGATGTTAGAACCCGCGACGCAGATGAATGTCAGGGAAACGTTGAAATCAGTCCAAGACACCCAAAGATATTTTCACGACAAACAGGCTAAGCCGATGTCTGAATTGACAGATGGTCAATCCATTCTTATAAGGAACAATAAGACATGGCAACCAGCTGTGGTAGTTTCAAGACATGACACGACCCGATAGTATGTAGTCCAGAGGGAGGATGGATCAGTCTTGAGGCGAAACCGGCGAGATTTAAGGCCGTCATACAACAAGTTTCAGTTAACATCTGAATTTATACCAGAAGAGATAGACCTAGATAAACTTGACAGGGGGAAAAAAGGTGACAGGAGTAAAGATGATAGGGAGAATGAAGGTGACAGGAGTAGAGATGATATAGTAAATCTCAGAAAAGAAACTGTTGTAAGGACACTTGCCTACCACCTGAACCACGTGTTAGTGGCAGGAACAGAATGGCTCCTGATAAATTTAAGGATAATGTAATGTAATAAACTGATAAGCAGGAAAACAAAAGAAATAGAATTGTGTAATTTTTATTGTAACCTAACACTAGATTTAGACAGATGAGTAAAATCGAACAATGCATCAATTGGTAATTTAAATTTATGTCTACTTGTCTCTAAACTAGGTATTGTTCATACACTGCTGTCCCGAACTGGGGGAAAGATGTAATAATGTGAAGTTGGCAACAAGAACCATAAGTTGTCAACACTGACTTTAGTCTTGAGGGTATGACGTTGGCAGCACAGCGTGCACCAGGGGACGCAATCAGGTAGCAACATAACGGCTAGCCTACGTCACTTGTACTTGTGTATTGATTGACAACTCATTAATAAAGAACCTACAACTATAACACAGTGTGATTACACTATGCACGGTAAGATGGGTAGAACACACACTAAAATACACTTCATGTACACAAACAACCCGCCTTCCTCCGCCTATGTTTTAGTTCCTCTTCCTCTGTGTTAATGATGTAAAAATAAAAAGATAAAACATTTACATGTGGTGCACTGATTTTGAAAACTGTCTGTAACACAGAGTTCAAGGTTAACGTTGTGACACTGTTTTGCGTCCTGGTTACAGGTGATAACCGTCGGCCAGTTCCAGTAGAATCAGATCCAGCAAATGATGATCAGCACTCAGAACCAGACGCTGGTGATGTCGCAGCTCCCCTAGCTGCGAGATCTCATCAGCAACCAAATGAACCTGCTGCCGGCTCACTCGACCAACGGCAACAGAAGAGCAAGCAAACATAAAAAAAAATACGGAGAAAAGTCCACAAAAAAAGGTAAAGAGAAAAATTAACAGTGATTTTTAAGTTACTACAGTTAGTTCTTCAACAGTTACTTCGGAACGTGAAAGCGGGAGACCGGTGATTAGTTGAATGCACACAATAGAATGATTTCCTACGAATATTCTTTATAATATGTAATAGATGGGGGCCTCACTGGGAGTTTTGTGATTTTTTTTCAGATAGTGCGCAACAGGGCGCGCCCGACATGTAGTTTGTGTAGCTGCCCCCAAACGCAACTAAAAAGGCATTTGACAGTTGTACATGGCCTGGGGGGGGGTAAGTTATGAACACTGATGCACTCGCTGCAAGAATACAGACTGATATAGGGAAGGACTGCAAGAATACAGACTGATATAGGGAAGGACTGGTACGCAAGCAAGGAAATTGATACAAAGCTCTAACGTAGGTACTAAAACAATGACCTGTCGTTGGTTAGAAATCACTGACCCAAGTAGGAATACCTTGACTTGAGCACAGTCTACATTAATCACGTCGAACCAAATCTATAACCAATTATAAAACTATAAATAATCACTTGTTTGCACTTTCACTGCACGAAATCTGACTACGGAACATGTCACAAAGAAGACTGTCTACATAAAGACTGGCTTAGGATGCAAGCCTGGTGCTGCTCCGTCCGCGGTCAAGACAACACTGATGCGCTCGCTGCAAGAATACAATCTGATCTAGGCACCGTGCAGCGTGCATGGCCGGTGAGCGCGCCACCGCTACGCATGATGGCGCAGCGTGGCGGCCAACTTAGGAATCAAAGTGCGGGAAGACTGCGCCTACAGTCCGGTTATTTCGCTGTTGGACAGGCCCGAGGGCTTATAGGCTTGGGTAGCGTTTGTACCAATCTCTGACCAAAGTAGGGGTTTCCCTCCCTCTCGCTTCGACCGTAATTACCTTCGATCGGCGAGCCTTGCATTATCTTATCTGTTAATCATGATGACCTGTCACAAGAAGTCATCTTATAGGAAAAAACACTTTTTTAAGAATTATAGGTATATTTCATGATCGCGTTAAACAGCATTAAACGGCTTGACATTCTGTTATCAGGTTTTTTTATTTGTCCTATGACGAAAACAACCGGACTTAAAACATTAATGTACCAATATTAGCAAATAATATTAAAGTCTTACAAAGAAAATCAGAGTATGGAAGTAACAAAATAATTAAACAATACTCAAGGTAATAATCAATCATATTATACTGATTGTTATTTAACTGATCAGTTTTATTGTACTAGATTAATGCCTTTGTATTCTTTGGTAAGACTACTGTTTCCTCTAATCCACGAAAAAACATTATTTATCTACTGATATTAATTTATTAGTAAGTATGGTTGTATCCGTAATAGAAAGACAAATAAATAACCACTGATTATATAATTTCCAGCTCTTTATAGCGCAATGTAAACCGCGGTTTACTAGACCAACACCTAAACGATCTCGGCCAACTGCGCCGGCAGATCAACAACAAAATTGGTACTATGTTACTATGCAGTGAAACAAACATGTTTGGTTACGTTCGCGATATTGGTTCGACGTTGTGACGCCTGAACGGTTCTCGGTACACAACGCCCCGAAAAGTGACAGCAAAGGTTTGTACACATTACTCCAATAAGAAGACTGTGTATGGGTGCTACTATAAACTTTATATAAATCCCAATCATATTTAAGTTTTACGTATCATAATTGTGCAACTTTGGCTAATCGAGACGGTGAGTAGGTGATATACGAGGACAAAAAAACGTCACATACCCAAATCAGTGCCATTGCACAACGCGGGGGTCGTCATTAGGGCAGTCAAGCAAGGGAGAACAGAGCACAGTGGGATAAGAAATCTTTAGTGGGACCGTGGGGGGAAGGGACAGGCTCTCCTTTCGTCGCCTCTAACGACTAGCAGAGTCACTCTGGGCCTATTCTTCCCACTGTTCAGACGGGCCATGGGGATAGTGGTGGGAGGCGCTGGCAGGGAGAGACCCGCTGTCCTGCTCGCCACAACCCTGTCTATTTAATTTTACCCTTTTTCGGGAACAACCCAACACAATTGTACACGTCCGAACTTGGTAGGAAACGGATACGCGCAGCTTCCTTCATTCGATTGATTGATTGATTAATGGGGCTTAACGTCTCATATTTATGCAACGATGGCTAATCGAGACGATGAGCGGGTGATAATGAAGATGAGAAAGATGATCATGAAGAATAAAGCCACATCCGAATCAGATCCATTGTACGTCGCGTGAGTTGTCATACGGGAGTCCAGCAAGGGAGGGCAGGGCCAAGTGGGAGGAGAAATATTCAATGGGACAGTGGGGGGGAAAGGGGATTGGGGTGTGGACTGCACTTCGTCTGACTTCTCCTCCTCGACCAGTCCGGCGTGGGTGCCCCTACCAGAAGCATACGCTTCCGCCGGCATAGCTCTCGGGATCAACAAAGCACGCAAACCTGCCCACCACGATAAGGTGGCAGTCCCTGGGCAGGTCCTTCATTCGAGATGACAACGTATTAACACGAATAAAATTATCAGATGCCAATGAAGATTCGGGTTAATGGAAGTATCATACTTCCAACGACTGTTACGAGACCTATACACATACGTTGAAACTATCCAAAATAGATTTTTGTATCTTAAAAACTATGGAAAATAGCCTAAGCTGAGGGATCGCGTCGATTTTGAGGCAGGGGGTTTTTTAGTCGCGACAAGACGTGTTCCAGCCTAAACACGAACTCGTCATTGTTGTTTGATAGTTTGGCATTATTCAATAAGGCGGTGGAACGAGAGCAAGCAAATAAAATGTGATCTTAAAACTACTCGTTAATGTTCGATTTTGTGAGAAATATCAATTTGATTTTACTAAACAAAATGTGTGAGGTAAATGAAGAACTCTTGAACATAGCGAACCAACTGTAAAATCGACGAAAATCGTTATCTTCATGAAATCAGCCACTTTAACAGGTCAAAGCATAAATATCTGGAATAAGGACCATCAAGAATCTAAAAGGATATTGTAGAAGTAGAGTCAGTGATTGATGCTCTCAACGAGTGGGACGCTGACCCCTGGGATTTGACAAATCCACAACTAAGATTACTTTCCACAGCTAAGCCATGTCCAGAAGATGCCGTCAAGAGCTTGAGCACTGCACATCGAGAGGAAGATAAAATGGTCGAGATATTCCTTGATCGTCTGACCACTGGAACTTTGTCAATATATGCAACAATCTCGAAACGAAAGAGTAAGACATTTGCTTCCAGTTCAAACAAAGTGCAAGTCAAGAAAACTGTCGACTCCCGATCAACTGTTGACCGAGCCGCAATGAAAGAAGTAATTCGGCTTCTAACCTGTGGTTCAAAACCTCCAAGTTCAAAAGAGTTCTCACAATGGATCAACTTGACGTCTCTTTCCCATATTATGCAATAATTGATATGGGGATGGCGTGGAATAAGGTACAACCAGCTGGCCCTTGGCGCACTTTTGCGCAAAATCTTTCATTCGCCATCATTCATCATCATCATCAATCATTCGCGCGACATCCAAATGCAGTTGCCTTGCACATTGTCAACGACATCTAAAATGAAGATCTTATTAAAGGCAGCCATTGCCAGCCATTTTACACACAAAACTAACGGACTGCGTGTCAGACCCAGGTAAAATAATTTCCAAACAGGTGTTAGTTTTGTAACACTCGAAGAGCTATGACCTAATTGTTTATTATTATTATTTGTAGACGTAACGGAGCCGGATATTGACTTTATTACGATTTGATAGAAAACTGTGTTGACGATTCTCCCGACGAATCGGCTGAAGACGAAGAAGATTAGATTAGACTCTTAACACCATTTTCAATTTGGTATAATTGGTTGAGAGTGACAAGTAAAGTCATCTATTTGACTAGTCGATAAAAACTGAACTGAATATTTTTTTGTAGTTTTTTTGCTGTTTTGTGTTTATCAGTGGCGAAGCGTGGCCTTGAAATCAGGGGAGACATAGATAATTATTTTGTGTAAAATTTTGCAATTTAGAAAAAAAAAAGTTCGCAATGAGAGTTTGGTGGGGGAAGGGGGGGGGGGGGGGTTGCCGCAAAATGAACATTCGTGAATCGCCCAAGGCGAGAATCAACAATTTCACTTTCGGCGGAGCACATAGTAAGTCACTAACAGTTTACATAATAAAGTAAATTATATTTTTTTAAAAATAAGGGTAGAAATCACACGCTATTTGGATATTGTACACTTTTGCTTTGCACTACATTGGATAAATTGGATCCCCGTCGTACCCGCGATGTAGCGTGAACACTCTGCCGTGCGCCGCGAGCACGTCCGTGAGCAAGAGTCCGCGCCGCTGCACAAACGTGCGTGGCAGGTCGGGCCACGTCCGGTCCGCGTTGGCCGAGAGGGCGTGGGCCAGCATCGCTTCGGGCTGGCCCCTTTAACCGCCGCACGCCAGGGGACAGTCGTAGTCGCGGCGGGGACAGACCGCGCCGTGTCCCTCTAGCTCGCACGCGTAGCAAGCAGGCCGTGCACGGTAGTTCGATGTTGGCACTCAGACCCTCCAGCGCGAGATTCCTCACATTAAGGAACAGTCCGCAACAGCGGGCAAACTGAGGTCCTGTCGTCAGACCGGCAAGCGTTGCATAAGCTGTGTCCCGCGGTGCACTGGTGTATTGGTGCGCACATGACCTTGAAGCAAACAGGACACTCGAGAATGGTCATGATGTTCCGTTCTAATTCGGTTGTAACATTCCTCACCCAGTCGCCCCTCTCTGCAACACCGATCCCTAGTTGAGGTGCCGGTGTGATGTTTGCCTTCTCAACTATCAAGAGTAGAGAATACGTCTCAGCAAAGGCCACCTGTTGAACAATCACCCCTGGTGACTTCGGCAACCGAGTCGCCACCGAAAAGGTTTACTTCCGCGGACCCAACTGACCACTTAGTCCACTACCGCACACAAACACATCCACTTCCTGTGTCAATATGCTACGTAGTGGCTTGGTTGCTTATAAAATATCCACATTGTTACAGCTGATATGGATGTTGTGCCACCCAGCGATGATAAACAAAAGAAAAGGTCAAGAAGGCCTAACTTCACAGATGACGAAGTTAAGGCACTAGTAAACAGTGCACAAAAACATGTACATGTGCTAAATGCAAAATTTTCGACAACAGTGACGCACGACAAAAAAACTAATGCATGGGGATCTATATGTGATGAGGTTAATGCAACAAGCCGTTATAGACGTACCATAGATGAAGTTCAAAAACGGTACCGTGCATACAAAATGATTGCAAAGAAGGAAGGTAAATTATTATAACATTATACATTTTAGTATATTATTGTATGATTTTTAACACTCGTTAAAAAACGTTACACCCATTACTTACCAGGCCCTAATTAATTATATTTAATTTTAACAATTCAGTTTATATTTAAAGTGAAAACTAATACTCAGTAATGTATTTATTGTATTCGAGCAATTAAATTGGCTTGGATAGTAGACCAATTTGAATTTATATTTTCAGTTCAATAATTGTACCATCCATTGTTTTAGTTGCCACCTATAACACGGCAATGCGCCAGACCGGGAGAGGTGGGGATCCCCCAAAATGCCCATTGATCTTAACCAACAGGTGGTGGGCCTTTTAACAAGAACATCATTGGAAGGAGTCGCTGGTGGCATCGAGGTTGGAGGTATGTTATCCCCCATGATGAAGTACTTGTTATTTTATGAGGCTCGCTAGTTAGATTTTAAAAAACAACTTCGTATTTTTACAATTTGATATGAGGTATTGTTTAGATGAGATGTTATAAATAATTTTATACATACGTATGTAGGGTTATGTTGTAATGAGTATATTTTTTTCATATCTATTACAGGTAATATTGCGCTAATAGTATTTAATTCACCAACTATGGGTACATTAGCTCAAGTTGATCGAGAGGTGGATGAGGCAGTGCCTGGGACAAGCCACCAGGATGGTGATATTGTGGCCGTGGACAACACTCATCCAATGATCAATATTGGAACCCAAACCATTTTATCAGGGTATGTATATTTCTTTTAATTTTGTAATACAAGTTTAATTATTTATTTACAACAGGACTTAAGCCCTACAAGCGCAATATGCACCACCCAACCTGACGCATGTTGGAACCGGGAGTTAGATTATTATTATTATTGTTGTTATTTTTATATCTGTTCATAGTTATCAAAAGTCAAATATATTCTGTGTACGGTACTATATTTTGTTCTGTATATTAACATCCCATCTGGGCTCGAGGTAGACTTTGGGTGTCCGCCAGTCGTAACAGGTGACAAAATTAGGTCCTTCTCTTTCCCTTTGATCCTGTCCTGACATTTTATTAGTTCTAGTATTCGACCCCGTAAAATTTTTCCCTTTCCACAAACCCCCTCCCAAAGTGACTCAGTTGTCAAGTACGCCGTTAACACCGTATAACCAATCAGTATATTTTTATTTTTATTTCTGTTATTATTATTATTATTATTATTATTATTATTATTATTATTATTATTATTATTATTATTGTTATTCGCATTCGTTCGGTCGCTTCTGAACTGAACGGACGTGTCCCGAGTCGCTCCGCTGCTATAGGCTGCGTTGGCTGTTAGTCTCGTTGCTTGTTGTCATGAAGTGCTCTAAGTTGGACTGCGCCGACAATCTGCCCAGTGATGGTGATTGTGTAGAGTGTTACAAGTGTAAAAGAGTGTATCATTACGAGTGCGCGTGTGTTAGTAAAGCTACTCAAAAATCCAAATCAAAGAAGGCCAAACAAGACTGGCGTTGTTACTGTTGCCGTGACGATTCACCGCAACCTGGTCAGTCTGGTGAGTCAGAGTACGCTACTACCCAAGAAATACTAAAAGTAGTTAACGAACTGAGATTTGATATTCAAGAAATAAAGCAGGATCTATTAGCATTCAAAGGATTGCAAGAAAAAGTGGTAAAAAACGAGGAAGTTATTACGAAATTGGTACAAGAGGGGAAGAAAAAGGACAATTTAATATCAGAATTATTCAATCAAGTCCAGGAACTAGATCAATACGGTAGGAACAAGAACTTGGAGATATCTAATGTTATTCAACGGGAGGACGAAGACGTAGAAGGATTAGTGATTGACATTGTGAGTCAGATGAGAGTTAACCTCGATAGCTCCGATATAGACGCAGTGCACAAAGTTCCTACAAGGAATAAGAACTACCCCCCCAAGATTATAGTGCAGCTCGTGTCCCGAAAAAAACGGGACGAAATCTTGATTGCGAAGAAAACCAACGCTATTAAAAACACTAACATCCTTCAGGGCGTAGTACGTGGAACAGATCTGACCATTTTTATTAGTGAACATTTATCCCCACACTATCGTAATTGTTCACGCCTACCTCCCTAGTTTGTAGTTAATTTCATATTGTTTAAGTCACTCTTCCGGTTGTTTACGTCACGTCCTTCTACGCCCTACGCTCTTATCTCCATTTCCCCTACCCCTTGTGACGTATGCATGTTTTCGTTTTCGTTTTCAACATTGGAGTGCCAAAGGGTCTAAACTTGGCCAATTATTATTTATAATATACATTAATGACATTGCCAATAACCTTCAATTTGTAACAATACACTGTTATGCAGATGATGCTTTAATTTTAATTGCAGGTATATATAAATAAATATATATAAATATATAAATGAAGTGGTAGAAAAACTGAAATATACTGGAAATTTGGCTAGAAGTTAATCAAATGAAACCAAATCTGGAAAAAAACTAAGACTATGTTAATATGTTCATCAAGAATGAGAAAAACTGGGGGTCAAATCGAAATAAAAATTGGTGGAGAAAACATTGAGATAGTGGACTTGTTTTTTCCTTCTCCGGTGAGATCTAGTTTTTAATCATTAAAAATGAAGTAATGATAATAGGTTTGTGTTTCGATTTGTCTGATTAACATTGGTCCTCCGGGCCAGTTGAAAGTAGCAAGGATCGGCAAGACGCAAGTTCTGTAACTGGGTCCATTGTCTGTGTGGTAATTGTTCGCGTGGCGAGTTATGCATCACCCTGGAACCCACGTTAAAGGGGACTGTAAGCCAAGGTGGGTCACAGTGTTCCTGTAAGAGAGCGACCGTGGTTGATGGGCGTTGAAACGCAGTGAAGCCACCAATTCCGATAATAAGTCCACCATGTGATGATTGCAGTCTAAACGAAAAGAGGTCTAGGTCTAGGTCTAGGCCCGCCTACCAGGCCATCAGCATAGTGCTATAGGCCTACGCATAACCTCTCCCATTAGGTGGGCGTAGCTTCTATAGGTATAGTGCTAGGCCTATGTGTAGGGCATACTAGGCCGTCAGTCTGGTGCAATCGCTTCCTCCCACTCATCTTGTGTAACGTTACATCTCCAAGGTAATGAGGCAAGTGAAAGACATTAACCAGCGTGCGAGCGCGACACACGAGCTACACAAGGCTCAACGCTCTGAGGGTAAAATGGAGTCGTCATACGAGTTCAAGATGGCGGCAGTGTAACGTCGTGAGCGCGTACGCACCGTGTTTTGACTCGATTCTGGTGGTTTTTATTGCGTTTTGGAGGTTTTAGTCGGTGGTTTTGTGTGTAGTTAAGGTGGTAGTTGAAGTGTAATTGTTAGGAGTGTAAAGTGTGTGAGGTGTGTGTGAAGTAATTGTGAAGTGAAGGTGTTCCGCGTGTGTTGTGTGGAGTTGGGGATAACTGGTGAGTGAGTGTCCTTCTGTTTTATATTCTCTGATACTGTGGTTGGTCACCGTCAGGGCCACCTCAGTTATTTTGATTAGTTGGGAAGTAGCAGTGTTCTTTTTCTTCTTGAGTGAGTCTGCGTGAGCTTGTAGGCCAGTGTTGCGATGGCTGGAATGAAAGAGCTGAGTGTGTCCGTGTCTGTGGAGGTGTGCTGTAAGGTGTGTGGTGTGGTGTTGAAAGATGGTGTGAGTGCGGTGGGGTGTGAAGGTGTGTGTCAGATGTGGTTTCATGTTGAATGTGCAAGAGTGGCCAAAAGGGTGTATAAGTTGTTGAGTGATGAGAAGCCGGGTGTGGTGTGGAAGTGTGGTGACTGTAGGATGGGTAGGCCTACTGGTGTGGATGGGGTGAGGATGTTGGCAGTGAATGAGCAGGAGTGGGTGAAAATGGTGAAGGATATCCAGGAGGTGAAGAGTGATGTGCAGGGCATAAAGGAATAGTGCGGGAAGCTGCACCACAGGTGGTGAATTAGTTTTATACCGTGTTAGACCTTTATACTCCGATTCTACATTTACCATGGGCCATCAATTACTTAAATACTAAACGAATTGGAACTTACTATGGGCTAAAACCTCGTTTACATTACTTGATTGATTGATCAATAGGGCTTAACTTCTGATATTTGTGCAACAATGGCTAATCGATTGATAAAAGGGGCTTAACGTCTCATATTTATGCAACAATGGCTAATCGAGACGATGAGTGGGTGATAGTGAATACGGGAAAGATGATTAAGAATAAAGCCACATCCGAATCAGATCCTTTGTACGTCGCGTGGGTCGTCATACGGCAGCGGAATGGTCAAAACGAATCGACCACTGTGAACAACTGATAAGAGAGACTTGGGCCACAGAAATGGGCACAGATACCCGGGGAGTTGAGCCAATAATCATAAGCCTTCATGCAAGCGATGACTCTTGACAGTGACAAGACAGATGAGGGTGATGACGAGCTTTGGCGGTTATGTTAGGTAGCTAGAACAAACTGACATTTTTAAATAGAATAGTCTGCAAATGCTGTCATGAATAATTTATTTACACCTTGTTATTCTTTTGATAGTCTAGTAATTTTATTTTTGTATAATATATATATATATATATGGATTTGTTGTCTTCCGGGCTATTTTGCCGCTTGTGTGAGTATATTGGTGCAGACCAAAGTCTGTCACCCATTGCTCGACGTTCCACCAGAATTGCATCTGGCATGTTCACGATTCCTTACCGCGTCCTTCTCATTCAAGAGCCTAACGTCGACTGACTATTGTCAGCCGAGGCGCGCGTTGTCTGTATACCCATGCTGTAGAAGGTGGAGGTGCGGGGCGGCGCGGTTCTATTGTTAATTTTGAGGGCTGGGCCATATTGCATGATGAAAGCACTGGCTCGGTTGTGGTGTTTGTGGTGTTTGCCTTGGTTTCCCACGAAATAGGGTCAGGATAGCTTACATGCCGTTGGGAGTTTTTGTGCGTCATCTCCTTTGTTGAATCTCCACTATCTCAACTTTCTACAGGAGTGGGGATACAAACTCGCTCAAGAACGCGCGCCTCGGCTGACTATCAGGGTTGCCAGATTGGGCGGTTTGTCACAATTTGGGCGATGTGGAATATGTTTTGGCAACCTACTTAAATGATGGATGGCTGGATGGATATTTGGGCTTAACGTTTCACATTTTTGCAACGAAGTTAATCGGGACGATGAGTGAATGAAATATGAAGATGAAATAGGGGGTGTTTGGAGGAAAGGTGCAAGTGGGTGTGCGGGGAGGATAGGGAAAGAGGGAGGATAAGGGAATGGGGAGGTTGTGTACTGCATGTCCTCTGGCTTCTCTTCCTCGACCGTCCGGCTAGGATGGCCCTACAGAAGCATACGCTTCCGCCGGCATAGCTCTTGGGATCATAAAGTCCTTGGGCAGGAAAAGACATAGAACGATCTTCATAAAATCAACCCGTTAAGACGAAGATAAGCCTACAAGTGAGGCAATCAAGGAACTGGCAATAACAGAACTAAAAGATGAATGAAAAATGTAATTGCTACTTAATTTAGGAATTGCTACTGTAAGCACTGTGCCGTCATCGGAGCGTTCTTCTGCAACTAGTGGAGATACTCCCACTTGCAGTGCCAAGCTACCAGGCGCATGATGAATCATTTATTGGTTGACGAGCTATCTTCCAAGGCCACGTATTTTGGGACCACTTCAAAAATAAAATTCTCAAGCCTAATTATTGCAACTGCAGTAAAAGGTAAAAGCAATCATTTTTTGCAAGTAGGCTAGGCCTAGTCTAGGCCTAGGCCTACCTCAATTTGTCATTTTGGTATGTACATACTGTGCAGCTTAATTTAATATTGGTTAATTTGAAAATATGAAGCAGTGATGTCATTGCCTTCTACCTGGACTTTCCAATTCCATCATTCTTCTCAGCAATCCCACTATCTATAATTTGACACGTGCGAACTGTAGGAGAATGATCCAGACACCACCGTCTGCCATAACCTCTCCAACACCTTTCCAGCACTAGAAACCCAATGTCTCCAGGCTATGCTATCGGCTACTGCTCAACCTCGCGTGGCTTCAGCCTTCTATAGCTACATCCCTCCGCAGGTCTAAGGCGGCAAATTCAAATTCAACTTATCCATGACATGACTTAGGTATAGGCCTCCATTATTATATAAGCGTATTTAAATTTATTTTTCAGATACTGTCAGGAGTATACCTATACTCAAAGATGCAGATGACAGGAGTGTTGAGACAGCTATAAAGGATTGGTTCCGCCGTTCCAAACAAAGGCTCACCAATAGACCTAAGCAGATCCAGGGTAATTAAGTTAAAAATATTTTTTTTTTAGTATACATACCAAATTCTGAATCATTTTTTATGGAAGCTTTGTTGTTATATGTTACATGTGGACACACCTTTCCAAATAAATACACAACCAACATTTGAAAATAAGTAGTTTTTAATTTTTTTAATTTGTTCTACTCAGAGGGCTTTACATGGAATTATTATTTTTGGCCGACATATTGCATTCCTTAATGGGTAGCCCGCCGACACACTAGTGAACATGCAACATATCCACTAGTTGTGGGCGAGGACTCTTCACGTTTGTTAGTGTTACTATGGGCCCTAATAATGTTCCTGTATTGTATTATATGCTACGCAAGCAAGAGAATAGATACAAGGCTCTAACGCAGGTACTAAATTATTATTATTATTATTCTTAGGGTTTTAAGGCACAAAACAGCAAGGTTATCAGTGCCTATGTTATTTTAATATTGATCATTATGTTCGATTACATAAGTGATAATAAACGATTATCTTGCAAAAAACGAAATATGTTATCAATTACTTTAGATTCGTCTGATAAGTTGTCTTTAAGTGAGGGTTTCAATTTAAACTTTTTTCTTTCATTATCATATTTGTTACATTCAATTAGAATGTGTTTTACAGTCAGAACAACATTACATACATCACATACTGGAGCAGGTTCGTTTCTTAGTAAGTAGCCTTGGGTAAGGTATGTATGGCCGATACGGAGACGGGTCAAGACTACTTCTTCGCGACGGCAAGATCGTCTAGAAGAAAACCAAGGCGATATGGTGTCTTTAATCTCCCTTAGTTTATTACAAGGTACATTTTTCCAACTATCACTCAATTCTTTCTTTAAACGGTGCCGTAGGAAGACTTTTAGGTCAGATGTGAGGACTAATTTACAGTCTGTAGGTCGCTTGGTGCAGGCAGCTTTGGCGCACTTGTCAGCCACCTCGTTGCCCACAATGCCTGCATGGCCTGGCACTCAACAAAACACTGCACACTTTCCATTTGTGGATAGTTTTGTTAAAAGAATTTGAATTTCATTTATCAGAGGGTGCCTTGAGTATAATTCAAACATTGATTGAAGTGAGCTTAAAGAGTCAGTACATATAAAAACTTTGTATGTTTGCTCCTAAGACAATAAATAATGCTTTGCATAATTGCATAGAGTTCTGCATGGTATATGCTAAAAAGAGGGTCTAGGTTAAATAAAAACTGTTTGTCAGTAGTAACAAAAGCGCAGCCAACCTCATCCTGAGTTCTGGAACCATCTGTATAAATACACTCGTAGTCAGAGTATTGAGCTCGTATTTCATTAAACAATGCTTGGTACTGTGGGGATGATGTGGTGTCCTTCTTGAATTGTGACAGGCTTGTGATGCAGATTGGCTGACTGAAGGTCCAAGGAGGCGTTGAATTGAAAGAAGTAAGGAATACAACAGGTAGTTCAGTGTCTAATTTTTGTAATAATTCATGGCTTCTGGTTCCTACTGGCCTCGTAGCCTTTTGTTTTACCTCATAGTGGGTTTTGTACAATGGTTTAAAAACGGTGTTATGAGAAGGGTTTTTGGGAGATCCTTACAAAGAGGCAACATAGTTCAGGAGCAAATAATCTCGCCGGGCATACAGAGGGGGTTCCCCAGCCTCACAACATAGGCTGGGAATTGGGCTTGTTCTAAACGCCCCGGTTGAGAGTCTGATGCCTGTGTGGTGAATTGTGTCTAAGGTTTTTATATACGACGGCCTAGCAGAGTTGTATATGAAGCTGGCAAAGTCCAATTTCGATCGGATCAGTGAGCGGTAGAGATTAAGCTTTACCGTACGGTCTGCTCCCCAACTGGTATTACTTAAAACTCGTAAGATGTTCAAGGCTCTTACACACTTCGTTTTGAGCTGCTGGATGTGGGGTTTCCACGATAGTTTGGAGTCGAACCATATCCCTAAGCAACGGGCGGAGTCAGAAAAGGTGAGTTCCTGGCCCCCCATTATCAGAGAAGGGTTCGGACGAAAGCCTCGGTGTCGGGAAAAATGTATACATGTTGTTTTCGAGACGGAGAATCTGTATCCCGTTTGGTTAGCCCATAGATCGATTGGTTTTCGATTATGTGATAACGTCCCCACATCCTTTCTCTGAAGTAGAAAGGGAATCCTTTAAAAATTTAATTAAAGGGTTGCAACCTCAAAGAAGTGTGATAAATCGTCCGACACTCATGAAAAAACTAGACGAGGAGTTTTTAGCCATGTCTAAAGACGTAAAAGAAAAAATGCAGCTGGCCGCATATGTGTGCACTACAGCTGACTGTTGGACTGCATTTCGACGGTAAATAAATCGTTATATTATAATATTACTATCATAGATATGACATTACGTTAGGTATTCACATTGGCTTAGCAAGCTTGGATGTTAGTGAGAATTTAAAATTAAATACTTTCACCTGATCCTAAAAGTTAGATGACCCCCACCCCCACTACCTTACCCTGCCTTCAATGCACACATCAGGTTCAATGACCTTGCAGCTTGCATTCATTCATACATAGAATGCAGACTTGAAAGGAACAGCTAGAGCAACTTGGCATATTGTCTGGCACTGATGTATTTTAAGTTTATATAACAAAGTAGCTAAGGGAAGGGATTAGTGTCGTCCTTTCAAAGGTAAACTTCAAGGTAAAATTTAAGCTTTATGTGGTTGGCCGGGCAGACAGTTATTGTCAACTTAAAGGGATGGCGAGATCATCGGATTGACAGGAGGATTGAACTAGATTGTAGCGTCGTCTAGTATACAAATAACTGTTCTACAAGTACTGCGTAATATTACTTTTATTTCCTCTTTTTAGAGATACAAAACACTTCTCCATTTCCCTTTTTACAACAATCCCCATTCTGTCTTTTCACCGCCTTCTCACTATTTCCATTCCTATAACTTAATCTGAATAATCCACGGTCTTCTTGATGCTTTATACAATTCCAATAACACCGCCTTCTTACTATTTCCATTCCTATAACTACAATACTAATTTAAACTACTAATTACTAATATAGTGTAAGCAGGCACACCGTGACATTCTCCCCCCCTTAGTCGTGAACCGTAGACTTGGACTTTCTCGTGCGATACATCGGCAAGATTGAATCAATGAGTGACGTGGAGTATGGTGAACATCTGAGAATTGACTACCACCATCATGATTAAATTTATCCTGACTACCTGGACTATATTGACGAGTGGGAGTGGCACCAAGGACAACATTTCCGACGTGGTACAACACTTCATTCAAACTATGACCAACAGGAATCAAAAGATAGATTGTACTTGTGAGAAGAAGAGTCATGTACTCAGTTTAGCATCAAATCCAGCAGGCGATGTCATTGTTGACTTGCCAGCTACACTACCATACGGAAAATGTTGGTACAAACATATACAGAAAACCGTCTCCGAGGGACTAGACTACGCATCAAGAGACTGGCTCAGATTGCCAGCTTCAGTTGAAAGAAATTTAGTCACAATCGCAAGATGGGGTCTGATAAAGCGAGGCACTACACCAATTCTGCTTCCCTTTGAATTGTACAAACAGCTATGGTGGGATAATTTTGATGACATCGCAAGAAGAGCGGTGTGCGCAGGCTTAATACAAGCCATCAGTGCAAAAGAAGTACGATATCTGCGCGAAAGAAAAATTGAAGAAACACCCACGTCTACTGAACGTGTTGGAGGAAAGGTAAGGAAAGAAGTTTAACTACACTTCGTACACGAAGAACATTCCTTCCACAACTTTATACGATCCGTAGGAGACAAAGCACCAGCTGTCATTGGTTTCACACGCCGCCAAAGGGCGAAATTAGGATGTAACGATCTTTTTAATGAAGCTATGATTCGCGAAGCCATGAGGAAATGCGAAAAATGTAAAACAGAGAAGCACATGCCATCTCCATCTATACAAGCGAACGCACCGCCAGGACTAGGGAAGACTACAGCCTTAGAACAACAATGGTTAATTGCGTACGACACCGACTGGATAGGGGTAGGAATCACATGGAAGAATCTGGGATACATACTACGCGAGGGTTGGCCTATCATCACCAACCAGTATTCAATCTTTTCAGGATCAGGCTTAAAATTAATAGGCATATATGGTCCGGACGTAAGGCTGCGACCTAATGGGTCCGTCTGTACAACAAAGCAAGAATTACAAGGCTATAACGCAGGCAGAAAGTCTGAGCTCATAATTCACTATAGCGAAAAGAGAAACACATATGTTTCTCATCACGCAGTGTGGATGCAGATGTAGGCTTTGATATCTCAAATGACTGCTCACGCCGTCGTAAATCAAAAACCATTCTATAGTACGTTGGATCATCCGCGGAGTGGATGAATCGTTTTCCAAAAATGCAACGAAAACTACTACTGTGAATGAAGAAGTGAGAAACATTTCCTCACAGAATAGCCGAACGGCGAGTTGGAGTCAATTGTAGCGTCGTCTAGTATACAAATAACTGTTCTACAAGTACTGCGTAATATTACTTTTATTTCCTCTTTTAAGAGATACAAAACACTTCTGCATTTCCCTTTTTACAACAATCCCCATTCTGTCTTTTCACCGCCTTCTCACTATTTCCATTCCTATAACTTAATCTGAATAATCCACGGTCTTCTTGATGCTTTATACAATTCTAATAACACCGCCTTCTTACTATTTCCATTCCTATAACTACAATACTAATTTAAACTACTAATAACTAATAAAGTGTAAGCAGGCACACCGTGACATTCTCCCCCCCCCCTTAGTCGTGAATCGTAGACTTGGACTTTCTCGTGCGATACATCGGCAAGATTGAATCAATGAGTGACGTGGAGTATGGTGAACATCTGAGAATTGACTACCACCATCATGATCAAATTTATCCTGACTACCTGGACTATATTGACGAGTGGGAGTGGCACCAAGGACAACATAAGTCCGACGTGGTACAACACTTCATTCAAACTATGGCCAACAGGAATCAAAAGATAGATTGTACTTGTGAGAAGAAGAGTCATGTACTCAGTTTAGCATCAAATCCAGCAGGCGATGTCATTGTTGACTTGCCAGCTACACTACCATACGGAAAATGTTGGTACAAACATATACAGAAAACCGTCTCCGAGGGACTAGACTACGCATCAAGAGACTGGCTCAGATTGCAAGCTTCAGTTGAAAGAAATTTAGTCACAATCGCAAGATGGGGTCTGATAAAGCGGGGCACTACACCAATTCTGCTTCCCTTTGAATTGTACAGACAGCTATGGTGGGATAATTTTGATGACATCGCAAGAAGAGCGGTGTGCGCAGGCTTAATACAAGCCATCAGTGCAAAAGATGTACGATATCTGCGCGAAAGAAAAATTGAAGAAACACCCACGTCTACTGAACGTGTTGGAGGAAAGGTAAGGAAAGAAGTTTTACTACACTTCGTACACGAAGAACATTCCTTCCACAACTTTATACGATCCGTAGGAGACAAAGCACCAGCTGTCATTGGTTTCACACGCCGCCAAAGGGCGGAATTAGGATGTAACGATCTTTTTAATGAAGCTATGATTCGCGAAGCCATGAGGAAATGCGAAAAATGTAAAACAGAGAAGCACATGCCATCTCCATCTATACAAGCGAACGCACCGCCAGGACTAGGGAAGACTACAGCCTTAGAACAACAATGGTTAATTGCGTACGACACCGACTGGATAGGGGTAGGAATCACATGGAAGAATCTGGGATACATACTACGCGAGGGTTGGCCTATCATCACCAACCAGTATTCAATCTTTTCAGGATCAGGCTTAAAATTAATAGGCATATATGGTCCGGACGTAAGGCTGCGACCTGATGGGTCCGTCTTTACAACAAAGCAAGAATTACAAGGCTATAACGCAGGCAGAAAGTCTGAGCTCATAATTCACTATAGCGAAAAGAGAAACACATATGTTTCTCATCACGCAGTGTGGATGCAGATGTGGGCTTTGATATCTCAAATGACTGCTCACGCCGTCGTAAATCAAAAACCATTCTATAGTACGTTGGATCATCCGCCGGAGTGGATGAAGCGTTTTCCAAAAATGCAACGAAAACTACTACTGTGAATGAAGAAGTGAGAAACATTTCCTCACAGAATAGCCGAACGGCGAGTTGGAGTCAATTGTAGCGTCGTCTAGTATACAAATAACTGTTCTACAAGTACTGCGTAATATTACTTTTATTTCCTCTTTTAAGAGATATAAAACACTTCTGCATTTCCCTTTTTACAACAATCCCCATTCTGTCTTTTCACCGCCTTCTTACTATTTCCATTCCTATAACTTAATCTGAATAATCCACGGTCTTCTTGATGCTTTATACAATTCCAATAACACCGCCTTCTTACTATGTCCATTCCTATAACTACAATACTAATTTAAACTACTAACAACTAATATAGTGTAAGCAGGCACACCGTGACATTCTCCCCCCCCCCCCCCCTTAGTCGTGAACCGTAGACTTGGACTTTCTCGTGCGATACATCGGCAAGATTAAATCAATGAGTGACGTGGAGTATGGTAAAAATCTGAGAATTGACTACCACCATCATGATCAAATTTATCCTGACTACCTGGACTATATTGACGAGTGGGAGTGGCACCAAGGACAACATAAGTCCGACGTGGTACAAAACTTCATTCAAACTATGGCCAACAGGAATCAAAAGATAGATTGTACTTGTGAGAAGAAGAGTCATGTACTCAGTTTAGCATCAAATCCAGCAGGCGTTGTTGACTTGCCAGCTACACTACCATACGGAAAATGTTGGTACAAACATATACAGAAAACCGTCTCCGAGGGACTAGACTACGCATCAAGAGACTGGCTCAGATTGCCAGCTTTAGTTGAAAGAAATTTAGTCACAATCGCAAGATGGGGTCTGATAAAGCGGGGCACTACACCAATTCTGCTTCCCTTTGAATTGTACAGACAGCTATGGTGGGATAATTTTGATGACATCGCAAGAAGAGCGGTGTGCGCAGGCTTAATACAAGCCATCAGTGCAAAAGATGTACGATATCTGCGCGAAAGAAAAATTGAGGAAACAACCACGTCTACTGAACGTGTTGGAGGAAAGGTAAGGAAAGAAGTTTTACTACACTTCGTACACGAAGAACATTCCTTCCACAATTTTATACGATCCGTAGGAGACAAAGCACCAGCTGTCATTGGTTTCACACGCCGCCAAAGGGCGAAATTAGGATGTAACGATCTTTTTAATGAAGCTATGATTCGCGAAGCCATGGGGAAATGCGAAAAATGTAAAACAGAGAAGCACATGCCATCCCCATCTATACAAGCGATATACTACGCACCGCCAGGACGAGGGAAGACTACAGCCTTAGAACAACAATGGTTAATTGCGTACGACACCGACTGGATAGGGGTAGGAATCACATGGAAGAATCTGGGATACATACTACGCGAGGGTTGGCCTATCATCACCAACCAGTATTCAATCTTTTCAGGATCAGGCTTAAAATTAATAGGCATATATGGTCCGGACGTAAGGCTGCGACCTGATGGGTCCGTCTTTACAACAAAGCAAGAATTACAAGGCTATAACGCAGGCAGAAAGTCTGAGCTCATAATTCACTATAGCGAAAAGAGAAACACATATGTTTCTCATCACGCAGTGTGGATGCAGATGTGGGCTTTGATATCTCAAATGACTGCTCACGCCGTCGTAAATAAAAAACCATTCTAAAGTACGTTGGATCATCCGCCGGAGTGGATGAAGCGTTTTCCAAAAATGCAACGAAAACTACTACTGTGAATGAAGAAGTGAGAAACATTTCCTCACAGAATAGCCGAACGGCGAGTTGGAGTCAATTGTAGCGTCGTCTAGTATACAAATAACTGTTCTACAAGTACTGCGTAATATTACTTTTATTTCCTCTTTTAAGAGATACAAAACACTTCTGCATTTCCCTTTTTACAACAATCCCCATTCTGTCTTTTCACCGCCTTCTTACTATTTCCATTCCTATAACTTAATCTGAATAATCCACGGTCTTCTTGATGCTTTATACAATTCCAATAACACCGCCTTCTTACTATTTCCATTCCTATAACTACAATACTAATTTAAACTACTAATAACTAATATAGTGTAAGCAGGCACACCGTGACATTCTCCCCCCCTTAGTCGTGAACCGTAGACTTGGACTTTCTCGTGCGATACATCGGCAAGATTGAATCAATGAGTGACGTGGAGTATGGTGAACATCTGAGAATTGACTACCACCATCATGATCAAATTTATCCTGACTACCTGGACTATATTGACGAAAGGGAGTGGCACCAAGGACAACATAAGTCCGACGTGGTACAACACTTCATTCAAACTATGGCCAACAGGAATCAAAAGATAGATTGTACTTGTGAGAAGAAGAGTCATGTACTCAGTTTAGCATCAAATCCAGCAGGCGATGTCATTGTTGACTTGCCAGCTACACTACCATACGGAAAATGTTGGTACAAACATATACAGAAAACCGTCTCCGAGGGACTAGACTACGCATCAAGAGACTGGCTCAGATTGCCAGCTTCAGTTGAAAGAAATTTAGTCACAATCGCAAGATGGGGTCTGATAAGCGAGGCACTACACCAATTCTGCTTCCCTTTGAATTGTACAAACAGCTATGGTGGGATAATTTTGATGACATCGCAAGAAGAGCGGTGTGCGCAGGCTTAATACAAGCCATCAGTGCAAAACATGTACGATATCTGCGCGAAAGAAAAATTGAAGAAACACTTACGTCTACTGAACGTGTTGGAGGAAAGGTAAGGAAAGAAGTTTTACTACACTTCGTACACGAAGAACATTCCTTCCACAACTTTATACGATCCGTAGGAGACAAAGCACCAGCTGTCATTGGTTTCACACGCCGCCAAAGGGCGAAATTAGGATGTAACGATCTTTTTAATGAAGCTATGATTCGCGAAGCCATGGGGAAATGCGAAAAATGTAAAACAGAGAAGCACATGCCATCCCCATCTATACAAGCGATATACTACGCACCGCCAGGACTAGGGAAGACTACAGCCTTAGAACAACAATGGTTAATTGTGTACGACACCGACTGGATAGGGGTAGGAATCACATGGAAGAATCTGGGATACATACTACGCGAGGGTTGGCCTATCATCACCAACCAGTATTCAATCTTTTCAGGATCAGGCTTAAAATTAATAGGCATATATAATAATAATAATAATAATAATAATGAGTCTTTATTTTTAGTTTGGCGAAGCTTAAGGCCATGAGGCCTTTTCTTCTGCTTGACCAAACATATTTCGTTACAATTTGTGGTTACAATAGTGTTTACAATAACTTAATAACTAGATCTAAAACTAACATTGAAACTAATACTATACAATCGTTATACTTATATACTTATAAATGATCACGGAAGCACATTAAAATAAAATAAATAAGTACAAAATAGCCTGTTTTGCCAGCAACACAAACACACCTATATTTATATGTAATAACATTTAATACAGAAGTTAAAGTTCTGAAAAATAAGTAATGAAAGTATGTAAATATTCTTAAATATGGTTAATCTGTTGTCTTCAAATGGCGGGATTAAGGAGATGAGAACGGTATTTTTGCTTAAAAGCCACTGGCGATTTTAAAGTCCGTAAACTAGGAGGTACTAGGTTCCAAGCACGAGCTATTGCGACTGGAAATGAATTGCTGTATTGCGATGTATTGTGTTTGGGTATTTGCATTGTCAAATTTGTAGTAGAGCGTGTATTACTTTCTGGGTCACTGTTAAGAAGTTTTATACTGTCTGCAAGATATTTTGGTACAGGATTAATTATAATTTGATGTAAAAGACATAGGGAGCGATGAAGTCGGCGTTGGTCTACAGTAAGCCAAGAGAGCTGCGTTCTTTGTGGAGAAACATGGTCGTAATATTTCAGACTAAATATAAATTTTAAGCATGCATTTTGAATCTTTTGTAGTCTGTTAGAGAGATGTTTAGTGAGATTACTGCCGTAAGATGTGTCGCAATAGTCAATTTTTGACAATATAAGAGATTGTGCGAGCATAGTTCTTATTTTCGTTGGCAGAAAGTTTCGCAGTCTATTCAGAGAATGTAAGGTCTTGTAGGCTTGTTGACAAATTTGAGCTACATGATCACTCCATGTTAAACACTCATCCATAATCAGTCCAAGATTTTTAACTACTCTAGAATAATTTATAGGCGCAGCATTCACAACAAGCTTTGGGATTGGATTTTGATTAATTTTATGTAACGAAATTTTTGAACCGAGTATAATAGCTTGTGATTTTGTTGGATTTATTCTCAAGCCGAGCAATTTTGCCATTTGATAAACAGCTTCAAGATCCAAGTTAAAATTATGAATGCCTTTGGATAGAAGTTGGATTGAAATTGATATATAAAGTTGTAAATCATCGGCGTAGAGGTGATATTGACAGAATTTTAAAATCTTTGCAATTGGTTTGATGTAAAGTGAGAAAAGTAGTGGTCCAAGTACGGAGCCTTGTGGAACCCCAGCATTGACATTCAACCAATCAGAAAACGTATTATTAGATTTTACACATTGCTTTCTACCTGTCATATAATCGCTTACCCAATTCTGAACACTTTGAGAAAGATTTAAAGTTTCAAGGACAGCTAGAAGAATATTTTTGTCAACCGAATCAAATGCTTTGCTGAAGTCTAACAAACAGAGCACTGTGACATGTCCTTTGTCCATAGCACAGGTAATATCGTTGGTCACTTTGAGAACGGCAGTACTTGTACTATGGCCAGTACGATATCCTGACTGGAATTCATCGAAATGATGGTTCAAGTTTAAGTAATTAGTCATTTGCTTATGGACAATTCGCTCTAGTACCTTTGAAAGAGCTGGTAGTATACTTATAGGACGATAATCACTGCCGCTTTTTGGTTGACTGTTTTTCGGTAAAGGAGTAATAATAGAGTGTTTCCACACTGAGGGATATACGCTATTTTGAAGTGAGAAGTTGAAAATGTGCTCAAGAGCTGGAAGAATGGCAGGAAGAATGAAATTAATAAGTTTTATCTCTATTTGGTCCACACCTTTCGCACAGGTTTTAATACCTTTCAAAGCTTCTTTTATCGCATTTTCGGTTATATAATGAAAATGAAATTTGTCATCACTTCCACTATTTAAATGAGTTGAACTTAGTTTAATTCTATTTATTATTTCTTCTTTATGTTTGCCGTCGATAGTTATTGGTGGAGTTGAGAATTGCGTATTGAGGACATTAAGAGGTATGTCAATGACAGAGTTGCTGCTGTTTTTACTCTTACCCAGTCCCATATCACGTATGTTTTTCCAAATTTTACCTGAGTCTCTTGTATTAAATGAATGAAACGAGTACCTTAATTTCGCGTTCCTTATTTCTTGTGAAGTTTTGTTTCTAAGTGTTCTGTAATTTTCGATGTTGGTTGGAGAAGAGTCTTTAACTTTAAGCCGATAAGCTATGTCTCGATCTTTCATGAGAGATTTTATGTAAGGCGTGAGCCATGGAGCCACAGGCCGGGTCACGCGGGAGGTGCGGAAAGGGGCGTGTTTGTCGTACAGCTCCAGTATCATGCTATTGAAAAGATCCAATTTCTCGTCTACTGTAGGCTTGTGTTGAATATTTGGCCACGGTGCAGCAAAAGCGTCTTCAAGGAGAAAATCTGTATTTATGTTCTTAAAGTCGCGATATGTTATAATTTTAGGTACAAATTTTGGACAGCGCAGAGAATATGACATGAAGATGAGATCGTGCTTTGAAATACCTGGTATTGGCAGTTGGCCATGCTGTATTACTTTATTATTATTAGTTGTTGCTATTAGATCAAGAAGTGTGTGAGATTGGCTTGTATGATGAGTTGGTTGCAGTGGTACAAGATGAAAATTGAATGATTTAAATAAGCTTAAGAGATGTACTTTTGAGTTCGTGTTGACAGTTAAATCTGTGTTAAAATCACCCATTAGAATGATATTATCATAAATAGGTAATACATTGGTAAGAGCATCTTCAATGTCTGATAAATGACCCACTTTGGGTGGTTTGTAAATTGCCCCCAAAAGACATTTAGAGAGACCCGTTTTTATCTCAACGAAGATGTATTCTGGGCGGCCTGCATAAGGCGACACCGACTTGGCTACAACTTTTGTTTTAAAATCATTGCGAACATAGATGCCCACGCCACCAGCTCTTTTGTTTGTTCGGTCATTGCGAATGAGCGTGTATCCATCAAATTTAACTAACTCAGAGCTCAAAGTTGGCTTAAGCCATGTTTCAGAAATGAGTATAGCATGTATATCTGTAGCCGAAAACGTAATGCGAAATTCATCAATATGTGACAGAAGACTTTGGGCATTTATGTGTGCGACATTGAGAGTTCGTTTGTGTGTTGTGAAAGCTCTATTTAACAATATATTAGTGCATGCGTCCGTGTCTTCATTAATATTAGAATTGGAATTATTTACCAGAGTCATACAAATTTATATTATCCTCTAACTGTAATATATAAACAAAAATAAATTAATAAAGTAAAATGAAATAAAAAACAAATTAAGCTAATGCTAATTTACTATTTTACTAACTTACCACTTATACTACTTAGGAATGTAGAACCCCAAGATCGTGTTATATAGTATATGGTTAAGCCCCAAGGTTGTTGAGCTGAGTGAGATTAGTGATGTAGCATCGTCTACCCTCACTATTCAGCACAACAATCTTACCATCACGAGTCCAACATTGCTTGAGACCGAACTTGTCCCGTGCGGCCTTGAACACGGCCTGCCTCTGCTGCGTGAGGGACTCCGTCACGGTCTTCCCACTGCCCCGAAGTTTTGTCTTGGCGTACCACACGGTTTCTCTGTCCTGGTAGCTGATAAATTTGATTATAATCGGTCGGACGACCGGTTTGCCGTGGCGTGAGGGAGGGCCAATTCGGTGGCATCTGTCCAGATCCACACGACGGATGCCTAGGCCTAGGTCGTTGTTGATGACACCCATCACCGTTTTGTACGGATCCTCCCTGTCCGCCTCGGGAAGCCCGTGTACTAAAAGGCAGTTCCTCCTGCTGTACTGTTCTAGGCCCTCCAACCTTTCATCAAATGACGCAAGTTTGATAGAAATTGCGTTAAAATCCGCCTTCAATTCGTCCACTCTTATTTCGTAAGAGTTTTTGAATTCTTCGAAGGAACTTTTCAGTCCGGACGTAAGGCTGCGACCTGATGGGTCCGTCTTTACAACAAAGCAAGAATAACAAGGCTATAACGCTGTAAAGTACCGTCTATATGCATTATCCACTAGGCTGTGCTTAGGAGAGTGCAGTGAGTTTGTGCATTATCCACTAGGCGGTGGTAAGAATGCAGTGACTTTGTGCACATGTGAATTTGTAGAGAGCTTTGGTAATATCAATAAAGAACTTGCATTGTTACATTGCATAGCAACGGTTGTTGACTGGTAACTAAGGACATTATACAGAAGAAGATGGTGGAAAGTGAGCCTAGAGAGAGGAAGTGGTGTTGAAAGCTACACGGAATAACTTCAAGAACTCGAGTCTTTGAACCTTACGATTTCTCTAGTTATCCAAACTAGTATTACCCAGACGTCAACTACGCCTGCCCCGTTAAATGGGACGGTGATTTTCGAAGCGTCGGTTACACACGATCAACCACTCAATTCAACCTACCATGAAGGACATCTTGGAAATCCTACCATGGACGCCTGCTTGAGAAACCAAGGTTAGAAGAAGAATACACCTATAACTGGAGCTGGTACTGTCTGTAGACCTATTTGTGACAAGTTATTTACTGTGAGCATTCGTTGTCTATGTGATACATTTTGGCACACCAACGGTGGGGCACATACTAATTGCATTTACCCCGAGATAAAAAAAAAAAATTGAACCAAACACTTAAAAATGTGAGGTGTAATTATAAGCTCGATTAATTTGAACGTTCGCAGAGTCACTGCTGACTATGGACAGGATGCAGGGGGAGGAGGTTCAGAATGAAGTAAGGAGGAGTATAGAGGAGAGTGTTCAAGAGGTAGAGATCAGGTCTGTTGATTTGAACAGTTTAATGGAGATGATGATTAAGATGAATGGTGATATGAAGGATATGAATGTGGGATTACGTAACGACAATGAGGGAATACGGAAGGAAATGGGGGAAATGAAGTCCGAATTGAAGATAAGCTTTGAGGAAAAATGTGATAAAATGTTTTATGGGTTGGAAACTAAATTCACAGCTTTGAGGACTAAGGTTGAGGATGAGATCGAGGTTATTGACACAATAGTCGATGGCTTAGAAGAAGAGATAGTGGATTTTAAAGGTAGGTCAGAAAATATTGGAGATAATGTTGTAAAGGTTGGCGGTAAGCTCAATGAAGTAATTGAGGAAATAGGGGTGTTCAAAAGAGATGTAGAGAACAAGATCGGAGGAATAAAAAAAAGTTCCGATAACTTAAAGGTAAGGGTAGAAACGGTAATTGAAGATATAGTGGAGGTGAAACAACAGCTTCAGAAAGAGATAGGGGAAGTGAAAGAAATGGATCAACAGAGAATAAGTGGTCAGTGTGTAGGGTTAGAGATGGCGATTGAAGCCAATAAAAGAAGAATTGAGATGATGGAGGTCGATATGACAGGTGGTAATGTGGGAGTTACCATTCAGAATGATAGTGGAATCGGGGACCAGCTATTTCGTGAGGGGATTGTATTTACGGCAAATAACGATGGACTTCATCCAGTCGAATTTATAAAGTTATTGGAGAGCCGGTTTAAAAACTATGCGGTAAAAAACGACCGGAGACTGGCTTTTACACTACAATGTCTGAGAGGGGTATCCAAGACATGGTTGCAAGAAAAGGAGTTTGTTTCTTTTGAAGATTTTAAGGAGAAATTCCTTCAGCATTTTTGGGGGGAGAATGCACAAGCGGCCTTGCTAAAACATATTTACAGTGAGCAATATAAACCACAGGTCAACAATGTATTGAATCTTTTTGACAGGTGATGATTTGGTCCCTAATGTAGCCTATTGTTGTCGACTCTGTAGTTACATTGTTGCTAGGATTATAGGTTGGTGTTGGTTATGGTGCAAAGTTATTAATGTGTTTTTTTATATCAACAATTTAAAATTGTTAATTGTTGACAATTGTTGATTCTGGAAGAGGGGATTGATATCCAATTGTTAGAAGTGTATTGTACTATTAACATTGCATGGTGCTGTCATTCGGGTTTCAGGTTTCATAAACTTTCAGAATTGAAGGGGTCAGTGAACGACATTGTTGTAGCTAACAGGTTTAGAAGGGGTAAGGCTATTTGAAGGGGTAATATGGTTTTCCAATTATAGATTTAAAGGGTTTATTTCTGAGTTTCGATGTTAGCAAAAATATAAAAAATATAGATACATTTTGTCATCTTCATTTTTTTTTATTTTTGGAAGGGGTATGATATAACGACCTACGACCATGGGAATTTTAAAAGTGGAGAACATTGGAGATAATTTTTTTGGAATTTTTTTATAATTTCAATTAATAAATTCATAATATAAAAAAATTTGAAGGGGTATTGTAAAGTACCGTCTATATGCATTATCCACTAGGCTGTGCTTAGGAGAGTGCAGTGAGTTTGTGCATTATCCACTAGGCTGTGCTTAGAATGCAGTGACTTTGTGCACATGTGAATTTGTAGAGAGCTTTGGTAATATCAATAAAGAACTTGCATTGTTACATTGCATAGCAACGGTTGTTGACTGGTAACTAAGGACATTATACAGAAGAAGATGGTGGAAAGTGAGCCTAGAGAGAGGAAGTGGTGTTGAAAGCTACACGGAATAACTTCAAGAACTCGAGTCTTTGAGCCTTACGATTTCTCTAGTTATCCAAACTAGTATTACCCAGACGTCAACTACGCCTGCCCCGTTAAATGGGACGGTGATTTTCGAAGCGTCGGTTACACACGATCAACCACTCAATTCAACCTACCATGAAGGACATCTTGGAAATCCTACCATGGACGCCTGCTTGAGAAACCAAGGTTAGAAGAAGAATACACCTATAACTGGAGCTGGTACTGTCTGTAGACCTATTTGTGACAAGTTATTTAGTGTGAGCATTCGTTGTCTATGTGATACAATATATATTAATAACACAACTCAAGTTTTCAAGTGTTGGTTTATTTCCCGGCTAAGCTAGGCCCAACCAGTGTAGTAAGAGGGCGTGGGTACTGTTACAACGCAGGCAGAAGGCTGAGCTCATAATTCACTATAGCGAAAAGAGAAACACATATGTTTCTCATCACGCAGTGTGGATGCAGATGTGGGCTTTGATATCTCAAATGACTGCTCACGCCGTCGTAAATCAAAAACCATTCTATAGTACGTTGGATCATCCGCCGGAGTGGATGAAGCGTTTTCCAAAAATGCAACGAAAACTACTACTGTGAATGAAGAAGTGAGAAACATTTCCTCACAGAATAGCCGAACGGCGAGTTGGAGTCAATTGTAGCGTCGTCTAGTATACAAATAACTGTTCTACAAGTACTGCGTAATATTACTTTTATTTCCTCTTTTAAGAGATACAAAACACTTCTGCATTTCCCTTTTTACAACAATACCCATTCTGTCTTTTCACCGCCTTCTCACTATTTCCATTCCTATAACTTAATCTGAATAATCCACGGTCTTCTTGATGCTTTATACAATTCCAATAACACCGCCTTCTTACTATTTCCATTCCTATAACTACAATACTAATTTAAACTACTAATAACTAATATAGTGTAAGCAGGCACACCGTGACATTCTCCCCCCCCCCCCCTTAGTCGTGAACCGTAGACTTGGACTTTCTCGTGCGATACATCGGCAAGATTGAATCAATGAGTGACGTGGAGTATGGTGAACATCTGAGAATTGACTACCACCATCATGATCATATTTATCCTGACTACCTGGACTATATTGACGAGTGGGAGTGGCACCAAGGACAACATAATTCCGACGTGGTACAACACTTCATTCAAACTATGGCCAACATGAATCAAAAGATAGATTGTACTTGTGAGAAGAAGAGTCATGTACTCAGTTTAGCATCAAATCCAGCAGGCGATGTCATTGTTGACTTGCCAGCTACACTACCATACGGAAAATGTTGGTACAAACATATACAGAAAACCGTCTCCGAGGGACTAGACTACGCATCAAGAGACTGGCTCAGATTGCCAGCTTCAGTTGAAAGAAATTTAGTCACAATCGCAAGATGGGGTCTGATAAAGCGGGGCACTACACCAATTCTGCTTCCCTTTGAATTGTACAAACAGCTATGGTGGGATAATTTTGATGACATCGCAAGAAGAGCGGTGTGCGCAAGGCTTAATACAAGCCATCAGTGCAAAAGATGTACGATATCTGCGCGAAAGAAAAATTGAAGAAACACCCACGTCTACTGAACGTGTTGGAGGAAAGTTAAGGAAATAAGTTTTACTACACTTCGTACACGAAGAACATTCCTTCCACAACTTTATACGATCCGTAGGAGACAAAGCACCAGCTGTCATTGGTTTCACACGCCGCCAAAGGGCGAAATTAGGATGTAACGATCTTTTTAATGAAGCTATGATTCGCGAAGCCATGGGGAAATGCGAAAAATGTAAAACAGAGAAGCACATGCCATCTCCATCTATACAAGCGATATACTACGCGCCGCCAGGACTAGGGAAGACTACAGCCTTAGAACAACAATGGTTAATTGCGTACGACACCGACTGGATAGGGGTAGGAATCACATGGAAGAATCTGGGATACATACTACGCGAGGGTTGGCCTATCATCACCAACCAGTATTCAATCTTTCAGGATCAGGCTTAAAATTAATAGGCATATATGGTCCGGAAGTAAGGCTGCGACCTGATGGGTCCGTCTTTACAACAAAGCAAGAATTACAAGGCTATAACGCAGGCAGAAAGTCTGAGCTCATAATTCACTATAGCGAAAAGAGAAACACACATGTTTCTCATCACGCAGTGTGGATGCAGATGTGGGCTTTGATATCTCAAATGACTGCTCACGCCGTCGTAAATCAAAAACCATTCTATAGTACGTTGGATCATCCGCCGGAGTGGATGAAGCGTTTTCCAAAAATGCAACGAAAACTACTACTGTGAATGAAGAAGTGAGAAACATTTCCTCACAGAATAGCCAAACGGCGAGTTGGAGTCAATTGTAGCGTCGTCTAGTATACAAATAACTGTTCTACAAGTACTGCGTAATATTTCTTTTATTTCTTTTTTTAAGAGATACAAAACACTTCTCCATTTCCCTTTTTACAACAATCCCCATTCTGTCTTTTCACCGCCTTCTCACTATTTCCATTCCTATAACTTAATCTGAATAATCCACGGTCTTCTTGATGCTTTATACAATTCCAATAACACCGCCTTCTTACTATTTCCATTCCTATAACTACAATACTAATTTAAACTACTAATAACTAATATAGTGTAAGCAGGCACACCGTGACATTCTCCCCCCCCCCCCACCCCCCTTAGTCGTGAACCGTAGACTTGGACTTTCTCGTGCGATACATTGGCAAGATTGAATCAATGAGTGACGTGGAGTATGGTGAACATCTGAGAATTGACTACCACCATCATGATCAAATTTATCTTGACTACCTGGACTATATTGACGAGTGGGAGTGGCACCAAGGACAACATAAGTCCGACGTGGTACAACACTTCATTCAAACTATGGCCAACAGGAATCAAAAGATAGATTGTACTTGTGAGAAGAGACATGTACTCAGTTTAGCATCAAATCCAGCAGGCGATGTCATTGTTGACTTGCCAGCTACACTACCATACGGAAAATGTTGGTACAAACATATACAGAATACAGTCTCCGAGGGACTATACTACGCATCAAGAGACTGGCTCAGATTGCCAGCTTCAGTTGAAAGAAATTTAGTCACAATCGCAAGATGGGGTCTGATAAAGCGGGGCACTACACCAATTCTGCTTCCCTTTGAATTGTACAAACAGCTATGGTGGGATAATTTTGATCACATCGCAAGAAGAGCGGTGTGCGCAGGCTTAATACAAGCCATCAGTGCAAAAGATGTACGATATCTGCGCGAAAGAAAAATTGAAGAAACACCCACGTCTACTGAACGTGTTGGAGGAAAGGTAAGGAAAGAAGTTTTACTACACTTCGTACACGAAGAACATTCCTTCCACAACTTTATACGATCCGTAGGAAACAAAGCACCAGCTGTCATTGGTTTCACACGCCGCCAAAGGGCGAAATTAGGATGTAACGATCTTTTTAATGAAGCTATGATTCGCGAAGCCATGGGGAAATGCGAAAAATGTAAAACAGAGAAGCACATGCCATCTCCATCTATACAAGCGATATACTACGCACCGCCAGGACTAGGGAAGACTACAGCCTTAGAACAACAATGGTTAATTGCGTACGACACCGACTGGATAGGGGTAGGAATCACATGGAAGAATCTGGGATACATACTACGCGAGGGTTGGCCTATCATCACCAACCAGTATTCAATCTTTTCAGGATCAGGCTTAAAATGAATAGGCATATATTGTCCGGACGTAAGGCTGCGACCTGATGGGTCCGTCTTTACAACAAAGCAAGAATTACAAGGCTATAACGCAGGCAGAAAGTCTGAGCTCATAATTCACTATAGCGAAAAGAGAAACACATATGTTTCTCATCACGCAGTGTGGATGCAGATGTGGGCTTTGATATCTCAAATGACTGCTCACGCCGTCGTAAATCAAAAACCATTCTATAGTACGTAAGATCATCCGCCGGAGTGGATGAAGCGTTTTCCAAAAATGCAACGAAAACTACTACTGTGAATGAAGAAGTGAGAAACATTTCCTCACAGAATAGCCAAACGGCGAGTTGGAGTCAATTGTAGCGTCGTCTAGTATACAAATAACTGTTCTACAAGTACCGCGTAATATTACTTTTATTTCCTCTTTTAAGAGATTTCCCTTTTTACAACAATCCCCATTCTGTCTTTTTACCGCCTTCTCACTATTTCCATTCCTATAACTTAATCTGAATAATCCACGGTCTTCTTGATGCTTTATACAATTCCAATAACACCGCCTTCTTACTATTTCCATTCCTATAACTACAATACTAATTTAAACTTCTAATAACTAATATAGTGTTAGCAGGCACACCGTGACATTCTCCCCCCCCCCCCCCCCCCCTTAGTCGTGAACCGTAGACTTGGACTTTCTCGTGCGATACATCGGCAAGATTGAATCAATGAGTGACGTGGAGTATGGTGAACATCTAAGAATTGACTACCACCATCATGATCAAATTTATCCTGACTACCTGGACTATATTGACGAGTGGGAGTGGCACCAAGGACAACATAAGTCCGACGTGGTACAACACTTCATTCAAACTATGGCCAACAGGAATCAAAAGATAGATTGTACTTGTGAGAAGAAGAGTCATGTACTCAGTTTAGCATCAAATCCAGCAGGCGATGTCATTGTTGACTTGCCAGCTACACTACCATACGGAAAATGTTGGTACAAACATATACAGAAAACCGTCTCCGAGGGACTAGACTACGCATCAAGAGACTGGCTCAGATTGCCAGCTTCAGTTGAAAGAAATTTAGTCACAATCGCAAGATGGGGTCTGATAAAGCGGGGCACTACACCAATTCCGCTTCCCTTTGAATTGTACAAACAGCTATGGTGGGATAATTTTGATGACATCGCAAGAAGAGCGGTGTGCGCAGGCTTAATACAAGCCATCAGTGCAAAAGATGTACGATATCTGCGCGAAAGAAAAATTGAAGAAACACCCACGTCTACTGAACGTGTTGGAGGAAAGGTAAGGAAAGAAGTTTTACTACACTTCGTACACGAAGAACATTCCTTCCACAACTTTATACGATCCGTAGGAAACAAAGCACCAGCTGTCATTGGTTTCACACGCCGCCAAAGGGCGAAATTAGGATGTAACGATCTTTTTAATGAAGCTATGATTCGCGAAGCCATGGGGAAATGCGAAAAATGTAAAACAGAGAAGCACATGCCATCTCCATCTATACAAGCGATATACTACGCACCGCCAGGACTAGGGAAGACTACAGCCTTAGAACAACAATGGTTAATTGCGTACGACACCGACTGGATAGGGGTAGGAATCACATGGAAGAATCTGGGATACATACTACGCGAGGGTTGGCCTATCATCACCAACCAGTATTCAATCTTTTCAGGATCAGGCTTAAAATTAATAGGCATATATGGTCCAGACGTAAGGCTGCGACCTGATGGGTCCGTCTTTACAACAAAGCAAGAATTACAAGGCTATAACGCAGGCAGAAAGTCTGAGCTCATAATTCACTATAGCGAAAAGAGAAACACATATGTTTCTCATCACGCAGTGTGGATGCAGATGTGGGCTTTGATATCTCAAATGACTGCTCACGCCGTCGTAAATCAAAAACCATTCTATAGTATGTTGGATCATCCGCCGGAGTGGATGAAGCGTTTTCCAAAAATGCAACGAAAACTACTACTGTGAATGAAGAAGTGAGAAACATTTCCTCACAGAATAGCCGAACGGCGAGTTGGAGTCAATTGTAGCGTCGTCTAGTATACAAATAACTGTTCTACAAGTACTGCGTAATATTACCTTTATTTCCTCTTTTAAGAGATACAAAACACTTCTGTATTTCCCTTTTTACAACAATCCCCATTCTGTCTTTTCACCGCCATCTCACTATTTCCATTCTTATAACTTTATCTGAATAATCCACGGTCTTCTTGATGCTTTATACAATTCCAATAACACCGCCTTCTTACTATTTCCATTCCTATAACTACAATACTAATCTAAACTACTAATAACTAATATAGTGTTAGCAGGCACACCGTGACATTCTCCGCTTACACTATATTAGTTATTAGAAGTTTAAATTAGTATTGTAGTTATAGGAATGGAAATAGTAAGAAGGCGGTGTTATTGGATTTGTATAAAGCATCAAGAAGACCGTGGATTATTCAGATTAAGTTATAGGAATGGAAATAGTGAGAAGGCGGTGAAAAGACAGAATGGGGATTGTTGTAAAAAGGGAAATGGAGAAGTGTTTTGTATCTCTAAAAAGAGGAAATAAATGTAATATTACGCAGTATTTGTAGAACAGTTATTTGTATACTAGACGACGCTACAATTGGGGTTCATCTGGATGTTGGGTTCGCATTTCTAGTTCAGCCTTAAGTCGTGCCAGATAGTCTGGCCTATCATACTCATTGTGAAGGGCAACTTTGAAGTCCTCCCAACTGTTGCATCCTCCCACGAAAGTCCACCAGCGGAAAGCGTCACCAACAAGCGCTGCTGGAAGAACATGGCTAACAATGTAAGAGAGTGGTACGCCCTGTCCCCGAGCGTATTGCTCCATGTCCAGCAAGAATTCCTCTGCACTTTTCGGGTCCCCACAGCCAAAGAATGTAGGAAGCGGGCCCTGAACATGGGCCGAATGGTATTGCGGCTGCTGTTGGTGGTATGGCGAAAGATATGGATTTATGGATGTGTCGGGGTGAAGTGGGAAATCGTGCGCAGTGCGTTGTACAGGAGTAGAATACAAGGGCTCTTGCACGACTTGTGAACTGGCCTGACCTAGCGCCTCGGAGACTGGTATGGTTATCGATGCCTGCAAATTCGAATATGTCCCATGTCCCAAGATGGCGGCAAGTGTTAGGTTCGTGTTAGGGTTGCTCTTCCTTAAAAGTTTAATATTGTCGGAAAACGTGCGAGTTTCAACTTTACACCGTGCTACAGATATCAACCTAGTTACTAATAAACATATATCTCGGGTCACCTGTTGAACAACTAATGGTAAGCGAAACTTGCAGTATTTCGTGTATCAGTGTCTGCCTACAAGACAGCATGGCAATTAGTTACCGCACCCCCTCGCGAAACTTGAACCAGTCCAAGTCGTTCAAACTAACTACCCGGCCGGTGCAACTGTCACGGAGCGCTGTCGCATTGTTACTGCTCGCGCTATCTGGCGACATCCATCTCAACCCTGGGCCGGGCCACCTACACCACGGCGAGCTGAATGTGAACTACATGAACGCGCGTAGTATTTCTGGAAGCGCAAGACTAAATAACTTCAATCTCCACTTTGCTGAACACACAGAGGTTGATATTATCTGCGTTACTGAGACCTGGCTGAGCGAAAATGTACTTGAAGGAGAAGTGCTGGATCCTTCACAGTTTGTAGTTTACCGTAGAGACAGGCCCAGTCCCAACCCAAGGTACAACGTAGGGGGCGGGGTCCTCACGGCTGTCACAACCAAGCTGCCTTCACGGCGCCGCGAGGACCTTGAGTCTCCTGACATTGAAATAGTGTGGGTGGAAATTGTTACCACATCTCGTACCCGGATTCTCATAGGCTGTGTCTACATACCCCACCCCTCACCTGAGACCATTGAGAACCTACACCAGTCCCTGGCAGCAATACAATCTACGCTCAAGCCTAGTGACGTAATTGTTCTGTGCGGTGATTTCAACATCACCAAGTTAAGCTGGGTCACTAACAATGAAGACAGTGGAGATGTGGTGGCCATACCAGCCGAGTCTTCCCCACCTGTAGTACCGGTCTTCCTTGAGATGGTGGCTGACATGAATCTCCAACAGAAAATCACAACTCCGTCTCGTAGAAGCAATTTTTTGGACCTCATATTCATCGACAATCCGGACATAGATGCTGCTGTCTCCACAATAGAAAATCCACCTGTGGTCTCAGACCACACTGCGTTCACGTGCCAAATTAAACTGCCAAAAATCACCCCAAATCGCAAACTGAAGGTTGAATCGCAATTTAACTGGCGTAAAGCCGACCTAAATGCATTGAAAAACGAGCTTTACAAAACACCATGGGGGCGTATGAATGACTGCCAGGATGTGAATGCCAAATGTGACGTGTTCTATGAGCTTCTTACTGAAGCCATTGTAGCGACAGTTCCTAAAATAAATGTTAACAAAAACAAATACCCTGCCTGGTTTGACAGAGTCACTATCAACAGTTTGAATGACAAAAACCGTGCGTATAGGAAGTGGAAATCGTCCGGACTTGAATGCAATAGAATAGAATACCAAGCCAAGAGAAGCCTATTTACGCAACTTAAACGTGATAAGTATGCTGAATACCTCTCAAAAATAGACTCTTCCATAGGTAGCAACCCTAGGCGCCTGTGGTCTTTCATTCGCAGCAAGTCGAGGAGTCCACGGATCCCCGTGGAGGTAGACTACAATGGGACGGTTGCCTCGGACAGGAAATCTTGTTGTGAACTGTTTGCTAGTTATTTTCAAACAACATTCTTACCTTCTACTCCGGCTGGGCAACTACCACATGTTGAAGACATACAAACCCTAGGATCACTTGCAACGTTCACCATATCTGTGGGAGAGGTTATTAATATTCTAAGGAATCTAAAAAATGGCAAATCTCCTGGCACAGACAAAATTCCGGTAGAAATAGTAAAGTACTGTAGGATACCTCTTAGCCGACCTCTTGCTCATTTGTTTAACTCATCACTAAAATCAGGAGTGTACCCTAAAAAATGGAAGGTCGCTGTCGTCACGCCTGTACTGAAAAAAGGTAGTCGGTACAGGGTGTCCAACTACAGGCCTATCTCTCTCTTACCACTCTTTTCTAAAGTCTTCGAGGCAGTTCTACATAAACATATATACACTCATGTAAGCAAATCTATTGTCACGGAGCAGCATGGTTTTGTACGTAAGCGTTCCACTGTCACCAATCTTGCCATCTTTGCTGGGGACATTGCCGACTGCATTAACAACAAACAACAAGTAGATGCAGTCTATACTGATCTCAGCAAAGCTTTCGACAGAGTGGATCACAGACTCCTGATCCACAAGCTGACTGCGTTTGGTCTCTGTGGGCCGCTCCTAAACTTGATTGGGGATTATCTCACTGGCAGAACCCAGTCCATTGGTATAGATACATGTGTATCCTCATCTAATCCTGTTACTTCTGGAGTACCACAGGGCTCTATTCTCGGGCCTCTTTTATTCACACTCTTCATTAACGATCTCCCGAAAATCATCAGAAATTCAAAGTGCTTACTATATGCCGACGATCTCAAACTATACCTCCCATTAGACAATCAATCTAGCTGTGTCAAACTCCAAAGTGACCTAGAAGCGCTCTCCCTTTGGTGTTCAACATGGAAACTTAGCCTAAACATAGCCAAGTGTTTCACAATATCCTTCACAAACAAACGCAAAAATGTAATTTTACACAACTACAAACTCGGCAACTCGAATCTACAGCGTGTGTACGAAGTGGACGACCTTGGAGTTCGTTTCACCTGCGGCATGTCCTTTAGTAACCATGTTAACAGGATAGTTCCCAAAGCCCACAAGATGCTTGGGTTCCTGAGGAGAAACTGCCTGGACGTCTTCAGTGAGAAAACCCTCCGTACTCTGTATGTTACCCTGGTCAGGCCGCAGGTGGAATACGCTACCCAGATCTGGAATCCACACCACCTGACTAAAATTGCAGCCGTTGAGCGTGTGCAACAACGTTTCCTTAAATGCGTGTGCTTTAAATCCCGTCAAGAATACCACCGATCGAACTACTTAACATTGTGTACATCATTACATCTTGAAACTCTAGAAAATAGAAGAAAGTTCATGGACATTGTTCTACTTTACAAAATTGGCAACAACCTAATAGACTCTGTACTAACCGAAAGACTCAACTATCATGTACCACCAAAGAAGCACTCGCAAGCATGCACTCTTTCGGATTCCATCTAGCCGTATTGATGTTAACAAGTACTCTTGCATAAATAGGATACAATCAACATACAACACGCTTACAATAAACCAGGACCTTGACCTACACAACACTACCTTGGGGGCTTTCAGGGCGAGAGTCAAAGATGCAATGACTGAGCGATCTCACATTCTCTGATTCTCGCCTTCAGGGTTTCGAAGGGGGTGGTCTACACACACACACACCAACAATCACACACTCACACCCACACTCACACCCACACTCATACTCACACTCACACTCACACTCACACTCACACTCACACTCACACTCACACTTACACTCACACTCACAATCCATTCACAATCACACTCGCACACAAATCTTAATTCTTGTTTTGCTTTGTTACACTATGTACTAGCTTCACTTACACTGACTATTATGTATTATGTCTATTATATTGCACTTGTGGGGCTTGCCCCGTTGTCAATAAAGATCAAATAAATAAATAAGTAACTACGGGCAGTAAGTGAGACCTAGGCGCGACTGAATGTCGTCTTGGCGGGATGGGAGGTGGTGTGACAGAAGTACTTCCAGAGGTACTCGTAGGACGCAAGCCTGTGGCATGACTTGAGGATGTACCAGAAGCGGCAGGCAGCTCACGAGATGCGTGGGCAATAGTAGTAGGCTGTGTTTGCAAACGGAGTGGAATTGCTGCAGCTTTGGGAGACAACAGCTCACGCAGCCTGTGATGGTATACCTCAGTACCCTCGGCTTGAAGAGCCATTAGCTTGTGAACAATGTCCAGAGGTAGCAAATCTTCTTGAAGAAACCCCTCCATTATGTCAAATGCGCCGGGGTTAGGAACCGATTTTATAAGCTACAAATAAAAAACAGTGTTTAAACGTTACCTTATACTGCTTTGGACGAGCCCCCAATTGTAGCGTCGTCTAGTATACAAATAACTGTTCTACAAATACTGCGTAATATTACTTTTATTTCCTATTTTTAGAGATACAAAACACTTCTCCATTTCCCTTTTTACAACAATCCCCATTCCGTCTTTTCACCGCCTTCTCACTATTTCCATTCCTATAACTTAATCTGAATACTCCACGGTCTTCTTGATGCTTTATACAATTCCAATAACACCGCCTTCTTACTATTTCCAATCCTATAACTACAATACTAATTTAAACTACTAATAACTAATATAGTGTAAGCAGGCACACCGTGACAAGATAACATATTCAACATGTCCCACTCGCACTCCTGCTGTGCTGAGTAGCTTTCAAATTCGGCTATTTAAATTTAGTCTCAAGCTAGTGTGCATTGTTGTCAACCATTCTCATTATAATAACGTAAATAAATTAAATAGCAGACAAGAGACAACCCCCTATAAAAATGCATTATGCACTGCCCCAAATAAATAATAACATCTTTATGTACGTGTTTCTTCCCGTAGATCATACATTGGCATAACAGCCCATTGGATCGATCCAGAGACTTTGGAGAGGAAATCTGCCGCATTGGCATGCCGGCGAATCAAAGGTCGCCACACGTACGATAAGCTTACTGAAGCGATGGTGGAGATATTTAAAGAATATAGAATCCAGAACAAAAATATAAAAACGATAACCGACAATGGGTCGAACTTTGTAATCAATATTAAATACATCATTACATTTAATTAATTACAGTAAAACATTAATTAATTAGATTAGACATAGTGCTACATCAGTGATCGAATGGGTAAACCAAACCTTCTATGAAACATACAGTTCAGCACATTGTGTCATCGGGATAGTGTGCGGGCGAGTGCGTGGTGGTGGCGGGGGGGGGGGGGGGGGGGGAGCAGAGGAAAGGACGCGCCATTTAGCAACGAATAACTGTGACAACTTATGATTTCAAATTATGACTTCTTCAGGAAAGTTTCTGTTTCTTTTATGATCATAATATTATTTTACGTCCTCATTTTTAGATCAGTATTAATTACCGAATGAAAGACGGGAAAATCATACCAAAATATAACATTGTAATTATTATTGCTTGCTTGCTAATCCATATTATGGGGTTTACTTTTAAATTATACCATTTAAATTTTATTAAAGAAATCAGTCGACAAAGAAACTGAGGGCTTGCGCCCGTGGGATGGCTAACCCCATATACTACTTTTGGGGTGATGGCATTCCCTAGCCCCCCCCCCCCCCCACCAATTCGATCACTGGCTACATTATGATAAAAAATACGTTTTCATTAGAATTGAGGACCGTATAATATATGTTATAGAGATAATTAAACTATGCTAATTTATCTCATTGGCGGCATACATACATTTGCCATTAATTTGATTATCTTTCTTAGGGTGAACGCGAAACCCCAAGACGACGACGATGATGATGATGATGGAGAAGGTGAAGAGATAACGGTAGAGTCTGTTACGGAGATTTTAGATGCGCGTTACAATGGCGAGGAACGTGACGCAACTGTGGACTATTCCGAGTATTTGCCTAGTCACCAACGGTGCGCAAGCCACACTTTGAATCTTGTTGGGACAACTGACGCCAGTAAAGCATTGGATAATGACAATCGGTACAAAAAAATTCATCGGTCAACATTCGCCAAATGCCAAGCCCTGTGGAACAAGCAGAATCAATCTGCAGTTGCTGCGGATTTGATTAAAGATAATCTGGGAAGATATCTCGTATGTCCCAATGCAACACGGTGGAATTCCACTTTTAATGCGATGAGTTGTATATTAAAGTTGGTGCAAGACAAACAACTCGCCGTCGATACCGTATGCGACGATTTGCAGTTGCCACGATTGTTGCCAAGGGAAATCGAGTTTATCTCAGAATACTGTTCGGTACGTTATAAAATCTTAAATGAAAATGTTATCCTGTTCTTATCCCAATTATCACGATTACAAACATCTTATTCTTATTTCTTATGTATCTGAAAAGCGAGTCGTTACCAGCTCTACAACAAATTCAATTCATCACATTAATAGATATTTTCTTTCTATCATATTTAGGTGATTGAGTGTGTTGCCACTGCACTGGACATCCTGCAAGGAGAGAGTTATATGTACATGGGGTTTTATACCCCCACTATATGTAAATTGCAGTAAAAGTTGGATGCATTTACAAATTTAGCTCATTGCCAGCCATTAGTCGTTGCTGTAAAAGATGGTGTTAGAGCAAGGTTTGTTTACGATAAGACCTAATTATCATATTAATTACAAACAAACTGTTTATTACTCTCAAGTAGACAGTATCAAATTACTTATTATTGCATTTTTTCTTATCGACATTATATTTCAATTTTAGATTTGCAGGCGTCTTCGATGACGACAATGTAATAATAGCCGCTATGCTGCATCCCCAGTTTAAAGCCGATTGGGCTTGGATAAAAAAGAACCCTGATAAGCGGGAAGTCATTAAACAAAAAATCGCTTCACAATAGGGAAGGCTCATAAAAAATCAATATTCCTCAAAGTACCTAAAAACAGAAGGCCACTATCAAAAAGTACGGGCTACATAATTTTTATATCTGAGAAGTGTATATTTCCAATTCTATTAGCTTTTAAAGTTTGAAATTTGGAACTTACCGCTCCGTAATTGAAAAACGGCTCGTGACGTCATAACTCTTGTCAACAACTGCCTCCTTGAAGAATTCTTAATAATATCAAAGATATTAAGTTGGACATTATACAATATCTAGGATGCAGTGACTTTACAACAATGTCTTTTATACCACTGTTTTCTTCAGAAAATACATTTTGATACAGTATTTACCAAAACGTGTTTAAAATAATGCAATTATTTAACATATTGTTGAAAATTAATGTTGAGCAGTGTTCATTTACTAACTAGAAATAAAAGTTGATTCAGTTAAAGTCTTATGAGAGCAATAATCTACTAAATTGTGGGATTTCAGTACTATTTGTATGATATAAAATGATTGTTTCCAGAGTTATGACGTCAGAACCTTATAATCACGAGCAAGATGGCGCAGGTCCGTTTCTGAGCGTGTTTTGACAGCAATATCTTTGACTTGATGTTAAAGCGATGTTAATGTACCTTTCGAGCCGAAACCAATAAGTTCCCGTTTATTTTAACTTGAGGTAACCAGTAAGCAAATAAAAAAAATGTGTGAGCCTTCCCTATTGGCAGCAGCCGAATGTGACCAACCAAATGCAAAGGAGGCGGGTTTACAGCCACCAGTCGAACTGGGATCCACGACCACGGACCACCTGCTTAACTTCTTCGATGAGGATGAAGAGGATGTTGCTGTTGGTGTTGAAGACCAGACAGTGATCGTTCAAAAGTATCTTGCGTCCCCGAACAAGAAGCTTTCACTTCTCGACGACTTTAAGTCCATCAAGACTTTGTTTATCAAAACCAACACGGCAATACCGTCGAGCGCGCCCGTCGAGAGGTTATTTAGTGCAGCGATAATTAATTTTGATTAATTTTAATTAATTATTTGGGCTTAACGTCTCATATTTTTGCAACGAGGCTAATCGAGACAATGAGTGGGTGATATATGAAGATGAAATAGGGGGCTGTGTGGAGGAGCACGTTCTCACGGACAAAAGGGGTTGCATAAAGGACGCGAACTTCGAAAAGCAATTGCTTATTAAAGTTAATAAGCACAAAGTCAACTAAAATGTAACTGAACATTGCAGTTGGCAGTAATTACCTGCAGTTAGTTACTATAACATCTTGTGTATTCGATTTATTAGTTTTTTTTTTTTTACATTTTATTGTATTTTGTTTATTGTTTCTTTTTATTTTTATTGTATTTTATTGTACTCAATTTCTTCATGTTTCTACCCGGGTAAGCCGCGGGCATTGTGAACGGATTTGTAACCAGAGAGGTCTAACCAAAATTGGGTTCTGTCATCCTTATTTTTAGTAGGTACCCATGAATATTAGAAATTATAAATCATATTCATATGTGTGATGCAAGTTTTATGTCTAGGAATGTCCCATTTTTTGTATTATTATTATATCTTTTTGTCGTTTCTGGTTCTGTGCATTATATGATTCTTATTTAGCAAATGAGTTAATACTTAATGTAATATATTATTAATCTTAATTTGTCTTTTCTATTTTCTTGTTCTATGAATCTATACTATTATATGATTCTTAATCTTATTTACCTTTAACAAAACCTGTATAAGTGGGCGTGCACACATTCTACAATCACGAGCGGGTAGGGTCGAGCTCCTCTCTTTCCCAATATACCACACGCTGCTCAAGTCAAGACGATATGGGGCACAATACCAGTATTATTAAATGGCTTTTGTAAGAAGGAATATGTGCAACTGCTAATATATTGTAACGAATAATGACGATGCAGTGCGATTGTATTGTTGTGATTAGGGCCGGTATTTCAATGTCCAGTTAAAATCTAATTTTCAGTTAAATTGTTATCACCATGACAACGGCCAATAGAAATACTCCAAACTTGGCTTACCTGACAGTTAAATTTACTTAACACTTTAACTGGATCCGATTTTCACATTTCTTAGAGAGCAGGTTGTTCAGGACCAATGAAATACTGACAAACTTGTCAATGTATTAGATAATTTCTTTAATAATAAAAAGGCGCCTAACGCCGACAAAGCTTATAAAAGTTGTTTTGATTTCGTATCCCAGATTCCTTTGATTGATTGATTAATGGGGCTTAACGTCTCAAATTTATGCAACGATGGCTAATCGAGACGATGAGCGGGTGATAATGAAGATTCCTTTAAAAACATATAACAATATCGGGCCGTATTTTCATTATTCCGTTGTAACGACGCCACTGGTGCCGCTGAGGCAAGCTGCCCCACAGGTGGTGAGTTAGTTTTATATCGTGTAAGATCCTTAAACTCCGATTCTACATTGACCATGGGCCATCAATCTCTTAAAACTAACGGAGTTGGAACTTCCTATGGGCTAGAACCTCGTTTACATTACTCGTTTGATTGATCAATGGGGCTTAAAGTCTCATATTTGTGCAACGATGGCTAAGCGAGACATTAGCGGGTGGTAATGAAGATGATGATGAAAAATAAAGCCAGATCGGAATAAGATCAATTGCAGGTCGCGTGGGTCGTCAAACGGGAGTCCAACAAGGGAGGGCAGGGCCAAGTGGGAGGAGAATTATTCAGTTGGACAGTGGGGGGGGGGGGGAGATGGACAGGGTCTCCTTTCGTCACCTCTTACGACTAACAGAGTCACTTTGGATTAATTCTTCCCCAGGCTCAGACGGGCTGTAGCCTATGGTTACTATGGCCGTTTTCAGTTAAATTTAAACTTATGCGTGTAACTCTAGTTCCACTGTGGTTGCTAAAGTAACGTAATTAAACTAGTTCTTTGGCCTAAGTTTAAATGCACTAACCTATATAATATGTTAGTACATAGGGCCTACTACCAAACAAAGCTACAATAACATTATTGGGTGGAACGGAGAACACAGTGGAAAACACAAAAAGATTTTGCAAGGATGCCCTAGAGGCCACAACGGCAGCGGAATGATCAAAACGAGTCGACCACTGTAAAAAACTGATGGAAACTTGGGACATAGAAGTGGGCTAGGATACCTGGGGAGTTAAGCCAATAATCATAAACCTTCATGCGAGCGATTACTGACAGCGACGAGACAGACGAGGATGATGACGAGCTTTGGCTGTTCCGTTATGAAGCTAGAACAAACTGACATTTTTAAATAGAATACTCTGCAAATGCTGCCATGGATAATTTATTTACACCTTGTTATTCTTTTGATAGTCTAGTAATTTTATTTGTATATATATGGATTTGTTGTCTACCGGGATATTCCGCCGCTTGTGTGAGTATACTGCTGCAGACCGAAGTCTGTCACCCATTGCTCGACGTTTCGCCAGAATTGCATCTGGCATGTTCACGAGTCCCTATCACGTCCTTCTCATTCAAGAGCCTAACGTAGACTGACTATTGTCAGCCGAGGCGCGCGTTGTCTGTATACCCACTGCTGTAGAAGGTGGAGGTGCGGGGCGGCGCGGTTCTATTGTTAATCTTGAGGGCTGGGCCATGTTGCATGAAGAAAGCACTGGTGCGATGGCGTTAGTTTTTTTCTGAAGGTGGTGTTTGCCCTGGTTTCACACGAAATGGGGTCAGGATTGGCTTTTATGCCATTGGGGGTCTTTGTGCGTCATCTCGTTTGTTGATCGCCCCGCACCACCACCTTCTACAGGAGTGGGGATACAGACTCGCTCATTACGCGCGCCTCGGCTGACAATCAGGGTTGCCAGATTGCGCAATTTGTCGCAATTTGGGCGATTTGGAATGTGTTTTGGCGACCGACTTATCGGCAGGATGGATAGATGGATGGATTTTTGGGATAAACGTCTCACATTTTTGGAACGAGGTTAATCGAGACGATGAGTGGTTGAAATATGAAGATGAAAAAGGTGGGTGTTTGGATTGATTGATTGATTAATTAATGAGGCTGAACGTCTCATATTTGTGCAACAATGGCTAATCGAGACGACGAGCGGGTGATAATGAAGATGGAATGGGAAAGGTACAAGTGGGTGGGCGGGGTGGATAGGGGAAGGGGGAGGAAAAGAGAGTCAAGAGTTTGTGGACTACATTTCGTCTGACTTCCCCTCCTCGACCTGTCCGGCTAGGGTGGCCCTACCAGAAGCATACGCTTCCGCCGGCATAGCTCCAGGAATCATCACAGCGCACAAACCTGCCCACCACGAAAAGTTGCAGTCCCTGGCCCTGGGCAGGATTTAAAGGCGGCCGCCCAGAAAGTAGTCCCATCCCCGTTGCACCCGCGATGTAGCGTGAAACTGCCGTTCGCCGCGAGCACGTCCGTGAGAAAGAGTCCGCGCTGCTGCACAAACGTGCGTGGCAGGTCGGGGCACGTCCGGTCCGCGTGGGCCGAGAGGGTGTGGGCCAGCATCGCTTCGGGCTGGCCCCGCCAACCGCCGCATGGTGGGCAAGGAGGATAGGGGAAAGGGGAGGAAAAGGGAGTGAGGAGGTTTTGGACTGCATTTCGTCTGACTTCTCCTCCTCAACCTGTCCGGCTAGGGTGACCCTACCAGAAGCTTACGCTTCTGCCGGCATAGCTCCAGGAATCATCGAAGCACTCAAATGCTGTGAGAGCCTGCCGGATATGAGAGGTACGAAACAACACATTATTATTATACATCTTGTGATATCAAAGTTTGATGAAGAATTTTATTGAAATGTTCTATTAAAAATGGGTGAAGCAGATAGTACTCTTTTCTTTTTGGGTATACAATATAATATGTAGCCTATATAAAAAGCAAACAAGATATCTTGAATGTTCTATCGGCTCTTGGTTCAAGTGGCCAGCCATTCATAACAAACCAAGTGGATCAAGATGACAGAGAAGCTTTGAAAGAAGAGCACAAATTTGCTTCTGTAGCATTAGCCGTTGAGAAACGAGATTTTTTTTCTTGGAGAAATTATCTAATCTTTCAAAACTCATCCGTGTAACCGCCTACTGCGTACGATTCATAAACAATTGTAAGGCAAAAGAAGCATCTCGGCAGTATGATCATCTATCACCAAAGGAGCTTCAAACAGCACACAATTTGTGGGTCAAGCAGGAACAAACAGACGTTTTCAAGACAGAATTAAACCAATTAAAAGAGAAACGAAAATCACGGCCAAGAGTAACATAAAACAGTTGACTCCGTTCATGAATACAGATGAACTCCTCAGGGTGGGGCCACCTTAAAACTCTGAACTACAAACGAGGTCCAAGTGGTCCAGGTGGAGGTCGACGCACACAGATATTCAAGTCAATGGTCTTGTTATCATCAAGGAAGACAACACTGCTCCAGCAACCTGGAGTCTTGGGCGAGTACTCGAGTGTCATCCAGGTAGTGACGGCAAGGTGCGAGTAGGACATCTTCTAGAGGCCAATGGTGAAATTATGTTTAATTTCTAACAACAATTAACACTGTTCTTTGTGTTGATAAATAGCTATGTTTACATGGCGTATTGAGTATTGGATTGGGATTGGATTGGATTCAGATCGATGCGTTTACATGACCCGAATTTATCACGCACTCAGTTCGTTTTCAATACCAAGCGATTGCAATCTAGCGGTGTTTTTATGAACTTCTTATCTACTGCCATCTTTAATCTGGCTATCAGAAAGTGGATGCATTAGTTCGTGTAACACAGGCGGTTGTACCATAATCTTACTTTTGTTTTGCTTTGATGTTACCTCTTCACACGATTACACGTTTCGTTTAGACATTACTCCTCGTTTTTTTTTTTTTTAAGTAAACACGCACAGTCCGACGTCTGAGTTTGCGGTGTGACGCTTTAAACCGCGTGCTGATTGCCGTCAACTGTCACAATACACACGTACAACAACAATAACCTTGGTGAATTCGATACGATTCTAGAAAGTCGTTTACATGCACAGATTCAATACAATCTCTCAATACGATCCCAGCTTTTAGGGGATTGGATTCAACCGATCCAATCCGAGTTTAAAGTGTTTACATGGAGGATTGAACAGCCGGATCGTACTCAATACCGTATTGAATCCTCCATGTAAACATGGCTATTCTGAGCGAATGTCAAGGTGGGGGGCATGTTTACGCTCATATTTGCAAACATATCATGATGTTAATTATTGTAATCTGTTTTACAGACCCGACCAACTCAATGTATTGTCTATAGAGGGCGCCGGCGCGCATTGTTAGTACTTGTTGTGTGGCGGTGAGTGTGATTGTGTTTTGTGTGCCTCCGGCGTCACACTCTCGTTATTTTCTATTTTATGTTCTTATTCACAGTAAGTTTTAAAAGTAATACAACACAATTACCATCCTGTGTTATTAATCAATTACCTGTGGTCTATCCTACAAAACAAAGACGATGAGTGGGTGATATATGAAGATGAAATTGGGGGCTCTTTGGATGAAAGGGGCAAGTAGGAGGGAGCTTGAGGAAAGGGGATTGGGGTGTGGACTGCACTTCGTCTGACTTCTCCTCCTCGACCAGTCCGGCTTGGGTGGCCCTACCAGAAGCATACGCTTCCGCCGGCATAGCTCTAGGGATCAACGAATCATGCAAACCTGCCCAACACGATAAGGTAGCAGTCCCTAGGCAGGAAGCCGTAGACAGTCCAGATGATGTAGACTATGGTGCTGGGATGTTGTAAAATCTTCAAACTTCAAAGCATCATATTCTACTTCAGATTTAACGTTCAACTTGAATGCGCGTTATCTCAGAACTACATTTGATATCACTCCTGACGCCATAACTCAAAACGTTTATAAAAAGAATGTCATGAGAATTTTACAGCTTATTGATAGTTGTATTTTGTAGTAAGTGAACCTATAAAAAAGCCAAAAAGTAATGACATAAATATACTAAACAATAAAATGAAAGTACAAATGTAGGACAAATTACTTCAAAACCGTATTTTAGGATTTGTTACATAAATCTTTCAATTATTTCTATATTTTTAAGGTGGAGGTTCAGTGGACTCACAACAGTCATATCAATCTGCAACAACAAAATCATACCGATCCATGCAAGAGTTGTCACGAAGTTACCTCAATTTAACATTACCGCTATAGTTACTACATTCTCCCCTAACATCAAAACGTTCCATGTGGCGTTTACAGGTCATAATTAATGAGTTACCACCCCAAATTCAAAGGAAACACATAATTTTGGTTGCCCTTTGGTACAGTAAGGTGAAACCTAATATAGACACATGTATGGAACCCTTTAAAAATGAGCTTCAGGACTTGCATTTAAATGGCATTGTTTATGCAGATGAAAATGGTGAGGATATAAACCACAAAGTATATTGTGTTATATCCAGTGTCGACTCCGTAGCAAGACCTCTTCTGCAAAACCCGAAACAATTTAATGGGGCCTTTGGATGTTCCTTTTGCCTTAAAGAAGGAACTCGATTGGCAGTTGGTTAAGGACGGGGATTTTCAACAACATTTTAGAGATGCCCAGTTATCTGTGGAACATAACGCAATTAACGGTGTTAAGCCGGGTGTTTCATCTCTGATGAATGTACCTAACTTTAATATCATTTGACGCATTCATCCCGGATAACATGCATGCAGTTTTGCTTGGTGTCGTTAGATGGTTTGTGACACAATGGCTGGATAGCGCAAACTCTGCACAAAACTGGTATCTAGTAGGCCACATTAACGAAATAAATGACAAACTGACGCAAATCAGACCACCGTCTGAGATAACAAGGGCACCTAGATCGCTTGAAGAACGGAAGCTATGGAAAGCCAGTGAATGGCGGTCATTCTTATTGTACTACTCGTTACCATGTTTAAAAGAGTATTTGCCACGGGCGTACCTGAAGCACTGGTACCTCTTAGTAGCTAGCATTTATTTTTTCCTTCAAGAGCAAAATAAGTGCTTCAAGAGCTCTCCAGAAGTTTGTATTGAAAACAGAAACCCTGTATGGTAAAAGGTTTTGCACATTCAACCTACATCTTTTACTGCATCTGCCACAATCACTTGAAATCTGGGGGGCACTTTGGGCTACATCAACTTTTGTTTTTGAGTATTTTAAAGGTGTTTTGGGAAAACTTTTCAATGGTACCCAGTATGTTCCTGATTGGCGATTGGCGGTGAGAGTGGTAATGACAAATTTGTATTTTCAATTTTCAATTAAAATACAAATGTACTTTGGTGTGTTTAGATGATGAAAATTTTGCACCAATGAAGATGAAATTGGGGGCTCTTGTAATTATTATTCAGAAGTTTAAATGCACCATCTTATATTCCTCAGACAAACTCGTCCGTACCGCCAGATAGAGACCCGTGAGTCTACCCTGGTTGCGAGGTGGGAGGAAATACGGGAGAGGCCACGGGATAGATACCTGCTCCAGGATGCCGCCATACGAAGGGCCAATGAGCAACTGGCCCAAGGTAGACTCAACGCAGTAGAATTCTTAAACCGCATGTCCCACGCAAATGACAACCAATTCAGTACTCCTTTCGTCGCCTCTTACAACAAGCAGCATCACTCTGGGCCTATTCTTCCCCGGGCCCAGACGGGTATCAACAAACAACATTATTTCAACTCATATAAATCATGCAGGTTAAAGACTATTAACAGCAGAGGAAGCAGCGCCCATGGGAGATTGAATTGACCACAAAATTGAAACTTAAGAATTCAAACAATATGTTTTTAAATAAACTGGCAAGTTCCTCCTTTCGAAAGATGTAGACAATTTACGGCATAAACGTAAAAATGACAACATTGGCCATCGGTCATTGGGTGGCTTGTCTCAAAGATTTCGTTAACGATCTCCCGTAATCCCCCACTGCAAGAAGAGAGCAACTCTTTCAGTCCACAGTGTTGGTTAACAAATTGCCTAAACTTTGAGAAAAACACTGTAACAGTATTTGTATTGAAGTGGATGCAAATAACACAGTCCAGTACGTCTTAATTCAAACACATTATGTGAGAACTTTAGCAACTAAATACTCGGATGTTTTGTTTGTTGACGGAACTTAGCACTGTGCCGTCATTGGGGCATTCTTCTGCCACTAGTAGAGTTAGTCCCACTCAACCCAACGTTTCTGGGGATGGAACTAGCCATGGCACTGCTAGAAATAGGTTAGGTGTTGTCCGTGAGGAACACCAGCTTCGAATGTCGTAGCTCAAGTCGACACAAGAGCAGAAAGACGATCTGCACGATATTCGAATGCGTGAAGCCAGAGCCGACATGGACGCTGCTCTATCACGTGCCCGTGCCGATGCTGCTCGGGAGCGAGCCGAGGTAGCTCGGGCCGAGATCCCGTCGGTCGAACTCCGGATTTTAAAGGCCCGAGCCTGGTTCGAGGAGGCCCGAGCTACCAGGGAAGAGGAACACCTGGAGTTTGACCAAGTGCATCGGAGTCGAGCTAGACCAGGAAGAGAAAGATCACCCCTGTAGGCTTTAATAGTTTTTCTATGCTTATGCTTGCATTGCTTCTATATTATTAGTGTTCTCCTAGGCCTTTTCAAGTTATTTTATATTTACCCACGCTTTTTTTCATCAGTTTTCTTGTTTTCTGTACAGAGAGGAATCCTGCGACGGACGAGTTTCCTTAAATAATACAGGGAATTAAAATATGAGGAATGGTAGGTGTAGGCTACACCTAATGAGACTTACAAAGTGACAGCAAAGGTTTGTGCACATTGCTCCAATAACAAGACTGTGTATGGGTGTTATTTTAAACTATATATAAAATTCCAATCATATTTGTGCATCTTTGGCTAGTCGAGACGGACAGTAGGTGATATACGAGGATATACGAGGATGCCTCTACAAAGGCAGCATTACATCAGAGTATTCTTTGGGCTCATCATCATTCCTGGATCTGGAACAACGATAATGTTGCAACCCTGAACGCTGAACGAACCAAATTGGAAATTTATTTTCAGTATCAAAATACATTTTACATAATACATTTCCATGATAATAAACATTTTATAAAACATATTATTAAAGTATTTTTTATCAGGTGGGATGTGTAGTATTTTATTTTGCAGGTTGAGATCTACCCAGGAACTGGCATTATGATAGAAAATACACACCTTACGGAGACCCAAGCTACAGAGAGTCCGGGCATTTTTAGCAACTATCTACTAGTAAACCTCTTTGATTTGCAAACCTTGATCAAGACCAATTACCAGGGGGGCCAAAGTAAGACTGCTGCTGGTCCAGACGACAGCCAACGCCCAGGCCTGGAGAAAAAAACTATAAAAGCTATCTACAGTAAGTCCTACATGATGCACAAGAAGTGCTCCAGATTTTAGGCTATGTACTCATCCAAAACTCTTTTAAATTTTTCCCAACTGATTGCTTGTACCGATCCCGCGATAGTGGGCCGTCAGCTGTTGTATTCTCTCGCTCATACTGTCAAGTTGGTCGGTCGCTTGGATTGTATGATTAATGGGGCTTAACGTCTCATATTTATGCAACTATGGCTAATCGAGACGATGATAACTCGATAACTTGAGCTCAGCCTAGCTCAAGATTATTATAGTATGTACTATTTGTTTTTTCATCATAACCATGTTCTAAAATATGTCAATATAATTCACATTCATTAACGGCATCCCCGAGAATCCTCATGGGAACTTCAACGCCATTTATATTTCTTGGTGCTTTGGGAATCATCACATCAGAGTTGATGAAGATAGAAGATACTGATAAGACCCGAGCATCATGGGATGAGCCTGGCAAAATGCAGCTGATATTTCTGAATCTGTAACATAAGTATGTCAATAACAATAACATTCCTTCATTTACCTGACGTTACGTTATGATGACGTCATGGATTACAACGAATGAGCGAATTACACTGATTACGACCAATGGCAGGCTAGCTTGATATAAGAACAAATCGCAAATATCTTCGAACTCTAATGGACATGCTGAATAGACGGCGTTTGGTGTGTTTATTGGGTACGGTCCGAAACTTGTAGATTACTGTTTTAATTAGTTGCAAAATGTCTGAATGGATGGATATTTGGGCTTAACGTCTCATATTTTTTCAACGAGGCTAATCGAGACAATGAGTGGGTGATATATGAAGATGAACTAGGGGGGTGTTTGGAGGAAAGGGTCAAGTAGGAGGGCGGTGATGAAAATTGAAGGGGAGGAACCAAGGGATGAAGCAAAGCTAACACGTGAGTCTAAGTACAGTAGACAGGAGGTAGAGGCGATGGTTACCGCACATGAGAAATACAGTAATATTTTGTTAGCCAAATTCGGTTCGACAGTAACAAAAGCGAAAAGGGACCATTGCTGGTCGCAAATAACAAAAAGCGTTAATGCCGTGGGGGCAGGAACTATAAGGACCACCGAAGAGATTAAGATGAAGTGGAAAGACTTCAAGAAAAACTCAAAATGCAAAGGGTAAGTAGAAACAGTACAATAATTCTGAAGCACAAATCATAGGCCTAGGCCTAATACCTCTTCTAGGACCAAGGCATAATTCTTGTAGGCCCTAGCCTAGGCCTAGGTATGCCTAGCAAAGGGTAAGTAAAAAACTGAACAATAATTCTGAGGTAAGTAGCGTAATATTATAATATTCTTTAATATTCTATATGAAAATAACTAACTCCCTTTAACATTCACGGCACTATCTCATCACACATCCACTACACAAAATGTTAAAACTGACACTATTGTTCTCACAATTGATGAAACCAGTTCAGCCACTAACTCAAAAATGATCTTTTAATAAACGTGAAATAGATTTTGACATGTTGGCCATTCTTGCCGAGTTTGAATTTGACAAACTTGATAGGCAAGCAGTCACTTATTGGCTTAAACCTCTTCGTCTACACCAGACCAGAAACATGTTGCTAAGTTGTAATGCATATATTGATAACCTACTCATTGACGCTGTCCATATTTTAATATTGAAAGATATTCGTACTTAAAGGTCTTTTGTATCTAAGGGCTAGTTTTTTGATCGGTCATTAACGGGGCCGTTAGCTGACGGTCCGTTATCTGCATAGGGTTTGTTTGGTTACAGATTACGGACCGTCAGCTAACGGCCCCGTTAAAACCCGTTAACCGTTTGAAAAAACGGGCCTAAGTCGTGTTGTATTGCTCACTACAGAGCCACCATTGATCTACCAGCGGGAGATATTAACATTGGGTTACAATTACAATTTGCACAGTCCACCTGGCACCACCTGAATTAATGACACTATACAAAAAGAGTAGGCGTAAGTATTGAAATTACTGCTGGCTTTCTCCGATATGGTACGAAGACTGGAGAGCGGCGCTACCTGTCGGTAAGTATGTCTACCAGCACGACAAGACGCCAGACTTCATGCCTATTGCCTCGGATCATTCTCAGTCTCTTGTAAACCTTAGTCAACTCAACATGTATTGTTATAGTAAACAGTTTTCTCAATAAATGCTCAGTGTGTTCACAATTGGGCCTAGCATGTTATTTGGTTACCTACATACACAATTGCCCCTTAACAGAAAGGAAACACCGAATTGCTTTTGCAGATTACTTATTTTGTTAAATTAAGGGAAAAATCATTAATCTTGGCGCAATATGTGGAGGTGGAGGAGGGAGCACATTTCTTTTTGTGGGTTACGAGGTTCTGCCTTTTATGCATCGATAACATGTTTTGTAATTTTGGTTTTTAAGGGAAACTTTAGGTAACAATAGTTTTGTGCAGCAGCAATGAGTACCGATGATCTGTTTAAACACTTTGGGCTTGTACGATTTTCCATTTCCATTTATGCTCCCCTTGAAGGAGTCACATCTTCACCGTTACCGGCCACCCTGGCCAGCGCAACACCGACCGCAAATTCAACAATTCCAGAAACACCAACATCCCGTTACGCAGAACCCAAGAGCCTTTTCTTTTATAAAATGCCATGGAAAATTTTTTCTCCACATGTTATGCGGGCAGCAAGGGAGGGTAAGTTTGCCGATCCCTCTGACAGAACGGAGATAGTAAGGATTGTTGTGGCAGATATGATGGATATTGAAGAATATCCATCAATGAGAGACACCATAAAAATAGCCATGGGCATTTGCTCGAAGTACCCCCTGACATTTGGAGACAGGTGGAGCTCCAGGGATTCTATTGGCGAAGGCCACATGCCAATGGATCGTCAAATAAAGTGGAGACTTGATCACGTAAGAGAAAAAAGAGTTAAGCTACACACACAATTGAAACAACCAGCAACTAAAAGAAAAGATCGGTATAGAACCGTAAAGTGTATGCCAAGTGTTGAGCGAGACATCCGTAGAGATTGGCCATTCCTGTTTACGGTGAGTTTTTCGATGTAATCATTTTCGCGTCTCAAAGTCGTTGAGATTGATTGTTATTTGGGCTTAACGTCTTATATTTTTGCAGCTTGGCTAATCAAGACGATGAGTGGGAGTAAAGGGGATTGGGGTGTGGACTGCACTTCGTCTTAATTCTCCTCCTCGATCAGTGGCTAGGGTGGCCCTACCAGAAGCATACGCTTCCGCCGGCATAGCTCTCGGGATCAACAAAGCACGCAAACCTGCCCACCACGATAAGGTAGCAGTCCCTGGGCAGGAAAAGTCGTTTACCTTGCTAATAAAAATCATTGTATTCCAGAGACCATAACATAATCGATACAGGCAACATTTATGGATAATATGATTATTTTATTAAAGATGTTTAATAATTATATTACTCTAATAATATTTTTATATAATGTTCGTGAAATTGGAAAAAATTATATATTACATATTTCATAGGAATACGTGCTATAGGGTGCACAAATGTGCTTCTTTTCAGGTGTAGCTAGGTATATTAGGGGTGTTGAATAGTTGGGAAGAAATGTCGGAGGGCTGTTAGTAAAAACTCTAACCCATCATACACTTTTATGACTGAGAAAACCCTTCAGTCGGGTTTGCCGGTAGCCGGATTCAAACCGGCGACCTCCCGAATGAGACACTCGCGTGTTATTGCTGAGCCGACCTTTATCGGTGGCAGTAGAACATTTCCGGGTGTTTTTTAACAGTACCATAAAGTTTAATAGCATTTTCTACATATAATCACATTATATTTTGAGTGTTTTGGAATAGATTGCATTCAAAAAAAGAACCTTGAAACTTGCACACAAAGTAGGGCGGGGAAAAGGGGGAATGATGAACGATCGACCGCAAGCGACCAATCATATCCATCACTTTTATGCAGATAATTTCACTCATTATTATTTTTAATCAAATTTGTTTCTTAACTACTCAAAAATTCCTTTTGAACAGTAATTAATTCCCCGATGTTCAATAATAACATTATAAAAGGATATATTAGTATAATATACCAACCAACAATATAATATGCCAACGGTTGAGCCGCGGTCGCTTAGCCGGTTCCCATACGAACACCGAAGTTAAGCAACCTCGGGCTAGATCAGGAGGTGGATAGGTGACCATTCTTTTCTGAAACACTAATTACCGTTGGTTAGAGCAGATTGGAGGGTTCGAAAGCTTGTGTAACAGCTTCGTTCTTCTCGTCAACTGCTCGGCAGTCCAGGTTAGTGGAGGAACCTGACTGGTCAACGTTACACCGTCCTTTCGGATGGGACGTACAGCTGGTGGTCCCCTTGGCACTTTTCGACAGGAGTAGGCTATGTGCCGGTACCGGGTTTCCCCTCTACTCTTTATCATCATCATGCATCGTTGTTAATCATCCGTTGTTACACTGGTCACTGTTTAATGGCATAAAATGCTGTATGGGGCCAATTAAAAAATAACTTTAAAAAAAAAAGTAATATAATATGTGGTTATAGCAAAAAACATCTGATGATTTTGACAACAATGAAGCGATGTATTAAGGAGCGAGATAGTTGTAAATTCCAAAGATCTTTGATAAATTCATTCATACAATAAGCTGTTTATGAATGAATGACCTCATAGCCCGTCTCGAACCTGGTGCTCACAATGAAGGAGCGGGAAGGTGGACATTTTAAACTATGGAACCATAATAATACGATTTTCAGTTATAAAAGTTATATCCACGTTATCTATGGAATATGGGTAATCATCTATCGGTTGACGGTATTCTAAGGGCCAGTTGTACAATCTCGGTATAAAAGTCTAAGATCCGAATCCCCCGGGTGGCCCATCAAAAGGATGAAGTTCGTGTTGCGTTGTTCAATCAAAAGTTAGGCGAAGGATGGCCGTCCCAAGGATAAGTTGCATCTAGGGATTTATTTTCATAAAATGGCAACACAATTGTAGGAATTTGGGGATATTGCTTGCTACCATCGGGGTTACCATGGCTACTATGATACTGTTACGGTTGCTTCACACAAACCGTGTGGAATCCCCAAAGCAAGAACTTATGGGCGCATGATTGATTGATTAATGGGGCTTAACGTCTCATATTTATGCAACGATGGCTAAATGAGACGATGAGCGGGTGATAATGAAGATGAGAAAGATGATAATGAAGAATAAAGCCACATCCGAATCAGATCCATTGTACGTCGCGTGAGTCGAAATACGGGAGTCCAGCAAGGGAGGGCAGGGCCAAGTGGGATGAGAAATATTCAATGGGACAGTGGGGGGAAAGGGGATTGGGGTGTGGACTGCACTTCGTCTGACTTCTCCTCGACCAGTCTGGCTTGGGTGGCCCTACCAGAAGCATACGCTTCCGCCGGCATAGCTCTAGGGATCAACAAAGCACGCAAACCTGCCCACCACGATAAGGTAGCAGTCCCTGGGCAGGAGCAATCGTAGAAAATAAGAACACAGATGCTATAACTTAACAAGAGAAGGTAAGTGTAGACTATTCTTAAATATATGCAATGAGTAGTCTACAATTAATAACCACTTGGCTGACAGTAAGCAACAGTAGACCAAGGACTAATCCTAGGTCTAGGCCTAGCCACAGTCACTAGCCTAGGGCCTTCTAATGTGATAGACCTACATCCAGATTGTTCTATATTCGCTTTGGGTTTGAAGTAGGTCTAGGTTGGGTAGGGCTTGAGATAGGCCATCACAAAACCATTGCATCGTCAATCGCATCAAAATTGATTTTAGTATTGGTGTGCGATTGTTGTCCATGACAACAATGCACTAGACCAGGTCTACTACAATAAACAACTTCACAAACATCAGTTTTCTTTTTTTTTTTAGAACCTAGCATGGGAGAAAATTGCACAGAAAATTAACAGTGGCGTAACTAGCCCCAGGACGGGGGAACAGTTACGCCACAAGTTCGACTCTCTAAAGAAGTATGCCCGCAAAGATGCGGTAAAAGCCAGACAGCTGTATCTGGCAACTGGAGGGGGGCCATATGTCGAGTCCGCGAACACTCTTTATGAGAAAATCAAAGAAATTATATTACCGTCAACCGAAGGAATGCCAAGCCCTTTTGATAATGATGGTTTGGGTAAGTGTATGGGAATTACGTATATGTAAGAATGTGTAGGCTAAGCTCACAGCATATTTAGGTTTGACATATTGTGTTGTAGGAACACAACCCTCCAGATGCCATAATACCACAGTCAAAGTTGACAAACTTAAAGACGATTATTATAAGAAATAAAGGCCAATACAATTTTTAGTTATTTAGGAATATAAGGTCTACATTCTTATTTACACTAACATTTTTGTCAGATATATCCTGTAGGTATTTATTTCATAAATTTTGGTAAACTGTTCTTTTTTTTGCACTTGATTAGTAAAATCACAAAAATTCATGAAATACGATGACGACGACGACGACGATGACGACGAATGCATGTTAATATCAATTTGCTATCTCCGTTTGTTATTTGTTTAACCTATTATTTTCACCTGTTCACAGATGTAACAAGTAATGATTCCTTGGGGCCTCTTTATTTTAATGAAGATTCCGATGGCACAGTGGGAGGAGAAATATTCAGTGGGACAGTGGGAGGGAAGGGACAGGGTCTCCTTTAGTCACCTCTTGCGACTAGCAGAGTCACTCAAGGCCTATTCTTCCCCAGGCCCAGACGGGCCCTACTTGCTTCGAAATATCATCTTGCGATCTATTTGTATTCCCCAACATACACTTTATTGTGTTTGTACCACCGTAGAATATATAAACGTGCATCATAAGCCTAGTAAAGGCTACAAGGTGGTATCTACCCATATAAATTGAAATAAGAACTGCTTTGAAACAAAGGAAGTGTGGGCTGTGGCTCATGTTTAGGTCTCTGGGGCATAGGCCTACGCTAGGCACCCAAAACGTGTGGGTCTAGGGCCTAGCTAAGCCTTCGTGCAGGGCCTAGAGCCCTAGCATATATGCCCCGACCCTATGATCATAATGGGTGAGACCCAGTTAATGTGGCTCTATAGGGACAGTCTGTATCCTGCTGACTGTCATAGGCCTAAACGGGCTCGTAAATATATGTATACATAAAAAAAAAAAAACAGGAGTGCCAAATAATTAATTAATTAATGGGGCTTAACGTCTCATATTTATGCAACGATGGCTAATCGAGACGATGAGCGGGTGATAATGAAGATGAGAAAGATGATAATGAAGAATAAAGCCACATCCGAATCAGATCCATTGTACGTCGCGTGAGTTGTCATACGTGAGTCCAGCAAGGGAGGGCAGGGCCAAGTGGGAGGAGAAATATTCAATGGGACAGTGGGGGGGAAAGGGGATTGGGGTGTGGACTGCACTTCGTCTGACTTCTCCTCCTCGACCAGTCCGGCTTGGGTGGCCCTACCAGAAGCATAAGCTTCCGCCGGCATAGCTCTCGGGATCAACAAAGCACGCAAACCTGCCCACCACGATAAAGTGGCAGTCCCTGGGGATGTTTATTGCATAACAAACTGCATTGCCGGATAACAGATGCTTGCATTTGTTTTGGGTAAACGAATTTGAAATATAAATAGATGAGAAGTGAACAGACCGACTGACGGCCAGCACGATATCGTTGTGTGGAACACACCAGCTGTGCGTACAATCATAAAGATGTAATTCATAGACATGTGCTCCAACAATATGCTATCTGTGTTTGTGCACTATCGAGTGTTGCGCGACAGAAAATGACCACATGTATAATATCAGGGCTTTGTTCAGCGAAATCGCGGGGAGGGAGCGGTGGCAGCTTATGGACATGGGAGTACATTTGGCAACATGCACATAAGAGCCCGACTCAGTGCCCAGCAGAGCCGAAGGGCGGAAGAGGGGGAAGGTGACACAACCTTCCTCAGCGACTGTTCTCACCCGACTGACGTCGCACTCGCACCTGGCCGTGAAGCTTCGCTTCAATATGATCGACTCTCTCGAGATTGGTGTGAAGGCGGGACGCTAGCGCTCTTGCGGAGCGGACTGCTCACCACTTCTCCGCCACTATTCGCCTTTAAAGGTCTCACTAGGAGCGGTGCTGTCGATTCCAATGATTGATTAATGGGGCTTAACGTCTCATATTTATGCAACAATGGCTAATCGAGACGGATGAGCGGGTGATAATGAAGATGAGAAAGATGAAAATGAAGAATAAGGCCACATCCGAATCAGATCCATTGTACGTCACGTGGGTCGTCATACGGGAGTCCAGCAAGGGAGGGCCGGGCCAAGTGGGAGGACAAATATTCAGTGGGACAGTGGGGGGAAAAGGGACAGGGTCTCCTTCCGTCGCCTCTTACGACTAGCAGAGTCACTCTTAGCCTATTCTTCCCCGGGCCGAGACGGGTCCAGTGTCGATTCCAAAATGGCTGCGTTAGTGCGGATAAGTTCGATGTCAACGTAAGGTTTTGGGCTTATTCCTGTATGGTTGTGGGTGCACTGTGAACGAAATGGCTATGCTTAATCCTTGTGTTATTGAAATATACCAAATTATGGTATATATAGGGAACTTCCAACGCCCATTTATTGAGGAAGTGAAGTTTTGAAGGCGAACCACTTAATGGAATGTGGTTTATTGTCGCGCACAGAAACTACACTCGAGGTCTTAGCTCTGTGCCTCCAAACCTCGTGTCTGGATGGACGACCGCATGAGCTTCGTGTCCAAATTGGTTTGGAAACAAGAAATACAATTAGTGCGAAGTGTTCGTGTGAAGCGGGATAGCACGTCACTGCAGTTCTACTGTTTCTAAACAGGTGAGTGGATAAGAGGTTAGGGCTAAACCCTATGGCCCCAACATTGATTACAAGATTATTTACTTCTCATGTAATCTAGACTGATGAATTTTGTTAATATCATGTTCTATTTATTAATAGGCTAATCCAATGGTTCATTCTTCTCAGTGACACATCACACATCTATCATCATTCACCGCAATGGTCCCGCCACCACAAGCCCTACCTAGGCTCGAGCCTAGGCCTGACAGTTGGCAAAGTAAAGCCTTCTAGGGTATAAACAGTATAAGGTATGTCTATTATAATAAAACCCTATTTTCTGCAGTTGTGTAAGCTTGAAGGCATTTTCTGTGTTGTACTAGGCCTAGGCCTACCTAGCAGAAGTCCATTTTGACATGGATACACATAGGGGGTCTGGGCCTAGTGCTAGATCTACAAAGCCTATAACTGGGTATGAACATAAAATATAAGTTGGTGCAGGCTAGTACATCACAAGCAACTTTCTTGATTCGTTGATTGATATTTGGGCTTAACGTCTTATATTTTTTGCAACTTGGCTAATCAAGACGATGAGTGGGTGATAATGAAGATGAAATTGGGGGCTCTTTGGAAGAAAGGGGCAAGTAGGAGGGCGCATGAGGAAAGGGGAAAGGGGAGGAAAGGGGAAAGGGGAGGAAAGGGGGTGCACCAACTGGGATTTGAAACCTTACCCTAGGAAATGTTGGCTGCAGAAACATCGTCAGGATGAGTGGCTGATATTGTGTCACTAAACCAGCCGTTGCGGAAAGAGACACGTTACCATAAAGAAAAATGTGTGTATGCCTATTGTTCAGAATAAAGACAGTATACTTTGTTTGCCCAATTCTTAGGGAAAAACCGAGGGAAACACTTGACGATTAGTGTTATTCGGTCACGTCGCGTTCAGGCAGGACCGAGGGCAGGAGGCAGCAATAAGATAAACAGAGCCATCCATCGTGACACGGTATAAAACGGGGGAGCTATCTCTGTATTAACCAATGGCGGAGAAACTTAACAGTCCAATTGACATAATGCTTTCAAGATACCAGCAAACAACCGGGTTTGTTGAAGCATCCCGGCTGTCCGTGTCATTCTACGGGTACCACGGAAGAAGGTAAGCTTTTAATATTGGACCAAAGATTACATACTAGTATTTGGTTAGTCGAAAACATTTCATTTAAAATTTATTAATTTATCATAAATCGAGGGTGGATTGCATCGACCACTCGTTGGGATCCACTCAACCAAAGAAAATCACTTATTTGTATTGCTACATAGAGAGTCCGCCAACGTCAAGGCGGGAACCCGCTTCCGTGCAAAGCCAGTGCACTGCCCTTTTAAAATAGGCCGTGGTGTTTTTTCCAAGCACCTATATCACGGTAAATATACACATTCAACTCATATGTTCTACTTTAAGGCGGGTGCACACGACTGACTTAAGTTGGCCAACTCTGGTTGGGCCCAACGTAAGTTGGCCTACTATAAAATGCGCACGGGCAAAAGCCAATACGCACTATCACGGCTTTCCTTATGCTATGTGTATGTGTACACTGTGATGGCCCGAGTTTCCAGGTTGACAGATCATTGTTTGTAGGTTAGAAGTATTTTTTGAAACAGAATATCAGGTCTTTAATTGATAAACTGCACTATGGGTATAACTGGAGTAGCTGCACTGCAGCAAATTATCGCCGCATCGTGCATATTGTTAGATTATGGAATGGAATGTCGTCAAGAAAAGCGGAGAGTATTGGTGAAGCAGTGGCGTGAGAGATTACAGCACTCTTGTTACTGTGATAAGTTATATAAGTCTCTGATCCGTACATGTTTATGAGGCAACTGAGATTATACCCTGAAGCTTTTGAACATCTCCATGTTGGCGAAACTCGAGAGTGGGCCTAAAATCTACACAAAGCAAAATAACCTCAAATTCAAGGCGACTTTAAAGAATTTCGATTTGATCTGCGATTCATATCGATATTTGCGAGGTTGGGTTGGCGGAATATAGAACTTGGTTCTAATCGTCACCAACTATCAAATGAAGCCACGCGCATGCGCAGAACGATCAACAACCAAGTTGGCCAACTGGTTGCCCAACGCATATCAGTCGTGTGCAGCCGTCTTTACGTGCAGCACCAACTCTATTGAAAGAAGAGGTCGATATGCCTTACAGAGTGGGCACGTATTAAGTTGCACTCTAAGGGCTGCAGTTGCAATTACGACGATTCGAGCTAGGATTCAGGCGAGCATGAAGAATGCCGCTTATGAATTGGAGGTTAGTATGCCTATTCAGGTTATTCTAATGCTTTCAATAATTCGACAGGTACCAAAGGCGGGCTCTGCCTAGGCCTACGTCCGAGTCTAACTGAATGTATTATCATTTTAGATCACTATAAAAAACGATCAAGTGAGTTCGGCTTCGTGCAAATGTCCTAGGGGGACTCTGCGGTGTCACCACATGGCAACAGCATTGCTGTATGCAGCCGAAAGTTTCAGTAAAACAGATTTGTCTTGTTCGTGGAACAAACCGTCCACGTCGAAAACAATGGCATCAAATGTAAAAGTAATTGAAGATATTTGGAACCCATCCAGGTCAGGTAAGATCTAGGCCTAGTCGTAGGCCTATCCTAGGTAGGCCCTAGCCTGGACTTGCGTGCAGGCCCCAGCCTCAATAAGTCTCTAATTTCTGGGTCAATTGCTCATTCAACTATTATGAAATTGTTGCAAGTGCAAGCCCTGGCTGTTACGTGACATGATAGCAATGACGAGGCGACACTAAATTCAAGTTGTATAATTAATTTCCCCCCACTGAAAACAACAATCTCATCTTGTATTAAAATTACCATATAGAGCTTGAATGATAACGTAACTGCCTTTTGGGTGGTGATGATAACCTTTAGCCTACTAGAACTTTAATGTGTGTTAATCTCAGGATTTAGCCTCAACCGGGAACCGAACCCTGAAGACTACAAGTGGCTTCATGATTCAATGAAGGCTACACATCTCCATCTTGGAACCGTGTCGTTGTCTGATGAGCCTGTGGCAGGTCCGTTATTCTGAACACTCCAGGAATGGGCCTACTTTTGCGGCTATGCTTTGTAATAATATTTGTTTACTAAAAATACATAGGCCTACCGTATGTCTGATATTATTTGGTTTAATTGCTTGGTATCCGTTTAACACGGACTTTGAGATCGTACTACATGCTACAAGTCTGGTTCGTGCAGAAAAAGAAGGCGTGGTTAACCGCAGGTAGGAGATAGATGGATAGATATTTGGGCTTATCGTCTTATATTTTTGCAACTTAGCTAATCAAGACGATGAGTGGGTGATAATGAAGATGAAATTGGGGGCTCTTTGGAGGAAAGGGGCAAGTAGGCGGGCGCGTGAGGAAAGGGGAAAGGGTGGGTTAGTGCTTATAATCAGTGTTGGAGCTGTGTTGGATTGATTGATTTATGGGGCTTAACGTCTCATATTTTTGCAACGACGGCTAATCGAGACGATGAGTGGGTGATAATGAAGATGAGATAGATGATGATGAAGAATAAAGCCACATCCGAATCAGATCAATTTTACGCCGCGTGGATCGTCATATGGGAGTCAAGCAAGGGAGGGCAGGGCCAAGTGGGAGGAGAAATATTCAAAGGGTCAGGGGGGGAGGAAGGAACAGGGTCTTATGAAAAAAACAATAATCTGCCGATGTACGAGTGTAACGTTACAAGAACATATCGTTTTCTCACGGTTACACTTTTTTATTTCAGGTGAAAATATATCTACTGTTGCAGAAGCAATTGACTTACACTTATCGACCCCAGATGCAAGTGTGGACACATTTATCAGCAGTCTCTCTCTCTCAGTCAGCAATACGTAACTACTATTGAAGAACAGAATCGAGGCCAAGGGCACAATCCAGCATGGGCAGTCTATAGGCAAGACCGTTTAACAACGAGTGATTTACGTCTTGTTCTTAAGGCAATTAAACGGAAACTGTAAGTAATTTGTTGATTGATTGATTGGTGGTGTTTAACGACGTACTCGACAGCCTAGGTCATGTGATGTCTTCCGAATCAGGTCCGTCTATATCGCGGGAGTCGTCATAAGGGGAGTCCAGCAAGGGAGGGCAGGGCCAAGTGGGAGGAGAAACCTTCAGTAGGACAGTGGGGGGGAAGGGACAGGGTCTCCTTTCGTGGAATCTTACGACTAGCAGAGTCACTCTGGGCTTATTCTACCCCAAGCTCAGCCGGGCTGGGTTTGACCGCGCCCAATCTGGCTGGGGGTCAACCCGGGCCTAGACGGGTCTCCTTTTGTCGTCTCTTTCGACTAGCAGAGTCACTCTGGGCCTATTCTACCCCAAGCTCCGCCGGGCTGGGTTTGACCGCGCCCAATCTAGCTGGGGGTCAACCCGGGCCCAGACGGGTCTCCTTTTGTCGTCTCTTACGACTGGCAGAGTCACTCCTGGCCTATTCTTTCCCGGGCCCAGAAAGGGCGAAAACCATTACATGCACCTTTACCTACGTTAACATTACACGTGTAAATGTATTAATGTCAATGGACATTTAGGTTTCCTCCGTCCTTGTCCAAGACTCTACTTGGACAGTATGATGGCAGTACTGCACATAAACCCACGAGGCCGATGCGCCAGCCCTATATGCACTCAGTGCTGAGTGTGAGTCTGGGCTTCGGCTCATGGCTACTTGGACAGTATGACGGCAGTACTGCACATAAACCCACGAGGCCGATGCGCCAGCCCTATATGCACTCAGTGCTGAGTGTGATGTTCAAGAGTCTGGGCTTTGGCTAACGGCATACTTGGAGCATCTCCGAATGGTCTCGTTGGTAAGAAACATATTTAGTACTTTGCAAGTTTCTTTCTTCTTGATTCTAGTATTTGTCCTGCCCTGCTATGTGTGGGCAATTACATCACATCAATGTTCATAAATATTAGCATAATTATAGGTCTGACTCTATTTTTGACTTTATTATAAATGTGACCTCCTTAACATCGATCTTTTCTGTTGCAATCCACTAGGTGGGGACGGCGTCGTGGAAGTGAAATGTCCAAGTAAGCACGCTGACCACACAGCGCGAGAAGTGATTGTTGAGGACAAAACATTTTACTTGGAAGAAGTAGACGGCAGAGTAATGTTAAAACAAGATAGTCCCTACTATCATCATGTACAAGGCCAGATGCTCGTTACTGGTCGCACATGGTGTGATTTTGTAGTGTAGACAACTGTCGAGACAAGTGTGATTAGAATAGACATTGACCATACTTGGGCTAAAAATATCCCCTTACTTATAGAATTTTATAAAATCCACATGATTCCAAAGATTTTACCAAATTATTAAGGTTTCGTGAGCTCACGACATGCCCGTCTGCATACTTGGGGAAGTTCCTGTTTAAAAATAACTTTTAAATTTTTCAGTTCATCAACCATAAAAGGAACATTAAAAGTTCAAGTTCCTTTTTATAACTTTATTCTTTAAAACATCAAGTTCCTCACAAAAGGAAAGACATACCTTTAAAAAGTTCCTTTTAATTTTTATTCTTTTCATTTAAACACGCAGTCATTGATTTTGTAGGTGGCAATTTTAATCGTGTATAAGGACTAGGAGTATTATCACAACGATGCTTCAATAATAATAAAACTAAAAGAAAAAGAAAATTGCATAATTTAATAACACATTTTTAATGTGGTACAGTAGTTAATGGTAAAGCGCCATATGGCCTATTTCTATTGTCATGTAAAAGTTTGTACTTTATAATATTTACAGGTGTTATCTCCTTTTTGGTGATTTATGGATATCTTGATTGTGTCACTTAGTTTGTCATTTGCCGGTTTCTTTCAGAATTAAGGTATGCGCTGTGCTGGCTATTTCGTCAGCCCAGAGTGTTCGGTAATTTCAATAATAATTATTGCGGTATTGAGGGCAATGATTGCGGCAACTTTGCTGACTGTTTGGTTTAGGAGGGCGCTGGTTCAGTGATGTCGTCAAGTGGAGCCTGGCTGGCCCCACTCTTTTTTGATTGTTATGGCAGGGGGTCGAACTGAGTGGTCTGATTGGTAATTTATGACTTGAGTACAGCCAGCGTAGGGCAGAGAGGGGGTGACTGGGGTATGACGTAGGAAAGTCTAGGTGCAAGGGAACGCGTGTGTAATTTGGGGCATTCAATCATGGAACGGAAGTGGAGGTGGACCTTTGCCAAGGTGGAACGGTGGAAAGAACGACGGAAGACCCAGAGGGAAGGACATGGAGACCGATCGTGGACCTGGACGACGGAGCCGAACCACAGCACGAGTCGGAGTCAGCCACCGAGAAGCCAAGGTATAGGGGTTACTACAGCTACCCTCTGGATAGGAAGGTTAAGTCCATCAGACCTGAAATGCCCATAGACAGATTCGCCATAACTCAGCCACGTAGTATAAATGTGTAGTTTAATAATTTGCGGTTCCTATTGTTTGAACCGAAGTCTTGTCATTTTAAGTCCTAAACTGCCTGAACTGGTATGTTCCGATCCCATTGATGTGAGAACCACCCCTAGAGCTACGCCCTAGTACTACTTCTATGGGGACCGTCGACTTTGGAGTCCGTGGGTTCGAGGCTGAGCCGACGGAATTGGGTAGGTGTCACGGTAGGTTCTCACTATCTAACACTATTATTGATCACAATCAAAAAATACTGGACCAAAATATTTTACTATGAAACATAATGCCGGAAAGCAGAGTTGTTTATTGCGAATGAAGATAGAAGATTGATTATTGGCGCTGAACGGAATAATAAACGACGTGGTCATTCAAGGAACGTTTCAAAGAATGTTTTAAAAAGTTCCCCGAATATATGAACTTTCTTAAATAAAGTTCCTGTCAAGAAAAGGATCGCGTTACTTGAAAAGTTTCTAAGAGAACGAACGCGTTCCTTAAAACAGTTCCTTCCGATGCCCACCTGTGATGTCAGCACTCACTAAGCTTTGCTAATAGAATAGTTAATAGTTATGGAGGTTATGGAGTTTGAGACCTTAAATTAGTAGAATAATTCTAGAATTAGAATAGTTAACATAATATTTATTGTATACTCATGTTATTATGCACACAGTAATAGTCACTACGTTATTTATAATGGTAGGCCTACTTGTATTGACAAAAATACATTGTATTATTGTATACGATTTTTAAATGACTTGTTGACTAGGCCTATAACTGACTGAAATGAACATGATTCAATGGTTAAAGTACACAAACATAGCCTGTATTTACAATGTATACTATTACTGCAATACACTTGTTTATTTGAAGACATACTTTACTTATTATATTTTAATCTCCCAACTTTTAATTTCCTAGCAAAATCACCATGTCAATATGCTTACGTAATAAAGTTGAGAATCTGTAAGAATGACGGCCCCCTCTATATCCCCCCCACAGATACCCGGCCCCCCTCAACTCCGTGACAAACCGACAAAATGAAATACGTAACTGAAAATCAGTTTGTTTAAGTTGTTAGTTTGTTGTTTCGTGGAGTTTAGGGGGGTCGGGTAGCTGTGGAGGGGATACGGAGGGGGCCGTCATTCTTACAGTTTCTCAACTATAGCGAGTTCACACAAATTGCTATAAGGATAAGGCTAGAAGTTGAATTTTAAATGGAAATGTGTGTAAGCGAAACGTCCATACAAAATGACAAGGATAACGACTAGTGTTATGGCTAAAAAATTATTTTACCTCATATCAATAATCGTAGATTTTAAAAATACACATTGTGATTATATGATAGCATTTATTACCGCCACGATACATACAATCTTGTATTGTGGTTATACAGCTAAGAAATGAAATGAAATGAAATGAAATATTTTGTATGTGATGCACGTATTGTCCTGTATAACGTGACGAACAAACTGTGCGTAGATGTGTTGCACATTATACACCATTTTGGAAACGAAACGATAACTTACGTCTCATCTTTATAGTAAAAAAGGTTAACGTTGTTGAAAAGTACATAATCACGATAGCTTATGCAGCGCTAAATAATATTGTATGCCTACAATTATTGCGATATGACACGAATGTCGTTATTGTATCGATACACGATTATCATTTGCATCTCTAATTTCTACGAGTCCCACGGAATATAAGTGTATTGGTACAAAAAGACTTTTGAACTGATTCAAAATTGCCGAAGTGTGATGGATTCTTCGATTTGAATCAAAACATTACTAAGTAAAAAAATCCAATTTTTCCCTTGGAGGCCATTGAAATAAGTGCTAGTTAGAGCTTGAGGTGTTCTTTATTATCGGATTTTGAAAGTTGGTTAAGGATGCACAAATCTGAAATATCTGCGAAGCATTTGATCTATAATGATGTGAGATGTGGTCGAGAATTTTGTATATTTCAATCGTTTGGATAGCGCGCTCCACATGGATGCGAGCTCTAGCTATTGTCAGAGTTCGTACTACCTCAGTCGGTGTGAACTGTGGTTTTCGGAGAAAAGGTGGAATGTTAAGAGAAACGCCAGGTGGTAGAATATTGTACAGTACAAAACCTTTGTCAGCCATAACTATATCACCAGGGACCATATGGCTTAGTACCTCGCTGTGTGTAACAATGGCCTTATCTGAGGTACTGCCTGGGTAGAGGGAACTTACGAATGTTACATGGCCATTTGGAGATATTCCTACTAATGCCTTAAAAGTGTTTCTGGACTTGTAGTTGCTGTATGTTAAATTTTGGAGATCCATGTTGTATGGTTTGTTCACTGTAACCTCTGTGCAGTCTATTATGATTCTGCATGCATGGAAGTTTTGGAATTCATTGGGGAGTACAGCTTGATTTTTGTGTCTACTTGGAATCCTATGCAACAAACCCTTCACTAAGACGATGTGCAAGGTGTCGATGAATGTTGCAATTATTGTCCCAACGGTTGAGCTAGACACACCAAATCGCAACGCCAAGTCGAGGTTCGGTGTGTTGAGTCGAAATTTCATCAGAGTGAGAAGAAGCTGGTCTTCAATTGTCAGGCATTTGATCTCTCCTTGGGGACCTTTAATTGTAAATCTTTTTAAAAGATCTACCAGGATCTCGAATACTGATGTATCTGCAAGACCTATTATTGGACAGATGTAAAACACTATTAGAATTGGCATTTGTTTTTCTGGGCCTAAGGGCCGGTCTTACAATCTCTTAATAAGGAAGCTATTTGTAGCAAATAGCGCTATGTCCGGTATTTCAATCAACAAATAGCACTATTGGGACGAATAGCGAGTCCTTATTAGACCAAGAAACGAACCGTAAAAATAGGCTTGACCCGGAACTAATTGGTACAGAATTTTTTTTGATCAGAAGTTGTTACTTATGTATACCTACATGCGCATAAGAAACTTTACCGCTGTCGGACACCCCTAATTAGCGTAATTAATTAAAATGTTAAAACTAATTAATGCTTATATCATGGTTGTTTTTGAAGATTTTTCAGAATTTAGATTTTTACCAAATCGCACAACCCTTTTTGTAATTAAAAAAAATACTTACATCAATATAAATATTTCGGTAGTCATTAATTAATTACTATTTATTATAATAACAATTTCAATTAAATGCTTCCCGTGTAAAATTGGTACAATTGAATATTGTTTTGACAGTTGTAAATATAAGAATAACAACATATATAACTTGTGTAGAAACTTTACTGCAATCAAAAAACCATTTACAGGCTAAATCAGCTAATTAATAATTAACTATTACATTTATAACTTACATACGTACATAATTGAACATAGGCAATATGGGTATCAAAAGAAAGCTGCTGATACGTTGATTTTAATGCTGGTACTCTCAGGGTCATTCAAACAAATTTCTGAAGTTTTTTAAGGGGGGTAGAAAGAAGGGGGGGTGGATTTATAAAGAGTATTATCAAACGTATCAAAAAAAAGCTATTAATACGTTGTTATTAGTAAAAATACTTTTAGAATGATAAAAGACAATGAACCCTAGTGCTTGGTTAATAGCGGGGGTGGGACGGGAGAGGGGGGGGGGGGGGGCGGTAAAAAGTGTTCTCATAACCCAATTTTGCGTCTGATTTTTGACAATATTTGATTTTACTTCTTAGATATGAGGTCCGATTACTCTGATACAAAACTCCAGGCTCAACTATCCGAATTTAACAAAATGGGTAGTGTCATTACCGCGCATAGTTTCTTTTACTAAGTACCCAATCATTAATAAACCGTATAATGCAAAGATTTTGTCCTTGTAACCAAACAAAGTTTTAGTTCTTGATAATTATGACTTCTTGTCGAACACAGTGATCGCAAATATTATTGCAACGGATTATAAACTCAACTCAATTCCTATGTAAACAAGATTTGTAAGATGTATTCTGTTACCTCTTGTCACCACATACAAATTTAAAACCGCGAACGTTGATGGAGATACAATCGAAGTTGATCATCCTCTGATGACTCTCCGACGCTCGAGGGTCTCGAGCGTCGGAGAGTCATCAGAGGATGATTTAGCAATAGCTAATTTAGTTTTTTAAGAGTTGTTTTATGATATAATATGTAAACGTTAATTTTTTTACGTATAGGCATTTGTATTAACTTTCAAATTAAGCACACTACCACAAGATGTATTTGACTATTCGGGCATTCCAAGGTATAAGCTGACAATTCTGCTCCTGGGGATAATATGTTTGCAAATACACGAAGAAAATGGTATAGAAATAATATGAAAGGGAAAGAATATGAAATAAGTAACACTGTAACAAGCAAGTCTTGCTTTGAGATTGATGAAGGGCATTTTGATGCATCACATACCTTATAAAGGTCTAGAGACAAAACATTTGAAGAGTTATGTAGTATGTGGAGTACATACATTAAAAGCAAATATCATAACTACTGAAGTATTTGATGGCTACGATAATGGGTCATCAACTAAACACATCACACGTTAATTTTCAAACAACAACGTACAGGCATTTAAAACGGATGCACCTTCTTGCAGTTGCATCGTACTTTACAATTACATTATAGAATTTGAAGAATATGTAGTGAGGCTGGTGGCTTGTCAGTTGGTACAGCAAATTTGTTTTTTAATAGTTGTTACAAAGCTAAACTTGTACTTGATGATACTAATAATAAAATGTGGTGGGGAGATGCTGATAATGTAGGCTGTAAAGTCTCATGCTGAATACTGTGTAAGCAGTTATTAATTTATGTGTAAACTTCTCTCTTATCATTTTACAACATACCGATTGCTTTTCCACTGCACTCAACCATCTTTGTGTTAGAAGATGTGGGATTGTTGGAAATATATTAATTTAAAAAAATCTTATGCAAATGTCTTGAATGGCAAAGCTTAATTAACCTATTCTAAACATTCTTGAAGTAGTGTCACATCCACTTATTACGCGAATGAGGGGTAAAGAAGAATTCGATTCTTGATCCTAGTTTGGTTGTTGTGTATAACGCATATTCCATATTTTCTGTTTGCTGGCACCAGCTTTCAACTCTGATTCAATGATGAAATCATAAACAGGATTTTCGTGATTGAAATGAATACAATTACTGGCAACTCTGTAAAATCATCAGTGAGGGTGTTGTTCTCTGGTTAGCCGACTCTACTGCTGTAATTTCAATTAACACATCGGCGTCGTCTTGTGCTTAAAGTACTGTGATGTTATTGGCTTCAAGTCTCGTCGTAAAAGGCTTAGTGAATATTCATTTGTTAATTGGGTTGAGAGTTGTTCTATGTTCTATATTGACTGACATTGATATGTTTGAATCCTGGATTGTAGTTCATCTGTTACCACAATTCCATTTCAAAAATGTGATGTCCTTAGGAGATGGCTCATTGTCGTAGCTATCAAATGCTACAGTGGTCTTATGACATTTGATTCTGATGTGCTCCACATGATTATATATTACATATAGGTTTTTATAAGATTTCTCTAGAGTAGTCTAGACGAATATATACGATGCAGTTAATGCTATGTATCAATCACAAAACAATTGTGTTAAACTTATTAACAATCATGGCTCAATGAGTGTCAAATCAGACACAAAATTGACTTATGAGGACGCTTTTTTACCCCCCCCCCCCCCCCCCCTTTTAGCCAAACAATAGGGTATATTGTCTTTTATCACTTGAAAAGTTTTTTTACTATTAACGTCGTATTAATAGCTTTCGTTTGATAGGTTTGACGTTATTAATTATTAAACTCGCCCCGCCCCCCTTCTCCCCCCCCCCCCCCTAAAAGACTTTGGAAATTTGCTTGCATGACCCTGAGAGTATCGGTACTAAAATCAACGTATCAGCAGCTTTCTTTTGATACCCATATTGCCTATGTTCAAATATGTACCTATATAAGTTTTGAATGTAATAATTAACTATTAATTATGCTAATTTGTCATACAAATAATATTTTCATTGCAGTAAAGTTTCTACACAAGTTTTGTATGTTGTTATTCTTATATTTGAAACTGACAAAACAATATTCAATCGTACCAATTTTACACGGGAAGCATTTAATTGAAATTGCTATTATAATTATTAGTAATTAATTAATGGCTACCGGGATATTTAAATTGATGTAAGTAATTTTTTTAAATTACCGTATAGGTTGTTTGATATGGTAAAAATATAGATTCTGAAAAATCTTAAAAAATAACCATAATATGAGCATTAATTAGTTTTAACATTTTAATTAATTACGCTAATTAGGGGTGTCGGACAGCGGTAAAGTTTCTTATGTGAATGTAGGTACACATAAGTAACAACTTATGATCAAAACAAATTCTGTACCAATTAGTTCCGGGTCAAACTGTTCGTTGCTTGGACTATATTAGGAGGATTCTTATTAGGAGGATCATCCAGCAAATAGCGCGCGCTATTTGACGAATAAGAAAAAGTGTCACGTGGTCCATCAGCTGCATCAACAACAAACATGGCGACGTTGGATGGTCAATTCTGCTTCGGAAGATGAAATAAATTTGTTTGTGGACGCTAGGGCCAGAAATCCTCGCGTGTGTGGGAACAGGGTGAATCATTTTGAATAGTAGATTAATCTCAAATGTTTTTACGGGATTCAGGCTCCCAAAATAAACTGTTTTGAGGCTTTTGTCCTAGGCCTTCGCCTACAGACGGCCACAGGTCGTGCTTGCCAAAGTCCTAGGGCCTAGTTTTGGGTACGCCTAGAACTGGCCCAACCTGTAACGGTACAATAGAAGGCCTAGAATCTTTAGATATATCCTTGTTAGTTGGTTTACCGGAGGTCCTAAGCTAGGCTTTGATCTAGGGTTTGTCCTACAGTCTTGCCTAGATAGCTCTGTCCAGCATTCTCTTGCCTGAGTAGGGCTGTAGGCTCTAGTGTAGGACCTACATTTCTTTTTTAGAGTTTTGCTTTAGTCTGTAGGCCTACTCTTGTTGGATCCCAGTCATTTGGTAGGAAATCCCGTAGGTATAAAGGTATGCCTAGCCTTGATGCCCTAGCGTAGACTATAGGCCTAGGCCTAGTCACGGTGTAGGGCCGTAGGGCTAGTAGCTTAGTGCAGGTGTAGGCCAGCCAGGCATTTGCCATAGGGTTTTGACGAGGTAGTTTGAGATTTGAAAAGTCTAGGGCATAACTAGGTAAGGACAACGAAGATGGCGGCCGTGTGACGTGCGAGGGCTTAGGCTCTTCAAATAAATTCAAATTGTGGTTAAAAACAGTTTTCTTCAACTACTATGACGGAAAAATAATGAACATTTATGATTAAGGAAGGTGTGTAATTGTTATCAGTAGCGATCCTGCAGTGGTTCTGTGAAATGTAAATGCAAAACGAGCATTTTAGCCATTGGGTAGGGCCTAGACTAGGTATCACTCAAAATAAACAGCTAAATGAAATCTAAAAATACTTAAAATTAGCTGATTCAATACAGATAATTGGTAAGTCATAACATTCACTTATAAAATGAAACTAACAACAATTGGATGCCTACGTCCGCAAAAATAGCGTAAGCAAGTCTAACCGCGTGCAAACGTTGAGATCCTAACCTCAAAGTTAACACGAAAACATGGCACAATATCTTAAGAAGAGCCTTGACGAGAATATCGATGACTGACAGTATAATTTACGGGATAAATCAACGAAACATTATAAATACTGGGCTTACCATAAGACATGCACCTACATGCCTAGGCTTAGGCCTAGACCCGTGTTTACTAAACCTAGGCCAAATCGATTTCAAAGCGCTGGAAACCAAAATAAACCAAATATTAATCTCACTTATTGAAGAAGAGTCTCAAACATATAAAGCCAATCATACAGATTGGCAGTTGACTCAACTTGGAGAAACCAAGGCCTATATAGGCCTACAGCCTAGACCGGGACCCATTGTGCCAAAGCCAGAGGCAATGCCAGAGGTAAGCACTGGCCAAGGCCACATAAATGAATCAAATACAGAAACCAGGTCTACCCTAGCTACTGTAGATACTGATAATACCTCACCAGTAAACTTTAGGCCTAAAATCAGTGACATATTAATAGATTTCGACCCATTGCACGATAAATCACCTAAAAACAAAATCAGGCCTATAAACACTGCGGCCCCAGACAAATGTAATATCTCATCCAAAAAAGCAACAAAGTGCCACACACCTGTGCGAAACTGCAAAGCAGGCCTTCAAATCCTCGCAGACAGCCATGGAAGGTTGCTCAGGGAGGAATTGCAAACCAAGCTAGGAAAATCATTCGTAGTGAGAAGCCACCTAAAACCAAACGCGGGTTTTAAAGATATCACAAAAAACCTGCCCCGCTATAATGCTGACACGATACTGGTGATAGGCGGTACAAACGACGTTCAAAATCTAAAATACTCCTGCCAATAAACTCGTCTGCATCAGATGTCTCCATCAACGATGAAATTCTTGTACCTCTGGGCAACTTAGCAATCTTACACAAGTTGGTTCAAATTAAAGATACCTCGCAGCAGAACCAAGACATGCCCGTACAGGCGGGGGTCGGACCACTGAAAGGGACAGGTAGTCAAGAGTGGGGGTAGAAGATAATAATAATCTTACACTCAAGTTGGTTCGAGTCAAAGATACCTCGCAGCACGACCAAGACATGCCCGTACAGGTAGCGGTCGGACCACTGAAAGGGACAGGTAGTCAAGAGTGGGGGTAGAAGATAATAATAATCTTACACTCAAGTTGGTTCGAGTTAAGATACTTCGCTGCACAACCAAGACATGCCCGTACAGGTAGCGGTCGGACCACTGAAAGGGACAGGTTGTCAAGAGTGGGGGTAGAAGATAACAATAATCTTACACTCAAGTTGGTTCGAGTTAAGATACTTCGCAGCAGAACCAAGACATGCCCGTACAGGCGGGGGGTGGGACCACTGAAAGGGACAGGTAGTCAAGAGTGGTAGTGGTAGAAGATAATAATCTTACACTCAAGTTGGTTCGAGTTAAAGATACCTCGCAGCACAACCAAGACATGCCCGTACAGGCGGGGGGTCGGACCATGACAACTTTCCGCTCGCAAAATTAAGATCACACAACGATCATAATGACCCCAACCAACCTGGCAGTCGCTATGGAGCCGCTTTCGGCTTCAATTTGATTATTTGGGCTTAGCGTCTTATATTTTTGCAACTTGGCTAATCAAGACGATGAGTGGGTGATAATGAAGATAAAATTGGGGGCTCTTTGGAGGAAAGGGGCAAGTAGGAGGGCGCGAAGAAAAGGGGAAAGGGGAGGATAGGGGATTGGGGTGTGGACTGCACTTCGTCTGACTTCTCCTCCTCGACTAGTCCGGCTAGGGTGGCCCTACCAGAAGCATACGCTTCCGCCGGCATAGCTCTCGGGATCAACAAAGCACGCAAACCTGCCCACCACGATATGGTAGTAGTCCCTGGGCAGGTATACTGTTTGGAGAACTTCAATATTAGCGAAGAAGAAGCCGAAGCACTCCGTTGCCACTGCCGAAACTCATAACGCCGAGAGAGGTATGGGGACATTAAACACGTTGTAATTGTCGAGAGCTGGCTAGCACTAGTATAGTTTTTTCATAATAATTAATAATATAATATAATAATTTTACGTTTAACCATGCACAGGTTATTGCTATAAAATCATTTAGGACACAAAGTTTTATGTAAATGCAAATATCTGCTTATGCGTACGGTTTATAGATTTACCAAATTATTCTGAGTAGGAATATCTTGACTTGAGCACAGTCTACATGTATCACGTCGAACCAAATCCATAACCAATTATAAAACGATAAATAGTCACTCGTTCACACTTTCACTGCACGATATCAGACAACGGAACATGTCACAAAGAAGAATATCTACATAAAGACTGGCTTAGGATGCAAGCCTGGTGCTGCTCCGTCCGCGGTCAAGACAACACTGATGCGCTCGCTGCAAGAATACAATCTGATCTAGGCACCGTGCAGCGTGCATGGCCGGTGAGCGCGCCACCGCTACGCATGATGGCGCAGCGTGGCGGCCAGCTTACGAATTAAAGTGCGGAAAGACTGCGCCTACAGTCCGTTTATTTCGCTGTTGGACAGGCCCGAGGGCATACTCTCGGGTCAGGGGCCACAAGAATGAACGAGTTACAGGCCTTCGTCACCACATTCTGATTAGTGGGAAACGTGACATAGAATGTCTCAAAGTGTAAGCGTAACCATTGACTTTCATTACTAGTTCAGCTCCCGTTTTGATTCCTGTATTAGAACTGACGTTATCTTCTTTTTTATAAACCTACAGGTATTACTATTTTCGTGTGCAAGTTTTCGGGATGAAACAGTCCACTTTCCTACTTAATTCCAAGGGATCGATCTGCTCAAAAGCTGGTGAAACGGTGAAGAGACTCTTCAAACAATATCTGAATAAGGTGGCCACTCTCACTGACATCAGGAAGGCAGTCCATACCGCCGTCGGAGATCTGGGACAGGGAGAGGAAGTCTTCGACACTTGGCCATACCAAGGCCACGGCTGCTGCGCACTACCGCCACAAGACACAGACATCCATTTACCGCGGAAGCACCGCCCTTACAGGAGTTATGGAAGGTTCGCGGGCCAAGGCCAGGGTGCTCGAGAAACCCTTAACCTTTTTCGGTCGCAAGATGTTTCCGAAAACCGTGGAGGACGCTATCGCTATGCTAAAGGGAAAAAAAACTGGCTAATGCCGATTAGATTTCACTGGACGATCATTGCCTAAGGGAATTCAAAAGTCGATGGCAGCGGGCGCTAAATAACAATTCCGATCATTCTGAGGTATCCGAAACCGATCAGGAATCCCTAGCCGGCGAAGAAGACAGTGATAGTGATGAGCATAAGGATGGTGACAAGGAAAAAAAAGAAGAAGAACATACTCAGGATGAACGCCAAAACGGTGTTCAAGATGAGCGCGATGATCTTAAAGCAGAAGACTTCGTTCTAAAAAGCGATGATGAAGAAGAAAAAAATGATAACCCTTGTGAACTTGTAATTAAAAAGGAAGTAGAAAAAGAATACCATTCGGTTGAGTGTAAAGACAATAAGGGAAGCAAGGTCTCACAAGCGCAATATCCGTTTGTTAGCGTATGGCGTACGCATTGTGTGTATCACACTAACAGGGCGTATAACGTTAGACGCGGGGTGTAAATGCGCTTCCGACAAGACCATCCACGACGTCGTGACGCCAACGGTCCGCCCGTGAGGAGAGATCGAATGCAACGCCGGCGTTGTGATTGCCGGCGTTTTCAACGCGGTCCGCCCCCATTATATGGGTCCAGCGTGCTCGCTGAGCGGCGCTCAGTACATCGCAGCGGCAATTCACCGGCGATGTGTTGTAGCTCGATCCCGGCCGACGAGGCGCCGGCGGCCGGGAGTGTTTGTGTTACAACTTGGGTAAAAATACAAGTGCACGTCAAAAGAAGCGTCTCGACGCCACGAGTACGCAGGTGAATTCTTTATCGACGCATCTCTTATTGTTCTCGAGATATCGACGAGCGGGATTCGAGCGGTCCCGCTCTGACCCCATAAACGGGGGCGGACCGCGTGGAACACGCCGGCAATCACAACGCCGGCGTTGCATTCGATCACATCTCACGGGCACACCGTGGGCGTTTTGACGTCGTGGATGAACTTGTCAGTAGCGCGTTCATTGTTCGCGTCGATTGATGTACGCCACGTCGATGTGCAACACACGATGCGCGCGCCAGGCGCCGACAAACGAGTCGCGCGCTCTCGATACCGGCGACGCCGCTAGATGCAAATCGACGTCGATCGTGGTGTTCCGCCCAAGTGCCGGCAACGAGGGTAGGCTCATTCGAAGCGTCTTGTTGCACTGATTTAGAAACTGCGCTCAAACATACACGGAGAAAAAAATTCTCAAAACTTTTGCTAGACTAGATAGAATTCAAGCGTTTGGAGACAAACAGAATGCTCGAAATGGCATTAGATAACATTCTTCTACAATGTCAAAACACGTTTTGTCTTCTACAGTGTACCAGTTATTCTGTAAAATCGTGACAATACGCTAATATTTCGTAATGTTATTCTGAACTTTACAGAACATAAAATTATAAATCAGCTAAACGAATCCAAATATTAGTACATAAAGAAGCCTAATTACTACGAACATTCCGCTGACTCCCACGAAATATAACGCTGTGCTCCACAAACGTTTTACTAAGTTTACATATTGTTCTACAGATTTATTCAAGTATTTGCCAAGGAATTTTTAACAGTTTTGCTGGTTATTCAATCTATTCTGCTATACTTTAAAAGTGCTTTACTGATATCATAGATGCAGTTTGCTACATAGTAAAAATGTTTTACTAGTAAACCAAATCATATTGCTACTTTAGTAAAATGGTTCTCCTATCCTACAGATTTAGTTTTCCCTTTGAGTATATGGTTTCACTGGTACAGTAAATTAATGTGCTACACTAGTAAAATAGTTTTACAGGTATTACAAATAATTCTACTGAATCAGTGAAAGGATTGGGCTATGGAAAGGTGTGGCATCAGAAAGTGGATTTCTGAAATAAAAATCAGAAAATAAGTACAAATATTTATTAAACATCAATCGACATCACATATAAAACACACATATAAAATACACACATATTAAATGCATACAGTTATACATATTGGTTGGTGGTTGACAATTTTCAAGGTCACACACATAAAATAAAGCAGTTTTACTCAGCATTGCAGTTTTAGCAACAATTGGCAACAAAATCAGAAAATAAGTACAAATATTTATTAAACATCAATCGACATCAATCAACACCCATATAAAACACACATATAAAATACACACATATAAAATGCATACAGTTATACATATTGGTTGGTGGTTGACAATTTTCAAGGTCACACACATAAAATAAAGCAGTTTTACTCAGCATTGCAGTTTTAGCAACAATTGGCAACAAAATCAGAAAATAAGTACAAATATTTATTAAACATCAATCGACATCAATCAACACCCATATAAAACACACATATAAAATACACACATATAAAATGCATACAGTTATACATATTGGTTGGTGGTTGACAATTTTCAAGGTCACACACATAAAATAAAGCAGTTTTACTCAGCATTGCAGTTTTAGCAACAATTGGCAACAAAGTACTTGTTTACGACCTTACTTTGAAGAGTGGCAAATTAGCTTGAAGTAACATAATTATTAACTACACAATGTGATGGAAAGATAGGAATTTCTTTCCAATTGGTAAAAAAGCAAGAAGACTTGGGAGTGGAAGATGCTAATTTGTCATAGGTACAACAAGCCATATGATTGACTAACTTCTTCAAAGCCTTGATAATGATCAATGAATCAATGATCATTGAACCTGTCTGTATGAAATAAACAGCAAATAAAGCATACATTATTGACATCATTAACAATAATGTCCTGAATTGTGCCAAATAAGGGTACATCATAAATAAATACAGAAAAAGGTTGCACACTTTCATGTCACATAGGCAAAACAAAACATAAAACAAAACATTTGTATTGAAACACAGTATTGCAATTTTAGCAACAATTGGCAACAAACTTAGACCAGTAATATAGGTAGACGGAGCAAGCCGATGCTAGTGACCGGCCGCGAGTGAAACCAACACTGAATCGAGGCAGACCACGTGATGTGGGGACATAAAATATAAAATTATAATATAATTAATTAAATTAATTAATTTAATAATTAATTTAATTAATTAAAATATAAAATATTTGAGATTTTATAAAGGTAGGCCTACCTTATTTACTGAGCTGTCAGTAAGCCTAGCGTTATTGGCGGCCCTCTGGCTATCCAATTTTTGCCAAAATTTGGCTTGTTGGCCAATGGTAGTGAACAGCTTAGGCAACATGAAATACTCCAATGCGAATAACGCCTCAGTATCAATCTCCTCAGCTGAAATAAAATTGATATTTCAGATTATTATAGGCCTAGGCCTAGGCCTCCTATAAGCCTCCTATTACATGCCTCCTGTACTCGGCCATTGTAAAACGCCATTTTAGGCCGATGCACAATACGCCCGGCAAGGAGCTTCGAGAACGGGAAACTTGGCGTATTATAAAGCAATAGGCCTATTGAAGTTTAAAAAATCACATACTGATAATGGATAATCGGGTGTCAATGAAATAAGCTTCAATACACTTACGAGCACCATAGCCTAACAATATGCATAAATATGATTTGTAATTTTGGAAGCTGGCTCTTTGCTCAGAATCTTCCCAGTGAGAAACCTAGGCCTAGACCTAGGGCCTAGGCATATAAGCAGGGCTATTGTGTTTTTATTACATATATATATAAGTATATATATATATAGGCTTTAATCCTTGGCTGCCTGGGCCCTAACCAAAGTTCTGTCTCGGGATAGAGGCCTAGACCTAGGCCCCCTAGCCTAGGCCTAGGCCTAGCCATGCTTTCACGAGCTGCTAGGGGCCTAGCCTCCTAGGCCAGTTTTTTAAGTGATTTCAACAACATAATGGAACATCTTTTTCTCAGCAAGTAGATCACAACAAAGCCTGACAATTAATAATACATAAATATCACATTCTTACCTTTAAACGTGTTTATAACATCGTGTCCGTAGCCCCAGCAACTTAAAGTAGACTCCACGAAGGAGTCAGCCATGATGCATGATCACAAACACGCCGACACGGTCGCTCACTCATTCCGTAAACATTTTAAGAAATTCCGTTTCAATCGCGATTTGCGTTCACCTTTCCAAAAACTCTCGTCAAGATCATACATCAAGCCAATCAAAATGGTTTTTACTGAGTTTCGGCCAATGAGCGGGCGGCTTTACGAGAGATTCCTCTGTGGTGCCATGCGGTTTATTTCAGGCACTGCAATGGTACCCTAGTAGAATAGGCCTGCTGTTTTACGCGCTATTTTCGTGTGTAGTGGACTATTCGGGTTTTCTAGCAAAACGCTTTGAACCAATTTGGCGGTAAAAGTTTTCAGTGATGTGTTTCCATTTTACAGGGGAACGTCTTCCAAGCACTTCTACTATTTACAACTATGAATCTTTTTGCTAATTTGTCGACCCGTTCTGCTAATTATGAAACTGTGGTCGTAGCAAAACACATTTTTAGTTTTGAGCAAAGTAGTTTTCTAAATAGCTAGGAATTCCTGCTATAAAGTCCTATAATATGTCAGCAAGACTCGTTTTGTGAATATTTTTCTCCGTGTATAGCCGACATGGGTCGTTACAGAGCTATGAACAAACAACAGATGTCGCCATAGTGAAAAAAATCGTTTTGACACTGTCTGAAGTCGGTTTTTCATTCGTAGCTCGGTAACGACCAGCGTCGGCCATATGTTTGACCACAGTTTCTAAATCAGTGCGACGAGACGCTTCGAATGAGCCCACTGACGTCGTCGTCACTAGGGCGGAACACCTAGATCGGCGACGCCGGCGTAGCGTCTGCATGGAAAACGGGCATAAGTACATTGGCGGGATCGGTTCTTTTGTTCATAGCTCGGTAACGACCCCAGTCGGCCATATGTTTGACCGCAGTTTCTAAATCAGTTCGACGAGACGCTTCGAATGAGCCTACTCAAGTTATCGTCACTAAATCGGAACACATAGATCGGCGATACCGGCGTCATACCGGTACCGGTTTTTGGCGCCTAGCGTGGTAACGACCCACGTTGGCCACATGTTTGACAGCAGTTTCTAAATCAGTGCGACGAGACGCTTCGATTGATACCTTCCTCGTCGTCGGCGCCAAGATCTTACACCAAGATCGACGTCAATTTGTATCTAGAACGGCATGGCCGCCGATCGAGCGAGCGAGCGGGCGTGTGTGCCGGCGACGTTTAGTACATAGCTCCCTCTCCCGCCGGCCGCTGCGATGTACTGAGCGCCGCTCAGCGAGACCGCCGGACCCATATAATGGGGGCGGACTGCGTAGAAAACGCCGCCCGCCTCGAACCCGGAAACGCCTGTCACGAGCGTACCGTTAGTGTCACGACACCAGTAGTGGGCTCAAACGACGTGGCTCGACGGCACACATTGGAAAATGCCCACTTTTATATGGATTACTCTGGTGGTTCTCGAGATATAATAAAAAAATCGTTTGCGCTATAGTACACATTGAACGGGGCTAGGTCACCTTGTCCAGGCGGCCGACGAGACACCGTTCGCCGCGAGGCCTAAGCAGCCTCGGTAACATCAACGACTGCGCACAGCTACTGGCAGCGCTGTGAGTGAGCACAAATCGAACTACCTGGCCGACTTGTCGATTGGTCGAATGGTCGACCAATCAGAAGGCCGGTACCAGCAGTAGATTACCTATAAATATAAACAAGACAGAGACCCACTTGTCAAACTAGAAAGATGGTTCACTAAATGGCGAGTAAAGGTTAATGTCTCTAAGAGCGTGACAGTCCTTTTTACAAGGAAGAAGAAGCGTATCGTTACAAATTATCAAGACTTAATCTTCTTTGATGAAGTAATAGATGAAAATACGCAGGCCAAGTACTTGGGGGTTCTGTTGGACAGCAAGCTGACCTGGAGGCAGCACATAAAATACACTGCAGACAAGGCTAATGCGCGTCTAGCACAGCTATATCCCATTCTCAGAGCGAGCAGTGGAATCAGCACCGAGAATGCTTCACCATCTACCACTCGCTCATCAAACCGGTCCTACTATATGCGTCCCCGGTTTGGGCTGCTGCAGCAGCATCTAACCTAAAGAGTCTGCAGACTGTGCAAAGCAAAGCTCTCAGAATCGCAACCAAGTCCCCCTGGTTTGTGTCTAACAAACTCATCCACAAAAACACCAGTACGAAGTTCCTGAGAGAGACTCTGAAAGAGCACTCATGCAGATTCTTTGCACAGGCCAAAGGTCACGCAAATCAGCTTATTGCAAGCATTGGCACCAGTGTTGGTGCTTTTCAAAGAAAATATAGATTGCCAGTGGAAGCCCTGGGCACCCTGGACACTAGGTAGACTAATTTAGTGTTCTTTTACGTACCACATTTGGTGGAAATCTTCGTAGTTGGTAGAAAACCTTGACGCTAGCGTAACTCTCGTTAGTATGCCAATGGCAAATCTCTTTTTATTTAGTTGTATGACATGCCCGTTAGAGGCTACTCTCTTTCCTTGACTCTCTGCTTTCTGTAGCAATAACATCTAGTTCTTAGGTTTCTGACTAGCCTGCATGCGCTTGGGGCATGCTGGTTATTGCTGTCTTGACGGTGGGCATGGCTCTGTCCATACCTCACAAAGTTTTATAAGTCTTTAATTACCTGTGACTAAGTAGGTTATGGTTAGTCCCCTACTGTATTTTTCTAGTCTTAGAATTTTATCGATCATGAGACAATGGTAGATTTGCTCAAAACAGTCAGGCCTAAAAAAGTCATGAATTTTTTAACATTAGACACCCTATAGAGAATGTCCACATTCGGCATAGGCATAGAAATAGAGCTGCCTCGGCATGCTCAGGCCAATTCTGTAGTAGTACCACTTGTCGTCATCATAACCGATTTGGAGCTTGGATGTGCCAGTCACCTGACTGAGGAGCCCAAGTAAGAAGAGTGCAGGAAAACAGGAAGCTATCAGGAAGCTATCAAGAAGTATCAAGAAGCTTGAAGAAGGGAACAACAGTACATATAGCGCTAGTGCTATATATCAAGATCAACACATCTCAGCGGCGGCAAGAGACTACTACTAGCTTGGACCACATATAGTAACCTAGGCTAAGCCCGCTAGGGGTGAGCTCCCTAGGTTATTTATATTAGGATAGGCCCTACTCTTGGCCCTTGCTAAAAGTCCTTAAATAAATCATCCTCCCAGGCTCTAGGGACTTATCCCTTCCCTGCCCACCTTCCCACGGTCCGGTTCGTGTCGGAGAAACTGCCAGTAACTGCGAGAGGGGTTCTGTCCCTCGTCGTGACCTTCACGGGTTAACTACGAAATCCCGACTTTGGAGGCGCCGGGTCCCGACTTGGTGGAGGTGCCGGGTCTGGCCCAATACGCATCAAGATGCCGAGTACACGAAGCAAGCACAAAGAAGACGTCATGGAATACGTCGAGGTATATGACACACCAGACAGCCCTGACATAGAAGAATATAACGAGGATGTAGCGGACATAGAGCAAATAGCTTCACGAGAAGATCAAGAAAGCCAAGAACCACCTACCGACCCTAGGAACAGAGTACACGAGTTCCTTAAGGGAAAAACAATTACTGCTGACGATTAAAACCCCCAGACGCAAGACAAGGGCGCAAAAAGAAAAAAGAAGACTAACAAAACTGCCAAGAAACAGCAAGGTCAAGAATCAGTAGCGCAAATCCCCACGAGCAACAGATACCAGGCGCTCGAGAATCACGGCGAAGATACTGAATCAAGCAACCAAGGCCCACAGGAAGATCTAAACCGAGAGCCGCCAACCACCAACAACGCACCAAGGCCGCCCCCGATAATCCTAAGAAACATCGAATCGTTCGAAAATATAGCTAAAGGAGTGAAGGACTTATGCAAAGAAGAATTCGCCTTTCAAGATGATTGATTGATTGATTAATGGGGTTTAACGTCTCATATTTATGCAACGATGGCTAATCGAGACGATGAGCGGGTGATAATGAAGATGAGAAAGATAATAATGAAGAATAAAGCCACATCCGAATCAGATCCATGGTACGTCGCGTGAGTCGTCATACGGGAGTCCAGCAAGGGAGGGCAGGGCCAAGTGGGAGGAGAAATAATCAATGGGACAGTGGGGGGGAAGGGGATTGGGGTGTGGACTGCACTTCGTCTGACTTCTCCTCCTCGACCAGTCCGGCTTGGGTGGCCCTACCAGAAGCGTACGCTTCCGCCGGCATAGCTCTCGGGATCAACAAAGCACGCAAACCTGCCCACCACGATAAGGTGGCAGTCCCTGGGCAGGTTCGCCTTTCAATCAAGAGCGGGAACCACCAAGCTCCAAGTCAATAGTCCCAGCGACTTCAGAGCAGTTGTGAAATTTCTAACCGAGGTAAAGGCTGAATTTCACACCTTCACGCCAATCAGCGAGCGCGCTATCAAATACGTAATAAGGGGCATCGACAAGACTGCAGGAGAAGCTTGGGTCAAGGAAGACTTAGAAAATCAAGACATTGAGTGTGAAGTCACGCAGCTCAGAAGTAGCAGAGAACCGAAGCCTCTTCTGCCACTGTATGTGGTCAAAGTCGAACCGACGCACACAAAGAAGCTTTTGGAAATCACCAAGATATGTTTTTCGAACATCTCAATCGAAAAATATCACGCTCCAGGAGGTCCATCACAGTGCTACCGCTGTCAGAAATTCGGACACGTCGCGAGATATTGCACGAATAAGCACAAATGTGTGAAATGCGGTCTCCAACACCCAACTCAAGAATGCGGGAAAACACGGAGCGTCCAGCCAACTTGTGCCAACTGCAATGGATCCCACACTGCTAACTGGAAGGGGTGCCCAGCCTTCCAGGAAGCAAAGAGACGCCAAGGCGGGAACATGACAAGACAAGGCCCACCCAGACAACACGAGAGACGCCCTGCTGAACGCAGCTACGTTGAAGCCCGTCTCCCGAAGAAAAATGTCTGGTTTAGGCGACCGAATCCTAACCACAGCAACGACAATCCTGGTCCCTCTTCGGCCCCCGACGATACTACTAATTCCCCCCCCCCCCCAGACCAGCCGCCCAGCTCGTACCGGAAAGGTTTACACGGTACGACAAGAAAGCCAAGAATCACGAATACGAATACAACAGCGACGTCTCCAACTACTCATCTACTGACTCGGACTCGGAAGAGGACGAGCGTCAACCGCCTAACAAACAGCCAAGACAACCTACTCAAGAAGTCCCTCTCCTCAATATTGACCAAGTCACCAGCTGGGCTAACAAACTGCTCAGCGCTCTCATTGACGCCTCCTCCAACCAAAACAGACTCGAAATAATAATCTCTATGGCCATGCCCATTCATTTAGTAAAGTCCCTTAGCCAACATGGCCCATAAACCACCTCTCCCTCAGACCAACCTCAAGATTCTTTCCTGGAACGCCAGCTCGGTAACTAACAATAAAAAAGAGGAGCTCTTTTATCACTTAAAGAAAGAGCAAACACACATATGCCTTCTACAAGAAACTGTCCTCAAAGAAAATATGAAATTCCGATACCATAGATATATAACATATCGCAACGATCGCCAAGGGAAGTGAGGAGGAGGAACTGCCATACCAGTCCGATCTGACATTCAGCACCACCCGATTATTATTCCCCAACTAGAATCTATGGAGGCCACCGGCGTTAGAATTAAACTAAACAACGAATACATCAAACTTGTCTCAGCTTACAAACCCCCAGGCGCCGTGTTAAACACCACAGATATTGACAAGCTAATAAGCGACTCAATTCCAACTATCATGGGAGGAGACTTCAATGCCAAGCACACTGCTTGGCATTCAAGATTAACCACTGTTACTGGACACGCCCTATTACATCATGTAACTCTGCGAGGATTAGAAGTGCATAGCCCACTTACCCCAACGCACTTTCCCCCAACCGGAGCTAGGCTAGACATAGTAATCACCCGTAATATCACTAATTCCATAGAAGTCAAGTTATTTCAGTAATTGTTTTTAAATAAATACGAAACATTTTTATTAAAACTTCAAGATAGACAATTTTTATAGCGTCAGTGAAAAGCTAAACCATGTGAAACATGGTCCAACTCCAGTCGCATAAATACTATTTCTGCACTTTGATCTTAGTTGAAATTGTGAACTTTCAAGTATATTCTGAATTATCAATAATAAGTATTAAATTAACCATATGGAAGTCAACAATATGGCGTATTTTGTAAAAGTTGGAAGTGTCATGTTTCACTTAAATTCACCTCACAGTTTAGTCGCTCAAGGCATTGGCTTTTTCTTCCCGCACCGGAAAATAGTATGAAGAGTGAGATGCTTCAGCGAGGGGAATATTAGTCCACACCTGCACGTCATGCTCGAAGTGTTCTCCGAGTATGTGGAGTAGGATGCCGAGGGCTGTAACTTGAGGTGTACGTACTGTGACTGCAAGGGGTCGATGGGGGAGTTTTCTACAGATGTCGAGGGCTGTGACTTGAGGTGTACGTACTGTGACTGCAAGGGGTCGATGGGAGATTCTTCCACAGATGTCGAAGGCTGTGGCTTGAAGGTTGACAAGGGTAAAACCACCGGACGTAGAGACGGCTTTCGTTTTAGGGGTGGATTCATGACGTCTACGACGGGTGGTGCATTCAGACGTACGAAATGGTTTGCATTGGAGGCTATCAAGGGTGTTACCTTGAAGAATGGGCGTTGCTCGAGGTCGCTGACGATTGTGGGCGGTGCCTCGTCATGTACAATGGGCGGTGTCATCAGAAAGACATGAGGCTCGAACGGGCCCATGACCTTCAGACATGGCTGTGGCTTGAAGGTTGTCGACAGTGGAACTACCGACTTGCGTACAACACCTTGATGTGCCTTCAGGCGGACGTAAGGCCCGTTTGCTTGGAGGGGTTTCAAGCGTAGTGCCGAGGGTGCCCTGGTCCTCTTCGCTGCCGGTTGGCGTACAGGCGGGATTGTTGATCGAGTTTTCGGTGTTTTCACCTGTCGCTGTTTCTTCCCTTCTAAATTCAACGTTGATAACCCATCTTTTGGCGATGAATTATGTGCCTGTGTTATTATCGATCGCGGTACGAATCTAGTAACGGGTCGAGATACCGAGGGGGGCTTCGAATTGGGTGCAGACCGGTGTTTTTGTTGTGGTTTTGGTAGTTTTATGGTTATCTTTATCTTAGGCGGTGCGAAACACTTTATGCGCATGTGGTAGACCATTCCACGCTTGTAAAGTTAGCCCTTCCCACATTTAGAACACAGAAAGGGGCGCTTTCCTACTTCCTGGTCTTCATCCACAGTTTCCACGTCCACGATTTCTGTAAACAGAGGTTACAAGAAAAATAGCCAATCTGTTTGTAATGAATAACGGACGAACGTCAAATATAGTAATGTATATAGCTATTTTATAGAAAATTACAAAAAGATCTATCATAATAATAATAATAATGTCGAAGACAGTAAACCAGGAAGTGCACTAAGGAGACCTTGGAGTGCAGTGGTCTCCTGACTCCTGGTGGGTATACGATATAAACCTAAACAAAACACATCCCTCAATATAGATTAGAAATATATTTGAAGTATACATCTACAAGGTATGAGGTAAATGATCTACGAAAGCACTCTCAAAACGCATAAAATTCCACCAAAATTGCAATGGAAACGATAACAAAAACGGGACTATGCGCCCTAGATCCGTAGTGGCTGGGCTGTGAGTTTCATCTCCAAACCTCTAAAGTAAGTCATGCTTACGACACAGCCGATTTTATATTTCTTTAGTTCTTAACATCTTATTAAAACAGGTCAATTAATTATTCAGATTCAGTTCCAAGAACGGTTTAAACATCAAACAAAAAGCAATGAGAAACAAAATTCCTTCTTTTAAAAAATTGTTGATAAAAGTGATTGATTGTATGGGTCTAGGTCTAATATTCTTGTAGGTATGCTATAATACCCTAATTTTAAGTATATTCTGGTTTACTAAGGCCTAGGCCTAGGACTAGTCCTTCACATTCTACAATGGTCACCAACAATGATAAATGCTACGGCAACGGTAACGATGAGAGCTGTGGTTCAGAATTATTATTATTATTATTTTTTTTGTGGTTTAAAGGCACAACACATCTGGGTTATCAGTGCCTTTGGTGTAATAAATTGGTCATTATTGGGAAATAATCGCTACCGCAGAGATCCGGCAAGATGCCTTATCGGGAGGTATGTAGGAAAGTGCTAATTTCACGTGCGGATGGGACACAGACGCAATCGGCCTTCTAACAGTGCAGTTGGCCCCCGGCCCTGGGACGGTACCTAGAGGGACCTCCTGCACTGGGCATACAACCGACGCAATCTGTGCCCAAGCCCAAGTGCTGTCAAATCAATCAGAGAGTCGAATCATAACCTAATCATTGCTGGGGTCGTCATCAGGGGAACAAGCCGTAAACAAACCATTTCGGGGGGGGGGGGGACTGGTGGGCGTTTGGATCGCAAAGAGGGCCGGCACGGATGAGGAAGAAGGTAATGAAAGTAAGAAGAGAAAGGATGATGAAGACAAAAGAAAAAAGTGATGATTTAAGATGTGCACGAGAGCCCTCTTTGCGGGCACCGGTCACCGCGAGGAGGGACCCACCTCGACCGGGTGGGAGGAGAAATATTCAGTGGGACAGTGGGAGGAAAGAGACAGGGTCTCTTTTCGTCCCGCATCTCCACCAGTTTACATGAGTAACCTGCACACACACTTGGTTGCGACGAGAACCACTCTTGAAGTAGCCACTTTCATGGGGAGTACTATCGGGGCCGTAAACTACGGTTAACGCGGCTCCCTATGGGCCATGCGCTCTCTACCTACCTCATGCAGAGATTTAGTGAGTCGTTTGCACCTGAAATCCAGAGGCGATTCCGGGTGGTAGAGGTGGTATACCTAGATGATTGGCTGACACATGGCCCAGTGCGACAGGACCTGATCAGGGCAACCAAGTGGGGCGGTCACAAGGAATCACCTTGAGTTCGAAATCCATCGAAACCCTAAGTCCTGCGCTCCAGTACATAGGCCTGAAACTCCACATACCAGCAGGAACCCTACAGGCCACAGCGGGAGATATAACGAAGATACGGGAATGGGCACAGCTCATCCCCACTGGAAGCGATAAGGATCTGGAGCGGATTATCGGGTACATATCCTGGCTGTCCGATAATCTCAGGTGGCCCCTGTTCATTTGTCGACGTATTGGGGAACGAAATTCAGACTATCTCTTCGAATTTCTCGACAACGGGGACCCCTCAACTCCTAGGCCCATGCGCCAATCCGTAGCGCAAGAACGGATCTACACGGACGCCACGCCACACTCTATTGCAGCCGTTAACCCAGACACCCTTGAAACCAACGCGACCTTTATCGCGGGAACAATGGAGATCAAGCAGGGTGAAATGTTGGCGGCGTTATGGGGTGTAAAATGGGCCTGTGAAGAAGCAGACTTGGCAGTCCACGTCCGTATCTTCTCGGATAATTCCGCGGTAACGTGGAGTATGCCGAAAGGCAAGGGAAAAATCTTTGCTAGCCCTGCGCAACGTTGCCTGCTGTGGCATTTGTTCCGGGAGTACCCGGACTGCACCTGGGACACCGTCTGGGTGCCAACCGACAAAAACGCAGCTGACCGACCTTCCAGGGAAGTTCTGGACCGGATACACCGAGCCACCGTCGCGGAAGGGAACGTCAACGACGACATTGAACACATTGTGCCTCTAGCTTAATGTTAACATGTAATGTAATATTATAGCTTTTGAGAAGCATGCATTTGTCAATTGATTGATTGATTGATGGGGCTTAACGTCTCATATTTATGCAACGATGGCTAATCGAGACGATGAGCGGGTGATAATGAAGATAAGAAAGGTGATAATGAAGAATAAAGCCACATCCGAATCAGATCCATTGTACGTCGCGTGAGTCGTCATACGGGAGTCCAGCAAGGGAGGGCAGGGCCAAGTGGGAGGGGAAATATTCAATGGGAAAGTGGGGGGGAAAGGGGATTGGGGTGTGGACTGCACTTCGTCTGACTTCTCCTCCTCGACCAGTCCGGCAAGGGTGGCCCTACCAGAAGCATACGCTTCCGCCGGCATAGCTCTCGGGATCAACAAAGCACGCAAACCTGCCCACCACGATAAGGTGGCAGTCCCTGGGCAGGATTTGTCCATTGAGTAGGTAATCAAAACATTTGTGACTTAAATGTCGTTCTGCCACATGACTGAAGACGCACGCGTCGAAGCTCAGTCAGTACCCAAGAAACCCAGCTAGCTGCATCAACTGTCCACTATTGTCAGTAAAAATGAGGTCAGGCAAACTTACCCTCGTTGGCTCAAAAAGATCAACAATATTTTCATTGTAAAGCTCCATGAACTGGGCCAGTATGCTGAATGAAGGTGGCGGCTTATCCTCTGCTCTTGCAGCCTCTTCTCGTTTCTTGATGCCACAGAACAAATGTTCAATAGCTCGCGGAATGATGCCCTTTTCCGATTCAGATTTCTTGCATTAAAACCCTGTGCCCATAGTATACGGGCAGAGCACCATTGACTAAATTTGACACGCATGCTTCATATATTTCTTGTTGTGTCACAGGCATGTCAAAGACATAGTCATAAGTACATTACCTGTGACCACGTATGGTTACTTGACGCTTGTTTGCAGTAACTGTCGTGCATATTCGACACGCTTTGACCTCGCGTTGTGTTTTAGGCCGAATCCTATTCGAAAAACAAACATGTAGACTACATTATTACTTAGCCTACAGATAGGCCTACATATTATTATTATTAAATTATTGTTATTAATAATCACTGACAGTTTCATGACCTAGACAAGGGTGGGCAACAACCACTCAACATGACATAGTTGGAAATGAGTTACAGAATAATGTTATTACTGTTATTATTAGGGCCAGGATTTTAATGAAATATCATATTGTTCAATTGGGGGTAGGGTGACCATCCGTCCCAGAAACCCGGGATTGTCCCAGATTTATGCTTCTAGTGTCTCAATTATTATTATTATTGTTATTTGTGGTTTAAAGGCACAAAACATCTGGGTTATCAGTGCCTATTTTCCCTATTTAAATCTTGTTTATAAGGTTAATTGATTTAAGGAACTTTAAAATGTTGTTGGTTGCGTCAGTTTTATCTGACAGGTTTTCTATTAGTGTGGATTTTAACTTATATCTTTGTCGTTCGGCTAAATACTTTGCACAATCTAAAATTATGTGTTTGACAGTTAATGTCACATTACAAGCATCACACACTGGTTTGGGTTCACTTTTTAGAAGATAGCTCTGAGTAATATAGGTGTAACCGATTCGGATGCGAGTTAAAACAACTTCCTCGCGGCGACATGAGCGCCAGGAAGATAGCCATGGAGTTACGGAGTCTTTTATTTCTCTTAGTTTGTTGTTTCGTATGCTCTGCCACTCGTTATGCCATAGCTTGTTTGATTTTAGTTTAAAAAACGCTTTCAGGTCCGCAGTTATAACTAATTGGCAGTCGTTGCTGTCAGTGGTACAGGCTTCTTTAGCACATCGATCTGCCACCTCGTTACCAAGAATGCCTGCATGACCAGGAACCCAACAAAAAACTATGGACTTACGTTTGGCTAAAAGTTTCGATAAAATTGTTTGAATTTTAACAATCAATGGGTGCCTAGCATATACTTCTAATAGTGCCTGAAGAGAGCTCAGAGAGTCGGTGCATATTAAAAACTTTGATGTCTTGCTTCGAAAGGCATATAAAAGACTTTGCATGATTGCGAAGAGTTCCGCGTTAAAAATGCTAAAAAGTGAGTCTAGGTGGAATAAAAACTTTTCATTGTCAGTAATAAAAGCGCAGCCGACCGAGTCCTCGATTCTCGACCCATCTGTAAAAATGCATTCGTGATCGGAGTATAGGGAACGAATTTGATTAAACATTGATTGATATTGCAAGCAGGATGTAGTGTTTTTCTTGTATACTGACATTTGAGTGATGCATTTGGGTATACTGATCATCCATGGCGGGACAGCGGCAAAAGAATTGGTAAAAACAAGAGGTGGGGTAATATCTAGACATTTCATTAGTTCGAGGGATCGAATACCTGCTGGTCGAGTGGTCTTCTGTCTAATGGCGTAACGGTCTTGGTATGGTGGATTTAGTATTATGTCGTAGGCAGGGTTCTTAGGTGACCCCGCCAATGAGGCGACATAGCTAAGTAGTAGATAGTCTCTCCTGGACGACAGCGACGGTTCTCCGGACTCACAATACAGACTGGGGATAGGGCTGGTTCTAAAAGCACCCGTTGACAATCTGATCCCTGTGTGGTGTATTGTATCCAAGGTTTTGAGATATGAGCGTCTTGCTGAAGCATATATAAAACTAGCAAAATCGAGTTTTGACCTAATAAGGGAACGGTATAACCGGAGCATGACAGTGCGGTCTGCCCCCCAGGTTGTATTGCTGAGTATTCGTAGGATATTCATAGACATTGAGCATTTGGATTTAAGTTGTTGTAGATGTGGTTTCCAATTAAGTTTTGTGTCAAAAAGCATTCCCAGGAAGCGGGCAACTTCTGACAACGATAGGTCTTGACCTCCCATCTTTAGATTTGGATGTGAGCAAATTCCACGACGACGGCTGAAGTGAATACATGTTGTTTTTAAAACCGAGAATTTATAGCCTGTTTCATCACCTCATTTTTCTAGTCTTCTGATGTTCATCTGAAGTTGACGCTCTATTGAACTTAAAAAGGCGGCTTTAAAAAATATTGCGAAATCATCGACAAACAGTGAGCACTTGACTGGTTTTTTAACGTAGGAAACAATGCTGTTGATTGATATTGTAAATAATATCACACTTAAAACCGATCCCTGGGGAACACCGTTTTCTTGATAAAATTGTCCGGATAAAAAGTTGCCGATTCGGACTTTGAATTGTCTGTTGGATAAAAAATGTGTGATAAAATTGGGCAAATGGCCCCTTATTCCCCAGTCATGTAGAGTTTTTAAAATACCATGTCGCCACGTGGTGTCGTATGCTTTATCTAAATCGAAAAAGATCGCCACCACGTGTTGTTTTAATAAAAATGCGTTCTGAATGTAATTCTCTAGCCGGGCTAGATGGTCCACAACAGATCGCCCTCGTCGGAAACCAGATTGTTCGGGTGCAATGAGGTTTTTGCTCTCTAGGAACCACATCAATCTTCTATTTATCATCCTTTCAAATAATTTGCACAGACAACTTGTTAATGATATCGGCCTATAACTTGAAAGTTCTTCTTTGGGTTTACCTGGCTTTAGAATGGGTACAGTTATGGCTTCCTGCCAGGATTCAGGAAATACATCCTCAAGCCACATCCGATTAAACATATTAAGGATATACTGATGTGATGAACATGAGAGGTGTTTGAGCATTTCGTTATGAATAAAATCAGGACCAGGGGCGTTGTTTTTCAGATCTTTTAATATCGAGAAATATTCGTGATCTGAGAAGGGAAGGTTGTACTGTTCATCGTTATTGGAGGAGAAGTCCAACGTCTTCCTTTCCTCCTTCGATTTATGTTCGATGAATTTTGTTGTGTAGTGCGATGAACTGGAGACTTGTGCATAATGCTGACCGAATGCATTACCGATGTCGATCTGACTAGTGACGATGAGGTTATTGACCTTGACGCCAGAAGGGCTTAAAAAGGTGTGCTTGCCAGATATTTTTCTAATTTTGTCCCAAACTCTTGAGGAGGGTGTATGGTGGGTGATTGAAGACACATATGTGTGCCAAGATTGCCTTTTGGATTTTCTTATAACGAACCTGGCTTTACTCCGCATTTTCCTAAATGCGGCAAGGTTCTCTTCGGTTGGGCATTTATTGAACCTTTTTAAGGCTTTGCGTCGACTTTTAATAGCTTCTTTGCATTCGTTGTTCCACCATGGAACTGGAAGTCGCAGCGGGTGAATTGATGTTTGTGGAATGGTGGATCTGGCGGCGGAGATGATGGTGTTTGTGACATGATCCACATGGTCCTGTATGTTAATGAATGGGGATTCGTTAAAAAAGGCCAGTTTCTTAAACATGTCCCAGTTAGCTCGTTTCAAGTCCCACTTGGGAGCTCTCTGCCTGACTGAAATCTGGTGTAATAAACTGGTCATAATTGGGAAATGGTCGCTTCCACAGAGATCCGGCAAGACGTCCCATTCGACGTCCAGTGCAACGGATAGTGAACAAATGGTCAGATCTATTGATGAGGAAGACCCATTTGCAGTGCTAAAATGGGTTGGTTTTCCATTATTAAGGAGAATCAAGTTGTGAGATATTAAAACCTCTTCTATTAAAACACCCCTTGGATTGCATGTTGTGCTCCCCCATAAAATATTGTGTGCATTAAAATCTCCAAGAATAATAAAAGGACGTGGTAGTTGATTTATTAGATTTGTGACTAGAGTTTTAGATATCACAGTCGTGGGTGGAAGATAAATGTTGCATAGAGTAACTGGGCTGGGAAAGGCTACTCTGACAGCTACCGCCTGCAAAGGTGTTGTAAGAGGCAAGTGTTCTGCATAGATGCTGTCGTGGATGATAGTAGCAACTCCTCCCTGAGCCCGTTCTCCCGAGTCGTCATCAAATCTGTAAAATGTATAGCCACGTAGCCTTGGGTTGTCGGTAGTTTTAAAATGGGTTTCCTGCAGACATAAAATAGTGGGGTTTTCCTTGGAGGTTAAAAGCTTGATCTCTTCGGACCGCGTAAAATAACCTCTTACGTTCCACTGCAGTAAAACATCCATGTTAAAGCTTTAATAAAACTTCGATCTTTCGTCAAGTTTTTTAAAATTTCTTTTTGTTTGTACCTTTCTTAAAAAACTGAGATGAAGCTAGTGACGCGGGGTCTTGGTCCATCATCTCATCACTGATCAAGTCATCTTCCAGTGATGAAGCGTATGGACTACCGCCTACCTTCTGCCAAAAGGATCCGTGAATGGGAGCTTGTGGGGTCCTTTTCAGACGCCTAGATTTCGAATTGCTCTTGGTGTTCTGTTCGGGGTTTGGTTTAATACACTCTGGTGCAGGTTTACTTTGTTCGTGGTTTCCTTTCACAGTCTCTTTCGTCAAATCAGGCGTTTCTTTTTGTTTAATGATCGCTATCAGTTCCTCGATTTGGTCACGCTGTTCTTTCATTTGCTCAGCTTGTTCAGCAAGTTGTTGTTGTAGTTGTTTTTGGACCTCAAGCAACGTCTTGATGGTCTCCTTAAGTTGAGCGTTTTCGTCGTCTTTAATTACATTGCGAGCCGCTGATTCTGCATGTTGGCTGGCGACAACATGTGCAAATGAAAAAGGTAGGTTTGTCGGTTGCTTCATAACGTTGTACCTACGTTTTGCTTCAGCGATTGAGACACGTTCTAGGGCCATTATTTCTTGTAGTTTCCTCTCCTCGATCCACTTCGGGCAATCTCGGGAGGAGGCAATGTGGGGACCTTGGCAATTGACACATTTTGTTGGGGATGTGCAGGCAGTATCTTCATGGTAATCAAGTCCGCAAACCCGGCAAGTAGGCGCATTGTTACAATGGTTTTTTGTATGACCAAATCTTTGGCAGGTAAAACATCTCATGGGATTTGGTACGTACGTTTTAACGTCCAGGATGTGGAAACCAGCAGCTATTTTGTTCGGGAGTTTGGGGGTTCTGAAGGTGAGAATAATTGTGGCGGTTGGCTTTAGTTGACCATCAATGCGTGATTTGATACGGTACAAATCAATAACACCTTGGGAGGCAAGTTCTTCATTTATCTCATCATCGCTTGCGTACAATAAATCGGGACATCTTATGACTCCCTTAGATGTGTTTAAGCTGGTGTGAGGCTTAACCGAGATGCTGTAACGGTTACCAAATGACGTTGCTTTGGATAACAGTTCGGATTGTTTATCAGAATTCGTTTCCACTAGAATAGTGCCATTACGTAGTTTTCTGGCATTTTTCACGGTGCCTGCAATACATTGAAGAGCTTTGACGATTACGAAAGGCGACTCTGTAAGAAAGGATTTATCGTCCTCTCGTTGAATAACAAAAAATCGTGGCTGAGTTTCAGTAGCAGTTAATGATTTGAGAAAGGTATCTAGCGTGATCGGGGTGTCAAACAAAGATCGGGGACGTTTGTTGCTTTTATTAGCGTGGGTGTATGATATTGAAGGGGGAGGGGGGTTCCCAGGGGCGTGGTTTGTGCTGGAAGCCATAGTTGAATGGGGACAACCTACAAAAGTTTCCCGGAATGACAGACTCAACTAACCCGTGTTGGTTCTACCACATAGGGCCTTGTAAACGGAACAGGGTATATTTCATGGGGCTGCTAGACATGACAACATACACCATTCATGAAGTAGAGCCAGTTTACGATTTCTGCGTGCATCAGGAGGTATGTAGGAAAGTGCTAATTTCACGTCCGGATGGGACACAGACGCAATCAGCCTTCTAACAGTGCAGTTGGCCCCCGGCCCTGGGACGGTGCCTAGAGGGACCTCCTGCACTGGACATACAACCGACGCAATCTGTGCCCAAGCCCAAGTGCTGTCAAATCAATCAGAGAGTCGAATCATAACCTAATCATTGCAAGGGTCGTCATCAGGGGAACAAGCCGTTAACAAACTATTTTGGGGGGGGGGGGGGGGGGACTGGTGGGCGTTTGGATCGCAAAGAGGGCCGGCACGGATGAAGAAGAAGGTAATGAAAGTAAGAAGAGAAAGAATGATGAAGGGGAAATGAAGAAAGTGATGATTAAGGATGTGCACGAGAGCCCTCTTTGCGGGCACCGGTCACCACGAGGAGGGACCCACCTCGACCGGATAAATGAAAAGTAGATTCATGATGTTGTTGTTGTGTTCTTATCTCTCTTGCAGTTGGCTATTAGCCGATGGCAACAGTTTTCTTTCCTCCATCCTTTCCTATGGGTTCCTCTCTCTTCTTCCCACCCCGTTTCGCTTATGTATAATGTAATTCAAACAAATGATCAGTTTCTGCAGAATGTTTTGATATATATATATATGTTGGATAATATTTGCATGGTCCAGACTGACATCTCCACATCTTGTTTTCTCGCAAACTTACCTACAGATTACCACGTTGCAGTCGCGCGTCCGCCAGCAAGCGAAGACGCTGATACGGCCCCACCGCCAATCAGCATGCGTAAATCACAGCATCACCCGCCGACGGTCGCGGACAGGACGTACCCGACGTTCACATTTGCCGACGTATCGACGTCGCCGACGGCCGCCGACAAAGCCGCCGACGAGGCGTTTGACGAGCTGTGGAGGATCGGTGAACAAAACAAGGAGAACACGGTCCGCAGATGGGCACTGTTTACGCAGCAGAAAGCCCTCAGGACGCAGACCAGTCCCGTGGGCGCGTCGGCGAGGTCGAGGGAGGTCAACAGTATGCCGGTGTCGAGGAAGCGCAGCCTGTCGCCCGGGTGAGTGGGTCAACGCTGCCAAGCGCGCTGACAGCCCGAGAAACTAGTGATACGTAACCCCCCGACCTGACATGTCGGAACCGGGTGTTTGATTATTATTATAATAAAATATATAGTAATAAATATAAAGCGGCAATTGACTATTAAATCACATAATATATTTTATTATAATAATAATCAAACACCCGGTTCCGACATGTCAGGTCGGGGGGTGACGTATCACTAGTTTCTCGGGCTGTCAGCGCGCTTGGCAGCGTTGACCCACTCACCCGGGCGACAGGCTGCGCTTCCTCGACACCGGCATACTGTTGACCTCCCTCGACCTCGCCGACGCGCCCACGGGACTGGTCTGCGTCCTGAGGGCTTTCTGCTGCGTAAACAGTGCCCATCTGCGGACCGTGTTCTCCTTGTTTTGTTCACCGATCCTCCACAGCTCGTCAAACGCCTCGTCGGCGGCTTTGTCGGCGGCCGTCGGCGACGTCGATACGTCGGCAAATGTGAACGTCGGGTACGTCCTGTCCGCGACCGTCGGCGGGTGATGCTGTGATTTACGCATGCTGATTGGCGGTGGGGCCGTATCAGCGTCTTCGCTTGCCGGCGGACGCGCGACTGCAACGTGGTAAGCTGTTGGTTAGTTTGCGAGAAAACAAGATGTGGAGATGTCAGTCTGGACCATGCAAATATTATCCAACATATATATATATATCAAAACATTCTGCAGAAACTGATCATTTGCTTGAATTACATTATACATAAGCGAAACGGAGTGGGAAGAAGAGAGAGGAACCCAGAGGAAAGGAAGGAGGAAAGAAAACTGTTGCCATCGGCTAATAGCCAACTGCAAGAGAGATAAGAACACAACAACAACATCATGAATCTACTTTTCATTTATTTATTTTGGTTTTATTTGGTTTGGAAAGAGTGATAGGAACTGACAGCTTACCTGAAGACGATAGGAAGGCCATCTGAAATCTGGAGGGCGTGAAAAATATATAGGCCTATAGGCTACAAATACAAATAACAACGAAACGATTCGGCTTCTACAGCCTTGATCACTCGTCGGGGTGAAGGGACTAACGAGCACTCTTTCCAAACCAAATACTCACTTACTTTAGGCTCTACACATCTAATTAACTTATACATATACACCTGGGCCCGAATCCACAAAGCGGAGTTAAGAAAAAAAGAGTTAATTTTTAGAGTAAGCCGCGCTTTATTCCGGTTTCCGAATCCACAAGAGGAAGTTAGCCAGTTTTGGGGGTTATTTAACTCAAAAATTTAACTTCTGCTCTGTGGCAGGAGTTAAAAGTTTACTCCCGATTGATTGATTAATGGGGCTTTACGTCTCATATTTGTGCAACTATAGCTAATCGAGACGATGAGCGGGTGATAATGAAGATGGGAAAGATGATGATGAAAAACAAAGCCACATCCGAATCAGGTCCATTGTACGTCGCGTGGGTCGTCATACGGGAGTCCAGCAAGGGAGGGCAGGGCCAAGTGGGAGGAGAAATATTCAGTGGGAGAGTGGGGGGAAAGGGACAGGGTCTCTTTTTGTCGCCTCTTACGACTAGCAGAGTCACTCTGGGCCTATTCTACCCCGGGCCGAGACGGGTATCCTTTCGTCGCCTCTTACGACTAGCAGAGTCACTCTGGGCCTATTCTTCCCCGGGCCCAGACGGGTTTTTACTCCCGAGAGTTGATTTATTCAACATAGCGGACCCGTGCTTCTTCAGATTTAAAATAATTAATTGAAATATTTGGTACATGTGTGTTCCAAATTGAAAGCTAAATTTATATATAAATATTTAGCAAGAACGTATTACAATCATTTCCCGTTTGAAATACTTTTAATTTCCCGCGAAGTTATAGGTCAGGTAAGTCCCGCCTCCCGCAGGCCACTTGAAAATGTCGACAACAGACAGCTGACTGACACTTCGAGGTCTCGCGTTTGGTTGCTTTTGGATCGAGCAAGTAACTGAGGGGCAAAGAAGAGTGTTCCGAGAATAGCTGGATCTTCCAAACTACTCGAACAAACAGCTGTTACGAAATCACTACTTTCCAAAGCACAAAGTGTGTGTCAAACTCGAGGTTGGTTAGGTTAGCCCTAGGACCCTAGTCATCTGCTCATAGGCCTAGGCTACCTGCCCGTCGTTCGATTTGTCCTTGGTATCACATTCCGTCAGGAAGACAAGTGTGTTTATGCTCTATATTGGCATCTGTCGAAAATTAGCTGGGAAGTGTCAATTGAAGAGGTTTTGAGAAGCCGTGAACACATTGCTCTGCAGGCGGAGCCCTAGGGCCTACCCTTTCGAAGTGCTAAGCCTAAGGCTAGGCCTAGCCACATAGACAAACAAGGTAAGTTGGAGAACAGACTCATTTACTTAACATAATTGGTTCTAGATTAATTTTGGGCACTAGGCCTAGGTCAACTGAGCTAGGTCTATGCTACCGGTAGGCCTACATCATTGTCCGCAGGCCTAACCTCTAGGTCAAGGCCCTAGCATAGCCTAGATAAATCCAATTGTAACTTGCAAGGCCTAGGGCCTTAGGCCTAGAACCCATAGCTTAGGCCTAGGCTACCTTAGACGTAGGGCTCGAACCTAAGGCACCAGACATGTTTAACGACAGTTCAATTATGACAATTGACAGTTGCTTATACCCTATGCCCAAGCTGTATCCTAGATGTTAATTGGCTGACTAATGAGGCCCTTTTTGTATTTTCAGATTCAACTATGCTTTGTGCCAGTTTCAGGGCCATTGGGTGCATTGATGAAATACTTATTGGATTAAAAGACCGGCAGAGAACAGGGTGGATATAATTAGCAAATTATGTAAGTACGCATTACATTGCACATATTCCATCAACCCCACCTGGTCTACCGGTAACGAATGGAAGGCCTAGGCCTACCATGTACAGTGGCCTCCAAAGTAAAATGTCACAACAACAATACGTTTGGCAGCAAAGCCACGTTAGCCCTACATAAGTTTCCACTACTGTTGCCTCTTAGGTTTGTAAAATTTAATCATGTCATGTTTCGATTATTCACTTGGTAGGGTCACAGTAAAGTCAGTGTTAAGGAAGAGAAACATGATGCTTAAATGTTGGTGGTTGGAATGTAGGACAGTGGAGATCTAGTTAAAAAGTATGATTTGACACGTTGGTAGGAAAACTATAAAACTGTTGTAGGCTACCGTCACATAAAATGTAGGTTCGAGGGTAAAGAATGGCAAGAAGATATTTTACGCAGTCCCCAAAATAATGCTTTCTCTTTTTCTTTCCAGTTATTTTAGTCTGCACTGAGTTTAGTGTCTCACATGAGCTAAATTATCTGTAAATATTAGATTTTTGTGTAACAAATTAGAAAATAGAAACAATTATTAGTGACACCTCACATCAGTCACATGTCGATACACCGTGGTTGGATGAATCGATTAATGAATATGTAGGCCTACATGCCTTAATCCCACCCACAAAATGTACCTATATGCATACATGACCTTAGGTAGGCAGACAGTATTGATAATTAACCTGTTTCAGAACGGTTTATGAGACTGGTACAGATTACTGTAAAAGAGTTATTGGTACAAAAGGTTATGTAAATCATTCCCAAACAATGTTTCATGTTGATTTTATTATATTTCTTTTTAAAAATTGCTTCATTTATTTAATTATTTGTATGCATCATTTTATTCTTTTCCATTACAAAGCTATTTGTTTATTTATTTTATTGTTTAAATAAATAAATAGGTAGGTATTTTATTTTCACTCCTTGCTGTAGAGGTGGTACCTAGCAACAAGTATTAACAAGTAAAAACTAGTATTTCTCCAGCAGCAAATTTTACTTTAAAATTACTTAATTTTGTATTTATTGAATTGGTTTGAATAGGCAACTGTTTTTCAAGCACCTGATACCTATTGGTGAGGGAACACATTTGCAATAGAATTTTTAAAATTTCTTCAAATATAACCGATAATTTTCATCTTGTAGCTGCATATTGTCTAAAATTATTTCAAATTGATATTGTTTCAGGTGTGGAGCGGAACTTGACTCCACGACTGGCGCTCACTGTGTACCACCACCACCACCACCACCACCACCACCACCATGGACTAGGACCAGGACCAGGACCAGTAGCACACAGCATCCATGATCGGGGCCAAACAAACAGAGCTAGAGGTGCAACAGCAGCAGCTTCATCTCATTGTCAATCGATTTACGTGTGTGTGATTTAATTTGTGGCAATATAACAGCAAACGTCGGGTGAAAAGTGCTCCAGTGTTTTGTATAATATTCTTGTTTATCTTTTGTAGATGACTTGAATCGCACAGCTACAGTGTTTTGATGGAAAAACATAACTTTCATATGATCCGATAATGCATGGGATTGAATTTCTTTAAAATTGTTCCTCATAAAGTGGTATTGTTGGGGTATTGTTAGGAAGAACAAAGTACTAGTGTTCAATAATCAATATAAATGCAGAGAAATCAGTGCTCATTGGGGACATTCATAGTCACAATACCAGGACTAAAGGTAACTACCATGTGCAACCTCGCAAGCTTGAGCTAACGCAAAAAAGCCCTGACTTCTTGGGCATCAAAATCTTTAACGCTTTACCCAAGAGGGTCACGAATATTAATAAGTTGGAAGTATTCAGGTCCGCTCTTAAAAGGTACTTAATCGATAAAACCTTATTGTTATAAATGACATTTTTAACTGAGATCTATTCCTCTGTGATGCTGCCTGCATGACCATTGTTCTCATTGTTCTCAGTGCAAGCCTGGCACTAATTTTACACTTATTTTACACTTGCTTCACAAATTGTTGTACGTATTGATTGTAATGGTTGTTTTTATGTATTGTGTTGCAAGACTATTGTCTGTGCAAGCTTGGCACTAATTTGTCACTCTATTTTTATACGTGCTTTACATCTGCATTGACTTGAATAGTGTTTTCATGTACTTGTGTTTCCTCAGTGCAATCTCTTGTAAGGCAGAATTTATACACCTAGGTGTCTTTATTATCATCTTTTTATCTATCTTTATTATTATCCTTATTGACGAAATATGATGTATGAGCATTCTATGAAATGTATATCTGATATATGAATATTAAACTGAACTGAACTGAACTGAACTGAACTTACGAACAACAAAATATAACACACAACAAACCCAAACAAGACAAAACAACGAGGGCGCTCACAACAGTAGGATTAATATCGATGAAACTGGCGGTTTGAAAGACAAACTTCCACGTTCTGGCCAGATCTTATCTAAACATATTTCTCTGTACACAGGAGTAATAAGTATTCCTAACGAACATGAAGGGCAGATACCGGTGATTCAAATGTTGTCTGAAAGACACAATGCACATTCATTAATATTTTGGCTCAGTGAGTGGCTAAGATCTGGTGCTGGTGCTTCCCCCGCCCATCTTCTGCACCGAAAAAAATGTAATAAAAATATAACAAAGAATATGTGTCCTCAAGTCATTTGCAATTTCATCCTATTCACGTTAGAATATTTATGGTTTTTAAGAAGCGCACAACTGGGCAACGGTAACGAAATATAATATACATCTGGTAGAAGAATCACAGTTTCTATGTGTGAATAATATTTGACTCTACTATGTTAATGTCTACAACGTGTAGCTATTAATTTACATAACTGGCATCATAATTATTTGTAATCAATTTGCAATCAACTCGTAATAACGGGAAATGCTGATTGGCTTGGCTTCTCCTATCCTTGTTTCAAACCAGTCCCTTCGTTAGAACCACATGGTAGGCCTATTTCTACACTGGCAGCAGGTACTCGTCAAATGGGTAACTGTCAACTCCACATGTGATTACTGATACGGCGTAGGCCTAGGTCCTAGACTACTTTTAACTAAAAGTTTAGATCTCTGAGCAAGAAGGGAGGCCTGGCCTAGGCCACATTTGCTCTACAGGGGCCTCATTCCTGTACATTTCTTTAACTCTCGCTAACCCCAGGTCAATTTGACCCCGGGGTAACTCTAAGGGTCAAACCTTATCCAGTACAAGTGTTAACACAGGGTTATAATGTGAAGTCCATGCTACCCGAATCGAAGTCGACAGCCAATCACAGGTCGCCAAAATAATAATAATGTGTGACGTCATCACGGCGATTGCGGGAACACAATTATTTTCAAAATGGCTGTTAGAGTCATGCATGGCAGCCCGTTCTATAAATTTTACTGAAGAAGAGAAATTAGTGCTTGTGCGTGAGGTACAGCTACGAAGTGCCACTATAAATGGAGAGTTCTGTGCTACTCTGACAAAGGCACACAAGGACCGTGCGTGGGAAATGGTGGCAGAGTCGGTCAATGCTGTAGCCCCAATATAGCGATCCATCAAGGCGGTAAGTAGATTCTGCTTTCATTCATACAATCAACGGCTAGGGCCTAGCTTAAGCCGGGCCTCGTTAAGATTGATTGATTAATGGGGCTTAACGTCTCATATTTTTGCAACAATGACTAATCGAAACGATGAGCGGGTGATAATGAAGATGAGAAAAATGATGATGAACAATAAAGCCACAACCGAATCAGATCCATTCTACGTCGCGTAGGTCGTCATATGGGAGTCCAGCAAGGGAGGGCAGGGCCAAGTGGGAGGAGAAATATTCAGTGGGACAGTGTAGGGGGGGGGAGGGGGGGGGTCTCCTTCCGTCACCACTTACGACTACAGAGTCACGCTGGGGTATTCTTCCTCCGGCCCAGACGGGCCTCGCGTTTGCTTTGAAGAGGTTGATGACCATGTAGAAAGGCCACGGTGAGTTTTTAGGGACAGGCTCGATCCTTTAAATCTCGGGACAACAATCTGATGAGAAACTATCGGTTTCCTCGTCACGTATCATAGAACTGTGTGACGAGCTCGAGCCAGTGTTGGGCAGGGCTACGGCTCGATCACATGCGTTACCAGTCCACACACAGGTGCTAATATCTTTACGACATATGGCACTAGCTAGCTTCCAAAATGTATTGGGAACGTGGCTGGGAAAAGGCCAGTCTAGCTGCAGCCGTGTTCAAAAGCAAGAGAGCAAGAGAGTGCAAGAGAGCATACAAGAACAATTAGATGTGCCACTGCAAAGAGATCCCTCTTTAACAATGGATTTAGATTCAACGTTTACAAGTGAACCAGCTCTAGATCAGCCACGAGATTACACATCTCCGCCAAGTGTGTTTAGCAGTACCATTAGAATTTTACAAACTTCACAGGGACCATTATTAGAGACAAATTTACATACTATTAGGGATGGTTATAATTTTTCAAAAATTACTAATCCTCGAGGTAACAGATTTGAATTTCACTTATCACTTATCACCTATTTTCAATCATTTTCGACACACAATTTTGTGTTTCATGGCTTCCTGCGACCGACACATATAAGTTGAAGAATTTTACAAGCAACAACATAACAACAAGACTTTCTTTGCAATTGCGACGACATTCTAGCAGACAGAGAAACACTATGGACTATCTGCTCTAAAATAGACTTCAATATTAGTCTGTATTAGCATACATTTGCACTACTTAGTTCAGAGGCTCGGATGATTCGTACACAACCATCTAGAAGTTATTAAGCTTGCATGGAAGGACATGTTAAAGCTTCCGTAGGTTTGTTGCAGCTGGGTTTTTAGAATACTTAGGCCCGGTTTTACCAAGTTGTCGTAATCCGTCGACCAACTAGTCCGCGGATCATGCAAATCGTCGATTTCTGATTGGTCAATAGAAATTTTCAACCACAGGCTACGCTATTATCAAATATCAAAAAGGATGTGTGTTTTGTTTATCGCGCCATTTATAAGGTGTATACTACTACTACGAGTATTGCAATTCGCACCTTTTGAAATGTCTGCAAATAGATTTGTACGCAGCGCAAATTATACCGAGGAGGAGAAATTATTTCTCCTCAACATTGTGCATACGTACGTTAAGATATTAGAGTCCAAGAAGTCAGATGCCGTCACATCAAAAGAAAAGGAGAGGACATGGGAGCTGGTAGCGGCGGACTTCAACGCGAAGTGCGGGTAGACGTTCCGAACAATCTCTTCCCTGAAAACGTGCTATGTCAATATCAAAAAAAAATGCCAGGAAACTGGAGGCTGACAAAAAAGCTGAAATTTTTAAGACGGGTAAGTAAAATCTATTATTTACATTCTTCAAATACTTGTATGTTATGACATGGAAACGTCAAAGCAAAATACGAAACGAAGTTTGGGTCATGCAACAAATTGTTTTAGCATCGCAGCACACGCAACTAGACCTAGGCCTAGCACGCATCCTTATCTGTTTCAATAGGTCCTACCTATTTCAATCTAATCGGCCGCGTGAGTCTAGACGAATTCGAACTAATTTGGCGCCTTCGACGGTCACGCGGACTCGCCCCTTTCCGTCCGTGGTTGAACATAACCTAAAAGTACAGAGGCGTAGGCCAGACCTTCGGTGTTCGTTCTTTGATCATTTTGTGTTTACTGTTTACCGACGTAGGCCCTTTGCTCACCTTTCAGAGGAGAGAGATATTTGGGCTTAACGTCTCATCTTTTTGCAACTATGCTAATCGAGACGATGAATGGGTGATAGCCCAGGTGAAGACGTTTGAAGGAAAGTGAAACGGGAGGGAAAGGGCGGATGTAGGCCTAGGGCCCTAGGCTGCACTTCGTGTGACTTCTCCTCGACCTTACACGACGGGATGAGCCTTGTGTCCAATTTTAAGGTGCGCGATTGCCGCCATCGAGGTTTGGATGGAAGGCAAGAAGACCACAATCTGATTTACAACCAGTCGTCAGACCGGTAAGCGTTGCATGAGCTGTGTCCCGCGGTGCACTGGTCTATTGGTGCGCACATGACTATATCTGGCAACCTCTCCTGATTGACTAGTACAACACGATACGGTAGTAGAGGTTAAGTGTCTATATGCAAGTCGGAATTGTGAAAATAGACCTGTGACTGTACCCTTTTTGGAGAGAGTAAATAGCCAACTTTTTTTAATAAGAAATCATAATTATCATAATTATTATTAAGTACAGGGACAGATGCTCTTAATACAACGCAACTTCTGTCACTTTGTTGTGTACACATTCAAAGATAGATAGATATTTGGGCTTAACGTCTCATATTTTTGCAACTAGGCTAATCGAGACGATGAGTGGGTGAAATATGTTCACAGACGTCAAGGTTTTTAAAATGGTTATCGACTACTCCTTCATTGACGACATGTTACTAAAACTAAGAGATTCACTTGATTCCAAGAACCTCCCTCCATCGCTTGACCATGCTCTCCTTGATGTTGATTCAAATCTGTGGCCTCGTTGCTCGCTCAGGTGTATTTATGCTCAGACTTGTGTTTCCTGCTACCGTTGAAGCGTTATGAAATCGCAGATCACTGGCGCCTGACATCCGTTGGAAGAAGCGACGCAGAAGCGACGCTGGATGATATCTTGGCTGAAGGTCGCTCTTACGCCTAAACTGAACAACAGGACATAAAACTCAAAGAGGAAAGTAACACTCAAGAACCAACAACACCTTTGCCTCCAGGAGAATCAGCCAACTGGACAAGCAAACGTTCACAAAGTCAGGCAAGCACAGACAAAATCCTTTAAACAATCCACAACGAAAGGCTTTGTAAAGAGAAGAGAGCAAGCTCATTTTGATGATTTTCTAAAGTACAAATCCTACAGATTTTGGAATAGTGATTTCTTAAAATTTAAAATTTCTTAAACAATGGCTAATCGAGACGATGAGCGGGTGATCATGAAGATGAGAAAGATGACGATGAAGAATAAAGCCATATCCGAATCAGATCCATTGTACGTCGCGTGGGTCCAGCAAGGGAGGGCAGGGCCAAGTGGGAGGAGAAATATTCAGTGGGACAGTTGGGGGGAAAGGGACAGGGTCTCCTTTCGTCGTCTCTTACGACTAGCAGAGTCACTCTGGGCCTATTCTACCCCGGGCCGAGACGGGTTCCTGAAGTGTTGGTCTCGCAACCATTAACCAAGGCTATTTCCTTTTAATCCCTCCTTTTTTTTTTCATCCTGCACAACCCTCTTTTATATAACATCAAGCAAGAAGCCAGCAGCACAGCCATAAACCGTAAGTCCAATGTAATATTGCTCCACCCCCTCTCACAGAAATACAGTCCACTTTCTCTGGCCCCCCCCGGCCTCGGCGGATCCACTGATTAAATAGTTAGGTATTATGTCAATTGTTGTTTTTGCTTTGTTATAGATCATTATTGATTGAAAGATATTTGGCCTTAACGTCTCACACTTTTGCAACAACGGCTAATCGAGACGATGAGCGGGTGATAAGGAAGATGAAAAAGATACTTCTCCTCCTCGACCAGTCCGGCTAGGGTGGCCACAGAGAACTTAGATTTCATGAGAGACGATGCTTTCGCATTAAACGACACAAAATTTAAGAAACCATTCAGAATGCCTAAGCAATTGGCTGGCAATCTTATTGAAACTCTTCAAAGTGTTATGCCCCGACAACGACGTAGATCGGCCATTGATGTTAGGACTTCGGTTTGTCAGTTAATTAAAACATTTAATGTAGCATACGTTTGAAACCACTAGACAAATTAGATGAAATGCACAGTTAGCTTTTTCAAAAAATATTAAAATACCCAAATAAATAATACTGTTGAATAATGTATGCATAATCATGGGTCAAAATTAATTTTTTTCCCACTAGACCCGGGTAAGTGTACTTTCAACCCTTGTATTAACTCCGTGCAGCCATTTGTATGGATGTTTAGGAATCGTGGGATGTGTCAATGTAAGAGAATTCAGTCGTAATTGACTATAATTATGCGGGTTATATTACATTTTAACAAACTTAACATGCATCTATTTAGGTTTTAGCAACATTAAGATTTATGGCATGCGGAGACTACCAAACTGGCATTGGCCAAGATGTCAATCTGGCGGTTGCCCAACCAACTGTTAGCCGCGCAGTATCTGCAATAACAAGCGCTATTAATGAGCACTTATACGAACAATGGGCGTAATTCCCAAAACATAATTTGGCACCCATTAAAGCAAGGTAGCACTATACTCACTTAAATGTCGTAGATCAATAATCAAAAGACAAGATGGGCCTATGTAATTTATATAAATTACAATACTAGCTGTGGCATTGTTGAAAGGGGGGCTCAACAAGCCAAACTGACCGAAATTGAGCCGACCAATGAAATTAGCTATTTGAAGTGTTTATGTGGATGTATGTAGTTATATTATTACACCAAACAATGTTTTTAACTGGGTTCATATCCTAGACAGATTCACCAATCATTCCACAAGGGGAAATATTTTATTATTTATTTAAACACAATGTTATTCCGTACATCATTTATTTATTTGTATGATACATTTCCTTACTACTTGTGTAGCCTAATGAAATGTGGTTTACAATAATTCATTCAAACATGAAAGTAACTCTAAATGTGCTTATGCTATTTAAGGAAATAAACTTGCAATTAATAATACAATTCCCTTTTTCCAACTGAAAAATAATTCCTTAGGGAATCCATTTACAATTACTCAAACATTTTGCAGATTTTCACATGACTACCATTTTCTCGGAGTAATTGGGGCAATTGATTGCACGCATGTAGCAATCGTTGCACCCACAGCCAATGACGATCAGTACCCGGAGCATATATATGTAAACAGGAAACATTACCACTCAATTAATGTTCAACTGGTAAAAACTGAGAGCTAATTTAGTGATGTAATTCTAATAACATTGTTACTAAATATCACGCTCAATACGTGTTAACTACTTGTAATTGGCTTAAGGTTTGTGATGCCGATATGGGGCAAGTTATCCTGGACAAAGATTCCACAGACTACTATTTATTCAACAGCCCATATGGACGTTACACATTTTAGCGAATGCCCTTTGGAATTTCGTCAGAACCCGAAGTTTTCCAAAGAAAGAACCTAGAAAATTTTGGGGATCTCTTATACGTACAAGTCATTTTTGATGATACAATAGTTGCCGGACGCAAATTATAGGAACATGATAGAGCTCTTGTGTCTCTCCTCGATCGTGCAAAGAGTCTAGGAATAAAGTTCAACCCTGAAAAATTTCAATTTAGAGTACAGGAAGTCCGGTACATGGGGCACTTAATGTCGGCCAATGGTCTGAGAACAGACCCCGAGAGGGTACGTGCAATCCGTGACTTGCCAACACCCAAAAGCGTAAACGAGTTCCGCAGGTTTTTGGGAATAATTAACTATGAGGGGCAATTCATCCCCAACTTGTCAAGTATATCGGAACCACTAGGCAGTTGTTAAAAACTTCGGCAGAATGGGAGTGGGGCCCGGAACACGTCAAAGCAGAGCAAGAGATCAAAGACAAGATTGATGATTGAAAGATTAATGGGGCTTAACGTCTCATATTTATGCAACGATGGCTAATCGAGACGATGAGCGGGTGATAATGAAGATGAGAAAGATGATAATGAAGAATAAAGCCACATCCGAATTAGATCCATTGTACGTCGCGTGAGTCGTCATACGGGAGTCCAGCAAGGGAGGGCAGGGCCAAGTGGGAGGAGAAATATTCAATGGGACAGTGGGGGGGAAAGGGGATTGAGGTGTGGACTGCACTTCGTCTGACTTCTCCTCCACGACCAGTCCGGCTTGGGTGGCCCTACCAGAAGCATACGCTTCCGCCGGCATAGCTCTCGGGATCAACAAAGCACGCAAACCTGCCCACCAAGGTAGCAGTCCCTGGGCAGGCAAACTCAAGGTGTTATTGCAAGCACCACTACTGGATTATTATTATTATTATTGGGGCTTAACGTCTCATATTTATGCAACGATGGCTAATCGAGACGATAAGCGGGTGATAATGAAGATGATAATGGAGAATAAAGCCACATCCGAATCAGATCCATTGTGCGTCGCGTGAGTCGTCATACGGGAGTCCAGCAAGGGAGGGCAGGGCCAAGTGGGAGGAGAAATATTCAATGGGACAGTGGGGGGGAAAGGGGATTTGGGTGTGGACTGCACTTCGTCTGACTTCTCCTCCTCGACCAGTCCGGCTTGGGTGGCCCTACCAGAAGCATACGCTTCCGCCGGCATGGCTCTCGGGATCAACAAAGCACGCAAACCTGCCCACCACGATAAGATGGCAGTCCCTGGGCAGGTTTGCTTTATGAAACGTACGTTAATTTTCCTTATTTCAATGTGCATGGTTACATGTAAATTTAATATGGCCAACTCGCTAATTTCTGGAAGTTACGTACGCTAAGTGGATGTAGACGGGCCTTTAAGCAGTAAACAGTTAATAAAAAAGTGGAAATTGCATACATTTTCTAAAAGTTCGCAACAACACCGTTCCTGATCCTGAGGGGAGAGATACTTGCCATCAAGCACCCTGCCCTCCTCCTCAAACCCACACACGTATCTCACGCTAATGCTTATATTTGTTTCTAGATTTCGCTACCAGGATCTGCAGCAGAACTTCTTAAGGCTGTTCATGACGCAAAAAATAACCTCTTATTTTGATGGGTTTTATAAGAAGCGTGTTTAAAGAGAATAAAAAAATTATAAAAAAAAAATTCTGAGCAATATTTCAGGGTAAATTAAGGAAAAACGTGTTTGAATATAAACAAATTGTGTTCCTACTGCATTTAGTGACCGTGTTTGATAGAAATGTCAAACTTCGTGTGTATGTGTGTTTAACCTTACCGCATGCTTTAGAATAATTCCAGTTGCAAATATAACACTCATTGCTCATACACGATTTTTTTCCCTGACCGTCTGAGTGACAATAATAGAACCCGACATTTCCCTAGTCATATCTCCCACAAAAATGTCAGTATTGCATTGACACTATACTAAGGCATGGACGAAATGTTTCTGAATCCAACGATACCTCAAACGTTATGATGCATCAAACACGAGCTGAATGCAATAAGCAAAACGAAGGAGCGAAATTACGTCCTTCTAGCCGGGCAGGAGACGGATTTCGAGTCTTGACTGGTGGCGCCGTGCCGCCAACGTGAACTAAGTAGTAGCGCTACCGCGAAACGAATACGAACGGGCCAGCCGCCAGCCAGACCGGCCGGCTTTGTAGCGAGGCGGGCGAGGTGCTTGCATTGTTATTTGATAACTCTATTTTTTTTGTGTACCAACTAATTTGTATTATTGAAGTGCAGCTATGCCGAAAAGTCGACCTCATCCGTCTAAGAAACCCAAACAATCCAGACGAGCAAAAATGAAAAGGAAGTCTTACAGTGATAAGCGAGAACTAGAATGCAATGCAACCAGTGATATAGTCGTTTGTGATAACGTGATAGAAGAAAACGAAGATGAACCTGGAATATCGATACTTCATTCTTCACCATCGTAAGTATTTATGATTAGTGTTTTATTTTTGTTATGCGTACTGGTACCTACAGCGAAGCGATGTACCTCAATTGGCATATCCTTATTTTTGGTTTGGCTCTACATACCAAACAAAAGAATCACATGTTCACATTTTTGTGTTCGTTGCTGACTGGGCATGACACTGTTGTCGCATTCATTCTTGTCTAGGATGACTTTATGAGCGGTTCAGAAGCAAAACTTACCATCTCCAATTTTCATTAGAAATGAGTTGGATATGTGGTTGGTTACCTATTATTGCCACCTGTTTCACACGACAATCCATTTCGGTGCAAAATCGACCATCTCCATGCACTACTTACAAACCGATCAGAAAGCAGCTATAGCCATAGGCGCCGAGTACGGGGGGGCGACGGGCCTCGAGCCCCCCCCCCCCCCCCCCCCCCCTCCCCCAGCTGTATCGCTAACAGGAGCTTACAAGAGTAGCTAATAAGCTGACCACTTTTTCTGGAACGAGTGTAACTTACGTATAAATCTTTTTCAGGATCAACAATATGACTCCCACTTGTTCATCGCATACTATTATGACTGACGAATGCAGTGACAGTGATAATTCTCTCGCTAGGTAAGGTATTAATTTACTACGAATAATTGGAAATTATTCTACTATGGGAAATGCGCTAACAGAAACCATTACATATTTTTAGTTCTTCGGGGGTCCAATATCAAGTTCGTCGAGTCAGTAAAACCTATAGAAGAGGCAAAGAACCTGACATTCCCACGACTCCTGCCTTGGACAGGTATGTCTGCTGTCAAAGTCGTGTTATTGTTGTATAACGAAATAAATAGAATGTATCTATTCATGATAGGCGAACATCCATCTAAAGAAGTCGAGTTTATATTGATTGCAATCTATCTCCATCAATGACTTATCTATCTATCTCCAACAACTGCATCAACAGCCTCTACTCAAATTTTATTTTACCTTTCAGTACGTGGAAGCTTGAAAGTGCGCCGTTATTGGACTCCAGCGATTGTGACAGCGACTACCCTGATCTAGTCACAGAGACTGTACCACCTAATCCCGAAGACTTGCTCGGAAATATGTTGGCCGGTAACAGAATTGTTGATATCGCGCACTTTACCGAAAGTTTGTTGAGATTAGGAGAGCATCCTAGAAATTGTACTTCCGGACGTTATAAGTTTTTCAAAGAAAAGAGGAACGGTCTTCTAAGTGAATTGGTATTCAAGTGTGATAACTGCAACAAAACATTTATTGTGACAACAACACGACCAGGACAAGCTCCAGCTTATATGAACGAAGCACTCGTGTGGGGAGCAACTTCTGTTGGAATAGGGTATTCTCAGGCCCAAGAGATGTTGACAGTTCTTGGAATACCTATGATGTCCGATAAATCCTATAAAAAGGCAGAGGCTCGAGTAGCAGAGGTAAGATATGTCAAAATATTCTAGTGAGTGGATTATTAAATATTATGTAATATTAAAATATGCAATGTGAACAACCGTCAACCAGTGTTGTAAATTAATTGAGAAAAAGTAATTAGGCCTACGTATAATTTTTGAGTACCAAACGCAAATACTTCTTTTAGTAATTGTAATCATCAATAATCTTCCGTAATCGCTCCGCGACGAATCACAGCTAAGAAAATAGTCCGAACAATATTTTCACAGGGTAGTCTTATTTTTTATTAAATCAAGTTCAGTTTAATATCGTGATCAAGAACTAAATTACTTTTATTTTGACACGTCACGTAATAACGTTTTCCACATCTCTTAAACACTGACCATCAGTGGCGTATCATCACGGTAAGTTGGTCAACGTGTACACTTACCATCCTTTTGAACAAGACAATTGTTTTTCTCTCTGTAGACTTGGCATGAACATCTGACGGATAAAATCTCGAAGAACGGTGCTGAAGAATTGGCCATCGCAGTTGCAAAAAAACAATTTCAAGATGGCGTTGCACATACCACAGTAATCGTGGATGGTGCTTGGTGTATGAGAACCTTTGGACATGACTATAATGCTAAATCAGGAGTGGTAAGTGCTGGCTATACCCGTAAAGGAAAAATAAAAACAATATAAAACAATTGAACCCATCTTCATACATATTTTGTTTATAATAATCAATTAAACATTTCAATGGAAATTAATTTCATAATTAACCTCTAAACCATTTTTAGTAATTAAAATTTGAAATGTGGTATTTCATTATAGCAATGACCTCAATAAATTAGCTAATACATGCTTTTTTTCAGGCCTGTGTAATTGGTATAGAAACCAAGAAATTACTTTTTTTGGGCATTCGTAACAAGTACTGTTACGTGTGTTCCAAAACACCTAAAGGCGAAGCTCCTCGTAACCACAGATGTTTCTTGAATTATCAAGGTACATCAACTGCCATGGAACAAGATGTAATTATCGAGGCATTTAATTGCAGTGAATCGCAACACAACCTTCGCTATAAATATGTCGTGGGTAAGTCTAGTGAAATTATTATTATTATTTTATTGTTGCAATACATATGAACTCGGTCAAAAACGGCGTAAACATGTTTTTCAGACATAAATGTCAAGTATTTCCATGTGTTTACCTTATTAAAATGTACTTAGAACTAATTAAATATATCATTGTCCATATTATTTTTTCCAAAACAAACTGTGGATGCTATGTACGGTCGTGGCCGATTTGTACTCATCCCAGCATTCGCTCTTTGTATGGTGGAAACCACGAAAACCACCATCAGGATGGAGAACTTCTTGAAGTCGTCATTCTTCCCAAAAATTTTCGCACTATCCTACACGTGTTCAAAATTATTGCCGTTTGCATCTCGATGCATATGTTCAGTTGGAGACCAATTAGTTTAATACTGTCATGGAGTTTACGCGGAACAATGCCATTTGCTGATATAATTAACGGTACAATAGTTACATTATTCTGCTTCCACAACCTTTTTATTTCAATAGATAACTCCATATATCTGTTTACCTTTTCCCGCCAAGTTGTCTCTACATTGTGGCATAAAGGGACAGCAACATCAATTAAAATCGTTTCTTGTTGTCAATAAATATAATATCCGGTCTATTGTGATGTATGGTTTGGTCTGTTATAACTGCCCGGTCGTAATATAATTTGTAGTCTTTACTATCTAATACCTTTTCAGGCTTGTATTTGTAATATGCAGTGCTTGTGTTTATAAGTTTATACTTTATGGCTAATTTTTTATGTATAATGTTTGCAACTTGGTTATGCATATGAAGATAATCTGTTTGACAAAGCATTTATTATTACTACTATTATTGTTTACAGCAAAATAAAATATCGTGGTCCACAGAAATGATGTGATAATTTATTCTTTCTAGGGGATGGAGACTCTAGCGTCTTTGCTAAAATAAAGGAAAAATGCTCATATGGACGGCATGTTGAAAAAGTCGAATGTGCTAATCACATGGTAAAATGCTACACAAGTCGTCTTCATACGCTCAAGTCTAACATGCAGTACGACATAAAGGTCAGGAAACTGCTTGCGGCACGAATCCCTCGACTTACAAAAGCTGCACGCGGGGCTATCCGCCAAGCGGGACAACACGGTGTCGTCGAGACTCTTCGTCAAGATCTACGAAATGGTCCTCGACACGTGTTTGGAGACCACGGCCGATGCCGCGAAGAGGCTGGTTTCTGTAAGCCCAATGAAGGGGAAGTCAACGAAGTGCCCGTCGTAGAGGAGTCTAATGTACTGGCAGAAATATACAAGCTGGTAGATGTAATGGTGCGCAATGCGGATCGACTTGTTCAAAACTTCACTACAAATTTAGCAGAGAACTATAATAGTTTGGTAGCTAAATTCACAGGTGGAAAGCGAGTCGATCACTCCAAGAAAGGCGCATACAGTATGCGCTGTGAAGGAGCTGGTCTCGCTCAGATGAGTGGGCCAGGTTGGCACACAAGCCCTTGGAAAAGGATGACTGGCAACAGCCCTGGCTTAGTACAACGACGAGAATGGATCAGAAGGCAGAGGGTAACCTCTCAACGAGCTCGGCGCTGTCTAGAAGGACCTCACAAAAAGAGGAGACACGGTACTAAACCAACAGGACCTGACCAAGACTACACGCCTGGACTTCTTCTTGCTACTGCCATTGATGTACCCGAAGACAAGACCAACGCAGAACTAGAAGTTGCAAAAGAAAAGATACTCATAAAGCTAAGGAATGATGCATTGACAGTAGAAATGCGAGATGATTTCGAACGCAAAACGAGGGTAGGTAATCTAAATTACAATATATTTTGAAATTATATGTTGTATAATATAACACTTTAATAGAAAATTAATCTTTTACTTTATTGTTCACAGGGTCAAAATGAGAACAAGATTTGGAGGGAATCCAGAATAAACAGACTAACATCATCGAATTTCGGCAAGGTAAACTGCTATTACGTAACAATTTAGTGCATATATTGGAAATAGGCCTTTCTAAATTTAACGTTTAAAATAATCTTTCAATTTTGTTGATAGGTTCATTGAAACCCCAATAACGTTTGTATGTAACCTTGTATTGCTAGATTTTATCAATTAATTGAAGACATTACGTAAAATAGCTTATTAATAATTCTTAGTTTCAAAAAAAGTCATCAAAATTAGTTTGTGTGAGTAAGTCCAGTAGTATGTACCTGTCCCGTAAGTGAGGAGAAGGCGCTTGGGAGTATTTGTGATATGAAACGACCTATTCGTGTATCGGTACCGATTTAATGTTATTATTTTGTACACAGGTAATGAAACGCAAGAATACCACCTCCTGTCACAACATGGTAAAGAATATGTTGTATAAGACCTACGATCTGTCCAAAAACAAATACGTAAAATTCGGCATTGAAAACGAAGCCGTTGCCATTACAGAATATACACGGAGAACAGGTAACCATGTTGAGAGCTCAGGGATGTTCGTGGATATGGAGTTCCCATATCTGGCGACGTCTCCAGACGGTTTGGTTGGAGAGACTGGCCTCGTCGAGGTCAAATGTATACCCTCTATCGGGGATATAAAATTTGTTGATGCAATCAACAGTAAAAAGCATAACATCTGCTTGGAAGTAAAAGATGGTAGCCTTGCGCTTAAACTCACCCACGAGTATTTTTACCAAATTCAGGGGCAACTCAACATAACTGGGCGCCATTTCTGTGACCTCATCGTCTTTGCCAAAAATGACTACCACTGCGAGAGAATTTTGATAAACGAGCTACTTTGGAAAAGTAAAATGCTGCCTAGTCTGAAGCGGTATTATCTAGAATGTGTTCTTCCCGAAATTGCGGACCCACGAGTAACAAGAGGGTTGACAATTCGAGATCCGCTTTTTATCGTTGAGGCCCAAACGAAGCAAGGCGAGATAAAGGAAAACAGAAGAGGCAGAAAGAAGACTTCGTAAACAGATCCCACTTAAAATTTTAACTTACAAGTTTATCGTCCAGTCGGGGGATCAGTTTTAATACTATAGTTAATCAATATGAAAAACATTTTATAAAAATTAAAAACAATGTCTTTTCATTTTTGCACATTTTAAAAGGTCTTGGTTACCTTTTTTATGCACTGGTATGGTAACCGCATTTTTGTAGCCTTCTAAGAAAATACCTGCAGTAAAACTTGTATTACCAATATGTTTTGAACAGGTAATTATTTGTATTGTTGAAGATTTGATTTGATCTATTCTTGGTGCTGCACTACTATTCAATTCGTCAATACCTTGTGCTATTGCACTATCACTCACTGCTTTGGTATATGTCTATTGTCCATTGTGTGTGGAATGTGTATGTTGTTGGTTGTATTTGACATCATACACTAGGCCATTTGTCTACAAAATATCTGTGAAAAAGTATATATTATATTATATTTATTATATATTTCGTTTTAGATATTTGATTCTTATCAAATTGATTTGTGTGTTTGTTTTAGCAGATAAGGTAAATAATTTTAATACTGGTTGTATTTATCCTTCAGTCCTAAGTTGTCTGGCTGTCTGAGAAATAATTTACTAAAAGGCTGATACTGAATGGTGGCAGATAGGCCGATGTCGATTTCTTGCTTGAATCTTAGAAATTATCTATGCACGATATGGAATTTTGTGTGACCTTCTTGGTTGATTTATGACAGTGTTTCATTAATATTGCATATTGCTATGTTGATGCGAAAATTGTACACTAATGCTAATGCATTTTTAAAGAAATGCCATTCTTATACATGTTTCTCAAGGAAATATAAACCGTCCCATAATTGACCTTGAACACTTTATGTCTTTATGTCTATGTCACTTTATTACAGTAGGCCTACATTTTGTATCTTTATCTACATAATATAACTAACCTTTTGAGTTTTAGCCGTACCGTAATTATGTGTAAGGAACTAAACATGTTTTATTATTACATATACCATTCCAAACGTTACTGGGGCCGTTACGATGAAAGCCAAAACACAACTTGTGTGTGTGTGGGGGGGGGGGGGGGGGGGGGAATTGATCGGCGTTCAGTTCGCAAAGAGGGCCGGCAAGGCAATCCTAGAAATCTATAAAAGTTCCAGTACGCATTATTGCCGGTGACTGGGACTGAACCGACGACTTGCTGAATTAGAGTTCCATGTAGATGCGCTGAGCTATTTCTTATCTGAAAGCAAGTTCGAACTATCGTATTCCAGGCTCGGGCGCGCTTTAGCAGCTGCACCGGCCGACATCAATCCAGCCGCGGCTTCGACACACAGAGAAGTAACGTAACAGAGATGTAACGAAAATACAATCACTACAAACAAAAGACCTGTTGTTCTCTATAACGGTCCGGTTACGGGTATATTTATACGTGATGATCAGTGAGTCAGTTGTCTGCTGAAGTTCATCACCATGATACCTCGACGTGAACAAGCAAAACAGATGCCATGCGTTGACAACAGCGGTAGGTCCGAACGGCGAGGCTATAAACGAACCAAATGCAGGTATCCTACTCTTTAAAACACCCGCCTCGACAGTGAGATGCCGCCCACAGAAGGTTAGCGCACGCGCACAACGGACTCAACCCGTGGCGGCACCTGCCACGGCAACGCTGAACTATAATAGTTTATAAAGTCGTCAACAGATGGCAGGCCAAAGGAAAAAAACGTGACGGCAGCGCAGTTGAGTGTGAAAACTTGTCCCTCGAGTGGCTAGATCAACCTTAAACGAACGCAACTAGGCTCAACCAGGGAGAAGAAACCACCGGCATTGAGGACCTTCGCATTAACTTTGCAGTTTTACTTGCGAAAGCGTATGATTACGTAAGAAAAACCTTTAACACGAGTCTTCCGCATCCCTCAAAATTGAAAAAAATGGTATAATGTAGTAGACGGCTTTCCTGGTTTAACCCAGGAGGCATTGAATGCTCTTAAGTTGAAAGTAGATGAGGAAGCAGGTAAAGGGAAGAAAGTATTATGTTCGATGCTTATGGATGAGGTCTCGATAAGGCAGCATGTGGAATGGGATGGCCATAAGTTTAACGGGTATGTAGATTACGGGACTGGCCTAGATGATGACCAACTGCCCGTTGCAAAGGACGCGCTCGTCTTCATGCTTAACGCAGTCAACGGTCACTGGAAAATACCTATTGGATATTTTTTAATAAATGGTGTCTCTGGAACTGAACGTGCGAATCTAGTGAACGAAGCGTTTAAGTTTGAACACGAGTCCGGCGTAAAAGTTGTCTCGCTAACGTTCGATGGCGCAAGTACGAACATTTCTACAGCCAACATACTTGGGGCAAACCTACACATGGAAAACATGAAGACATCATTCAAACACCCAATCACTGGCAAGGACATATTTGTTCTGTTAGATGCCTGCCATATGCTCAAACTTCTAAGAAACACGTTTGCTGCAAAAGGGTCCATCGTTGATGTAAATAATGGGGTGATTAAGTGGGAATACATAACAAAGCTAGAGCAGTATCAGTCTGAACAGGGTCTCCATGCAGCAACAAAAATTAGGACTCGCCATGTTCAATGGCAGCGGGAAAAAATGAAGGTGAAACTGGCCGCACAAACATTGAGCAACAGTGTTGCGAATGCAATAGAGTTTCTTTGTAAAGATCTCAAACTTCTAGAATTTCAAGGTGCTGAGCCTACAGTTGAATTCATTAGGAGAATTAATAACTTGTTTGATATAGTATTAAATAGTCGCAACCTACTTGCAAAAGGATTTAAATCCCCTCTGAAGCACTATAATGAAGCATCTGTATTCTCGTACTTGTGTGAATGTGAAGCATATCCGTAAGGTTTAAAGACCTCAAGAGATGGTCTGCCTATCTTGGCCACCAATCGTAAAACAGGGTTTTTGGGATTCCTTGTTTGTATAAATAGTGTACGTGGTATTTACGATGCTCATGTCCGTCCCGAAGACGCACCGTTGAAATTCTTGCTTACATACAAACTAAGTCAAGATCATCTAGAAATCTTTTTCAGTGCTATTCGCAGCAAAGGAGGATTCAACAATAATCCCTCAGCAAAACAGTTCCAGGCTGCGTATAAACGTTTGTTGGTACACCACCAAATTTCATCTACAAATGAAGCTAATTGTCAGATGCTTGATGCAACTGCTATCTTGCATACTTCAAGTGGACCCCCCCCCCCCAAACCATCATATTGCCAAGATCAACCATTCTTATGACATAAGAATGTATGATGATGACTTGCGTGTTTCTGATCAGGTGACATATGTGACAAATGACCATTCATACAGCACTCTTACTCTGGATGCTAGCAATGTATGTACACTTGGCCGGTATGTTTCTGATGTTGTTGGCTATATTGCGGGATTTATCCAAAAGAAATTGAAAAAACAGCTACATTGCGAAGAGTGTGTCACTGCCATATCAAGCATCTTACCGTCGTGTAGTAACAGTCACTTATTAAATCGTAAAAATAATGGCGGTTTGACAATTCCAGCTAATGATGTGGTCAAATTGTGCAAAATTGCAGAAACTTGTTTCCGTGTTGTACAAGCAACAGGTAAATTGAGATCTAAGCAGGTTTTCCACCTACTCACTAGAGAGTCCATGAGAAAAGTGGACAGCAGTGTTTTTACCTGCCTGAGCAACCACATACAAGAACAAGATCCATTTGAAAACCACAGGACCCACTTAATTAAATCTGTACTGTTTCAGTATTTAAACATACGTTTGTATCATGTTGGTAAATCAATCACTGAAAATCTTCAAAAAAATAAGATCAGAAGCTTGAATTCAAAACTTACACTTTTCAAGGGTCAGTAGATAGCTATGCACAAGCCAAAGTAGCAACCAAGGAAGGTAACGAAATAATACATAATTAAAGGACGCAACTTTTGTATTGTATTTGTATATTGTATTAATTGTATCTATATGTATGTATGTATGTATGTATGTATGTATGTATGTATGTATGTATGTATGTATTGATATTTGATTGTATATATTGTATAGATAACTATTGTGTAATATGTAAATACTGTGTACTGATTAGGCCTAGGGTAGTGTATACAATGGCATGTACAATGGCATGTCGTATATTGTATACAAGGGGTGGCAAACACTTCCCCATCCTGTTGCAAAACTCAAAACTTACACAACTTACGAGTTTTGGTACAAAATCATTCAAAGATTCATATGCTGTAGCCAGGGATTTTGTTTTATGTTTGTATGGAAGTCACAAAAATGAATCCGGTGACAAATGCAAAACGTTAGACGAACTGAGATATGTATTTGCCACAACAAGCAACAAATCAGCAGCGATGCTTCCACCAACTGAGAATGCTTTCCACCAGCATGCATTACGGAGCTACTACCAAACCAAACTATGGATCAACAGTCATATTGTAATGCATCATAAAGATGACCCAAGCCAATTTGGATGGCATGTTGTAAACGAAAAACATCTTCCAGTCTTCATGACTTCTAATCCTGCTCCAGTCGAGGTCAGAGACCTTACTCATATTATTTGTGTAGATAAAACATGTATTTTGACAGGTTCATGTCAGTGCCTACTAGCTGGCCTTAAGTGCATTAATGCGTGTAAATGCCACGCTGATTGTAAAAACAAAGTTTCCGATGAGGTTAACGAAGAAGAAGACGACTGCAATGACTTCTAGTTAACAATGGAGTTGAGCTTGTTCAGCAAATTAGAGATACAATGTATAATACTTTGTTGGTTAATGTTATCCGTAGATTTTGGTTTTCATCGCCATAGCGTGGTGACATAATTTAGTATAGGCCTAGGCCTTTTTATTTTCATATTTTGACTCGTGTTATCTGTTGCGTAACTAAACATTCAATACTATGATCGCAATTTAAAGTATTAAAGTTACCAGTTTTGTTTTGCTATGCGTCGAACAAGTAATACACTTGCTATTATTGTATTTTTGTGTAGATGAACATAGTAGTTTACTTACTTTAGTTACAAGTTTTTTAATTATAAAATTACTTTCACAAACTCACTGGCATTATAGAAATAATCAGTATAGACTGTCAGCACATAACACATTGGACAACCCTCGCTAAAATACGAATATACCATTTCATATTTTTCAGTTCACAATTTAAAATAGAATAGATACCCACAGTAAATGTGAACGTGCAAGATTCATAAATGTGGTTAATTTGTAGCAATTTATTAAAAAAACTGTATGTATTTTGCCCACCCCTAATAAAAAAATAGTTCCTTTTTAGATCATTATGAGAGTTGTACTTTTGTTTTATCTAAATCCCGAGATTCTGAGTAATAAACTGGCTCTACAAGCAAACTATAGGGGATTTCCTAGTTCAAGCCGTTGAGGGAATTCTGTTGCGCGCTCCACTAACCGCCTACGCATTGTTCCACATAACAGTTAATAACTTCCAATCCATTCATAACAATCAATTTAAAAAAACTAGTGCATGTTCCCCTTTATATTCCGCAATTAAAATCTATGCAGAGTTCTTAACAAAATATCAATGGTTTAGATGTGAGAGGCGGCTGAATATTAGGCGCTTTTCGAAAAAAGAACGAAATGTTACAACAATGGTTCATTCAACAATGACGTATTTAAAAAAAACCTATTACAATGAAAGTCATAGTTAGATACAAAAGCTGGCAATGTATTGGAGATTGTTTCAAGTCTTTATGACTCTTGTGTCAACGCCTAGAGCATCTGAAGTTAGTCAATGTGTAAACGACGCCCGGCGTCGGTCCAGGCGTCGAAAAACATAGTTCTACACGCGTCCGCTAACTACAACGTCGTTTTTATATTCGGTAATTGAACATTGCATCTTTTCCAAATGGTTTTGCGTTCTTGTACAAAGTGCATGGGTCTAATGAGAAATAGGCCACCAAACCGCTCCAGTAGTATGCATCAAGAAGCATGACCCCCACAGAGCTTTCATACCCGCAGTATGAACAAGAACAGCTGGGAATTTGTTATGGAGTTCAGAAATTCCACCAGTACATTTATGGTAGGAAGACTCAAGTCCAAACTGATCATAAACCTTTGATACCGATAGTAACCAAAAATATACACCAAATCACGCCAAAGACTGCAGAGAACACCAGAACTGTGGTAGAGAATTGTGCGATATTAAGAATCGTAGCTACTCGAGTGTGTCGAAATTAGACCACTGTACTGTCAATAAAAATTATCATTATAATCAGAACCAACATAATAATAATAATAATAATAATAATGGCTTTTATTTTTCACTTTTTAAAATTACATTACAAATAATGTGTATTGGCCCCCAAAGAGACATGTGTCTCTTTGTACAATTTCACTTGTACACTAACGCTTGTGTTGTTCCTTGTAGCCGAGGTAGAGGGGCCACCAGCCGTGACAGTGCCACCGCCGCCACCTCCGATAGAGGTAGACGAGGTGTTGGAAGGTATGTAAACAAGTAGCTAATGAAAATGTGTTGGTATTAGACTATATCATTTCTCCATAACAAATGGGTGTAATTTGAAATTAAAATTGAAAAAAAAAACTTAGGCTTTTCAACATCATGTCTCTTTTAGTTGACTCTAGAAAAGATGTGATAAAGATATATATAAGTTTTTTTAAAAGAGACACAATCTATGCAGCAATGTAACACACACCAATAGACAGTAATTACAGTATCGACAACAACTCCCTCACCAGCTGCAATACTATCAAACTTCTAGGCATCACTCTAACAAACGATCTAAGATGGAATCTACACACAAACATTATTCGATCAAAGTGTTCTAAATTATTAGGCTTCATAAATAGAAACCTCAGGGACAGCAAAGTGCGTACTCGCAGGATAGCGTACATGGCGATAGTGAGGCCCACCTTGCTCTATGGAATCCCTGCGTGGCACCCTACGTCGGTCTCCAACATCAACAAACTGGAGGTCATACAAAATCGGGCAACAAACATGATAGTGGGCTACAAAACCGACCTTAACACCCAGGCAAGAAGGAAAATGCTTCACATCCCCTCCGTTAGCGCGTATCTACAACGCGCCGACTTGATTTTCCTGCGTGGCTGTATGAGCGGGAAGATAGACCTCGACGTTCGGCTGCAGCTTGACTACAGGACCGTGGAGCGAGGGAGGGGACCGCAGCAAGGCGTATATCTCCGAGCGCCCCGGGCCACCACGCTCAGCTACCAACGCTCACTGTACCACCGAGCCAGCGGCCTGTGGAACGCCCTTCCAAGTGGTACTAAATTAATGGCATCCAAAGAATTCTACCGAGCCATTAAGATCATGTACCACTGAATCCTGTCCACACTGACACAGCGATATCGACAACCTAGCAATGTATACTGACATGATAACGAACAATTGATGGACTTATTTATTTGGTTAGATAATAAGTTAAGGCCTCATTTCATAAACATCACCCATCACCTAACGCGTCATATTACATCGCCTATTTATGTTCATTCTCTTCGTCCATTCATCACATGTCATTAGACTTATTTTAATTAGTATTACATCAAATATTCATATGCCTTAGTATTAGTTTAAATTTACATGGATGCAGGACACAACCCTTGTGGATGGACCGTTGGCCCGCTTCCTGCATCCTTTCAAAAATTAGGCATTTATATTAAGTAATTACTTCCAATGTACAATGTCTAATATTGATAAATAAATAATAATAATAATAAATTCAAACGTTTGTGATTTCCCACAGGGTTGAAGAAGCGGGAAAGCCGGAGCGCTCTGCAGCGCCGTTGAGGCGGGGGCGGAAGGGGAAACCACCACCACCACCCCCACTACCAGGTCGGCCATATGCAAATCAACAACTTTTTTATTAGTGGGTGTACGGGGCCCGCGGATTTTCCGCGGCCCCCGACCCCGAACTTTGCAAAGTTTCAATAAAATTTGCATCTTGTCCGTGAAATACAGTTCCCAATGATTTTTCACAATGAAAACATGTTTATTTGCTATGAATTGTACATTTTTTTAAAGCTTTCACTTTATCCTATTTTTCGACATAATCCCCGTTGAGGTCAATGCATTTTTGCATACGGTGTCCCATCTTTTGTATGCCCGAGTCGTAGAACTCTCCCGCCGCGCCGCGAAGGTAGCTTAAAACCTCTTCTTTCAGCTCTTCTTCGGTTTTGAATTGAGTCCCACCCAGGTGTTTCTTGATTGATAGATATTTGGGCTTAATTTGTTTGATTATTTGGGCTTAACGTCTCATATTTTTGCAACGAGGCTAATCGAGACAGTGAGTGGGTGATATATGAAGATGAAATAGGGGGCTGTTTTGAGGAAAGGGGCCAATAGGAGGGCGTGTGAGAAAAAGGGAAAGTGGAGGAAAGGGTATTGGGGTGTGGACTGCACTTCGTCTGACTTCTCCTCCTCGACCAGTCCGGCTAGGGTGGCCCTACCAGAAGCATACGCTTCCGCCGGCATAGCTCTCGGGATCATCAAAGCACGCAAACCTGCCCACCACGATAAGGTGGCAGTCCCTGGGCAGGAGGTGTTTTTTCAATTCAGGGAAGAGATGTTAATCACTTGGGGCTATGTCCGGGCTGTAGGGCGGATGTTTGACAATATCCCATCCAAATTTCTTGAGAAGATCGGTTGTTACACGGGCGGTGTGCGGACGAGCGTTGTCGTGATGGAAACGCACTCCCCTCGTGAGCATGCCTCTCCTCTTGTTTTGAATTGCGCGGCGCAGGTTCTTTAGCGTCGCACAGTAACGCTCAGCATTAATTGTTGTACCAGCAGGCATAATTTCGCACAACAATAACCCCTTCCAGTCCCAAAACACACTCGCCATCACTTTGCTGGCAGACAGTGTTTGCTTGAACTTCCGCGGCTTAGGCGACCCCGGATGTTTCCACTGACAGGATTGTTCCTTCGTTTCCGGCGTGGTGTAGTGGACCCAGGTGTTGTATGCTTATACACTTCTCTCCGTAGACTTCACACAATTGGGAGTGAATGTCCACCGACGCAGTGTTTTTTGCACACAAAAAACGAATCACAGAGTGTAATTCGCACCTGGCGGGCGAAGCGAGTGGGAGCTCCATCTCTTACGGCTGCTCAGTCACGACTAAACGTCGCAGACAGTTCGCCGGGGTGGTGATTGGGAGGGGGGGAACCAAGCTACACGCCAGTATTGCCTGGTCCACGGTAACATCGGTCCTCGCGACTGCAGCGCCTTGGGAACCTTATTTCACGGAGTTAGATATTTGGGCTTAACGTCTCATATCTTTGCAACGAGGCTAATCGAGACAATGAGTAGGTGATATATGAAGATGAAATAGGGGGCTGTTTGGAGGAAAGGGGCAAATAGGAGGGCGGGGTGGAAAGGGGAAGGGGGAGGAAAGGGGATTGGGGTGTGGACTGCGCTTCGTCTGACTTCTCCTCGACCAGTCCGGCTAGGGTGGCCCTACCAGAAGCATACGCTTCCGCCGGCATAGCTCTCGGGATCAACAAAGCACGCAAACCTGCCCACCACGATAAGGTAGCAGTCCCTAGGCAGGAAAAACGCATACCAATGCATTGATTAGTATCATAGATATAACAATGTATAAATGGCCTGGAATCGCAAAAATGTTGTTTGTTTCGGCAAAAGGGTTTCTACCCTTCGCATATTCAAGTGCGGAGTAATTTTGGACTAGCCATTCTATCGAAGAATAAATTCTACGCAATTAAAATGTGTGTGTTATTTTTTAGTTGTGTTATCATGTATTTTATTAAAGAAATTGCATCCTCCCTTTTGGTAGCTTAAGGGATGAAAAAACATGGTTCTACACGAATTCTTAAACTACAATGTCAAATTAAAATTAGTAAATAATGCCTCCTATCATATTTAATAGTTTTCGTCTTGCTGTACAAGGTTTATGGGTCAAACCTTAAAGAAGCGTCGTAGGTATCGCTTGCCGCTCCGTTACTAGTGTACTATATGATAAAATAGCTGAAGTTTATAATTTTTTATTTACAGTACTATCCACTGGATTCACTTGATTTTTTTTTTACTTACTACTTAAACTATACCTAGTATGAAACATAATTTTTGAAAATGTGCTTACAGAATTACATAATAAACATAATTATGTGTATATACAAAATTTGCATTTTTACATAAAACATGCTCTTATGATTGTTCTAAAAACTCAAACAATATATTTCCAACTGACCTTAAAATTCACCATTGTGACCACAATACAGTTAGTTTTAGTGGGGACTAAAAGATATTTGATAACATGAATAGTTTTTGTTTTATAGGAAATATTATTTACATGGTTTAAAAGAGTAATTTTTCACAGTACCCTAGTGCTATTTTTTACTTTTTACTTTTTACAGTAACAATAATGGTATTTTATTAACTTTCAGTATTTTGAATTTGAATTTATTGGGATTAAGGGCGCTTCAACCAGTTAGGTCATTTTGCGCCACCAAGATGGTGTTTTGCAAGCTAAATGATTTTTGATTATTTGGGCTTAACGTCTCATATTTTTGCAACGAGGCTAATCAAGACAATGAGTGGGTGATATATGAAGATGAAATAGGGGGCTATTTGGAGGAAATGGGACAATAGGAGGGCGGGGTGGAAAGGGGAAGGGGGAGGAAAGGGGATTGGGGTGTGGACTGCATTTCGTCTGACTCCTCCTCCTCGACCAGTCCGGCTAGGGTGACCCTACTAGAAGCATACGCATCCGCCGGCATAGCTCTCGGGATCAACAAAGCACGCAAACCTGCCCACCACGATAAGGTAGCAGTACCTGGGCAGGAACTTTCAGTATTGTTTTATGACGTTTTGGAAATTTCTTCCAATTTAAAATTCTTTACATTTAAAATGTCTAGGACCAGCTGTTATCAGTGAAGGCAGAATATCCTGGGTAGTTCCCATGTGTTGACTGTTACATTAACGTATTTTTTGAGCCGGAGGTTTTTGGTTAGATCTCCAGACGGGGCAAACTTTTATGACAATTAATGCTATCACTCAATATCAAATGATGATGGAATTTAGACAATAAACATAAGCATAAATGCTATAGGCCGGGCAAATAGGACGGGGCAAATAGGAGGGCGGGGAGGAAAACGGAGTGGGGACAATGTGGACTGCATTTCGTCCTACTTCTCTTCGAGCAGTCCGGCCGGCTAGACTGGCCCTACCAGAAGCATACGCTTCCGCCGGCATAGCTCTCAGGATCCACAAAGCACTCAAAGCTGCCCACCACGATAAGGTTGCAGTCGCTGGGCAGGTGTTATATGTAATGAAAAAGCCACCAACTGGCATCAGCACCGAAGATTATGTTCCTACCCCATCACGTGGCCATATTTTGTGCCGATCGACTAGTTGTTTTCCTCCCGACACACCATAAACCCGCTTTATCTTATCGTTTGTTTATTGGGTTTAAGGACGCTTCAACCAGTGAGGTCATTTTGCGCCACCAAGATAATGTAACTCGTTACTTATTGTTTTATTGCATGATTGATTAATGGGGCTTAACGTCTCATATTTATGCAACGATGGTTAATCGAGACGATGAGCGGGTGATAATGAAGATGAGAAAGATGATAATGAAGAATAAAGCCACCTCCGAATCTGATCCATTGTACGTCGCGTGAGTCGTCATACGGGAGTCCAGCAAGGGAGGGCAGGGCCAAGTGGGAGGAGAAATATTCAATGGGACAGTGGGGGGGAAAGGGTATTGAGGTGTGGACTGCACTTCGTCTGACTTCTCCTCCTCGACCAGTCCGGCTTGGGTGGCCCTACCAGAAGCATACGCTTCCGCCGGCATAGCTCTCGGGATCAACAAAGCACGCAAACCTGCCCACCACGATAAGGTGTCAGTCCCTGGGCAGGTGAAAACCAATGAAACATCTATTAATGCAGGTAGGGCTATATGCTTCTTTTTAACAAAATTATATTTTTATGCACGAGTTAGGCTATCTATTCTAGTATTTCCAACCATGAAATGTATTAATCCGGTGTTTGTGTTTTTATATTTTAGGGGAACGATCAAAGAACAATCCCAGGCTGCAGTTTGGTCTAAATGTGCGTTTGGCTTGCGGCTTGCAACAGAAACACATAGCATTTCGCTGTCAACACTGTGAACCCAGATCCACTTATATCGAAAGTTAAAGTTGGTAACCGAATGCCAACGTTTTAAAGAAGAAATCCACTAGAATACAAAACAAAAACCGCTAACATATCATTTTTCAAGTTCGAGTTATCTACTTAGGCAGAAGTGTTGGTTGTGTGCTGAGTGTTGAAATACGCAGTACATGACGCGTTTATTTGGTTTCAAATATTCATTCATTCAAACGGATCACCTGGAAACCAGCTTTGGCCAACATCGACAAATGAATGGGGGCAATTACCACGTATCAGTTACGCAAATTCTAGAATCATAAAAGAAGCTTAAACTAATTAGTTTAGGTAATTTGCAATCTGCAATCTGCTAAAAGAGGATAGTTTGAAATTAAAACGTTTCTATTAAACTGTTCCAAAGAAGCGGCAGCTACAAATGATGAAGCCAACGTCGAAATCGATGGACATTTTGAAGACGCCATTTCTTTTCCAGATGCAATTGATGTAAGCGAAGCTAATATGAGAGTTCTCATATACATTTCAGGTTATGTTGCTCGTTAAGTTAACGAGAAAGTTAAATGTAATGATTGTAGAAATGTTTTGGAATATGACCGCGCATTAGAAATCGAGTTTGAAAATGATGGATTGTACAGTTACTTTTAAGTTTGATTGACAGGGGGGGTCTTAGGTGGCCAAAAGATTTCATAGTCCAAATAATGATAGACTAATTTCAGATGTGCCAAAGTGTGATCAGCTCAAGATTTGAGGAGCAGTTTTTAGCTTATAAAAATCAAAGAAATTTGCTCCACATCATTGTAATTGAGAAACTAGAAGTGAATGGTTATCTCTTAGGTGGCTGTCAACTTTGTGGTGTACCTTACCTATGAGAGCGTTAGCTGGACATGCTATAAAACTCATAAGTAATATATTGTTTAATAACTAAGGTAATCAGCTAATTAGAATAACTACAGTAATTCCTATTTTTGAATAATACGTGTTTTTAAAATTATTGATATTAACTATTTTCGCACGCACGCATATATTAAATCGTTTTCTAAAAACCATATATAAAAAAGCTTGTACCTGTTCTGTTGGCCTAAGGAAATGTAGATAAAAGCAAAGTTGTTAATTTGTTAAACTGAAAACGAATCACTACAATAAATGAAAGGTTGCTTTTTTTTTTTTTTTTTTTTTTTTAGTTTGGGTTTAAGGGCACACAACGACGTGGTTATTAGTGCCCGATAGACTTTTGGCTTTACCTGGTGTTATTTTAGATAACACTCAGTAGCTCTAAAGATTGTAAAAAGTTAAAAACATTGTCAAGAAGACTTGAGTCGTCAGCTAAAATTTCTTTTAAAGTTGTTAATTTAAAACGGTTCCTCTCGTCATTGTATTTTTTACAATCATTTCATCATAAATAAATAAATAAAATAAATTCACATTTAGAGTCTACCCACTCAGTAACTAAACTGATTTGCAGTGGGGGACTTTAATTTAAAGTGACTAAACCAACCCTGTAGGCTTCGAACACCATCGACGAGTGAGCGATAACCAATCAAAGATCGATATTTCAAATATGAAACACATGAATCAGTGATTGGACAGTGCGAACACCTGCGGACAGATGCCAGAATCAACAAGGCCGATTCAGTGTTCCATATAGTGTTCCCATCCTGATATTTCACGATTCCTAGCGTAAATCCTTCATTAATGTTAATACGTCATTGCATATGTTGTTGATTATTGAATATTTCTCCTCCCACTTGGCCCTGCCCTCCCTTGCTGGACTCCCGTATGACGACTCACGCGACGTACAATGGATCTGATTCGGATGTGGCTTTATTCTTCATTATCATCTTTCTCATCTTCATTATCACCCGCTCATCGTCTCGATTAGCCATCGTTGCATAAATATGAGACGTTAAGCCTCATTAATCAATCAATCATTGATTGACAAGATCCTGTAACAGTGTCAAAGTGAACAGACCGTGAAGTGTCACTTTGACAACGCATAATCTACGCTGGCATGCACAGAAACGATGGATTTATAACGGCCTACAAGTACGATAATAAGTTTACTATACAATCTTGTAATCTAGTATCTTTAAACTACGTAATGACGAGCTCAATACAGCGTTATTGTCATTGCGAGACGTGCTTTAACGCGTATCGCAACGCAGGTTTAGCCCGTGTCGCCTGGCGCAGCGACGAGATCGCGGCCTGGTCTTGTGACGTCAGAGTTCGAGTGGTACGGCCTGTCGCTCCGCCCCACCACGCCGCGCGCCAGCCATCCGGCCACGCCAGTCGGAGTGACTCCGCTCAAGTTGATCGGATTTCAGTAGATGCCGCCAGATATTTTTGCCGAAACTCGCTTTTCAAAATTTTTGAACGTCTGTATAACACGCGGTCAGCCGAGGCCTTCGTTGGTCAGCCCGATTTGTCAGTCAGATGTGGAACTGGATATGTAAGAAGACAATCGTTTCTATGGTACGTATAATGATGATATGATTCTTGTCGTTTTTACCATCTCTTCAATAGTTGGTTATCGCACTAAAAGAGTGTTATTTATTGGTATCCGCAATCGGTATTGCTGTGTTTGCGCTCGAGCAAAGTCCAGAAACAAAAAAGCCTTCCGATCACTTGTGCTTCGTTAATTGGCATAAAACGGCAACCAGCATTGAAGCCGATATAATTGCAGAAGGATTTTTGTATTCGAGAGCCATGATGGGTGTGAAAAGAGGGGGTACTTCTGCACTGGTTCGAAAGATAGAGAGGTTAACCTGGTCCCCGAGTTACAGCAATGCGGCCTCTTTCAAGAAATGGAAAACGCCTTGACTTGGTGCATCTCTCGTCATGCTGCAAGCTTATTGTAAGATGTAGAAAACAATCCATCTGAGCAGTACAATAGCCATGTAAACAAGTTTGTTTGGGGAAAACGGATATACTTTGCTTTACGGGGTTCGTATCAGACAAGGTGTGAAGCGGCTGTTGTTTCATTCAACCGATCCGGAGAATATCTCCGAGCTTTGCACACTGCACAAGGCCATGGAAGGAAAGAGTCCAGGTATGTATATTGAACAACGTGTTTGAGTTGCAAAATGTTTCTTATCATAATTAAAATATATAAATTTCTCATAGGAGTCCACACCAGCAAGTTCATCATAAAGAGTGTTAGGCGAACAGAGTTGTCAATAAAACGCCGCCTCGAGTTCCCAGAGACCCATCGCAAAAAGCAGAAAACAGATGCAGGAGTCGATGGTGACTAAGGATTACTCGAGACGGACGTGACAGCTACACTTACACTCGAGGAGTTCAACTCGAGAAAAACGGACTTCCTGAACAAACTCAGTTTGACTAAAGAGGAACGTGATCACCTCGAAAAGAAAACGGTGCTGCAGTCAAAGAGTAGACTGTGGTTTGCGGCCAAACGAAAGAGACTGACAGCATCTAGGTTCGGCCATTTATGCAAAATGAGGCCCACGACATCTTGCAAATCCATTGTGAGTATACAATGTTGTACAAGCTGTGTCAACAAAGGCCATGGAACATGGCATACTCGTGGAGCCTGTGGTAAAATCCAAAATGGCAAAAAAAGTCACATACCGTTTTAAAATAATAGTGCGGAAGAAACTGATAATCAAAATCTTTGAACATGTATAGAAGTATAATGAGGTAATTTTAAAACTTTTAAATTAGGTTTGTGATGTCTTTAGATGAATAACAATATATTCCACGTACTTTCAGAGCTGTAGAAAATTCATGCACATTCCCTATTGCTTGCTTCCCGAATTGATCGAACCACAGTATGCCAAGCGAATTGTAGTCGCGGACATCAAAGACCCTCCGCACATTGTGGAGGCACAGGTCGCTGTTGCCAGGGAGAAGGCAAAACAGGACGAGTTTACTCGTGCCAGAAAAACGGCAAAGAAGATTGGCAACAAGAAATAAAGGCGAGACAACATTTACCAGGGCTCGGCTCAAGACAAGTGAAAAGCTTTTCAGGACGAAGTAACCTCATATTATATTTAATTTATCAAGCGAGCGAAGCGAGTGTCTCAATTAGACTTCTATGGCACTAGTTCTGTTTTTTTGTTTTTTTTTTATGTATGTCGATAGCGGTACGGTGTATAGTTTTGAGGCAAATCGTTCGAAAGGTTACAAACTCTGAAACAAAATGTGAGGTGGCCATATTTATATAAAGATTTTTCCGATCACGAATATGCATTGTATGGCAATCTGATAAGAATTGGCAAAGTCACACAAAAGTTACTCGAAAATATTTATTTTTCGGATACACAATAACGGCAAAATATGAGGTGGCTATATTTTAGTAAATGTTCGTCCGGTCACGAATATACTAATTTAAATACGATCTGATAAGTATTATTGGAAAAAATTACATTTCTATTGTTGCCAATAATTGTTAGTAACGGTGGCGGACAGTGTAGAAAACACTAGACGAAATGTCAAAGAAAAATCTTAGCAACGCACATTGCACGGAATTCTACAGTGTCGGGAAGTAATGCCTATGGAAATTACAAACATTTTTGTAATGCGCATTCTTGTATTGTTGTTTTTATTATAGCTTAGACAACTTTTTGCCATGAAAGTTCGTGGATCAACGCTTATCAACGCTTATCAACGCGTCATACAGAGCGTTTTTCTAGTTTAAAATATCACAACTATTGGCTTGAGATAATTCTATTTTGTATGCGCCATCTTCATTTCAGGGCCTGGCTGGGCATGTTACTTTCGACATGCGAGTTTGTACTAATTTTAGCTGATTTCATAAAGATTTCATTATTGTCTTTAGATCTTGTTTACTCTCTCATGTTGAATGGGCAATCTTTATTTGTCAGCTTTTCGTTACTATTTTATTTTGACAGAAGATAACACTCCCTTAGGCTGGAATTCATAGCCGCCTCATACATCTAGGGGCGCCCGTTGTTACCAAGGTAACAGTCTGTTAATTGCATGTTATTTCCCGTATAGAAAATAAATCCAAAGCGACAATGGGTCAAACAAAACACAAATACAAAATAGGTAAGGCATGACTTTAATTTCACTAATCACCCAATGTGGTTCATACTACTCGTTTCTTCGAGATATGATTTTAGATAGGCTATATAAATCCACCGATGAATCTCAAAGGCCGAATATAACTACATATGTTACAATAGAAAGCTTTTCAATATTACGGGTATACTCTTAGTTTAATCTTACTGATGACTGATGATCATATTTGATCAATGATAGTAAGATATACCCTGTCGGGTCGGGTGCTTACAGTTATTCATTTACTTAAATCAGCTTAGAAGACAACTAAACTATTGCTTATTATATAGCTTGAGTGACATGACAAAGATAGTTTTTGGTGTTGTATTTACAAGTATTGTGACCAATCGGCTGCATATTAGCCTGGTAACAAATAAGCATTCACGATTTTAAACTCAAAAATCCCGAAGAAAAATTAATGGTTCTTGCGTCAGATAAAATAAAAGTAGCAGTGCTGTGTTTAATGAATTTGCATGCATACGTGCAGTAATCATTGATGAAACTAAGCGGGCGTATTCATATTAGTAGTATTAGGTTTGTTCGCCCGACGTACTCTACTTGATCTGGCTGCTCTAGATCACGGAAATGCGTTCGTTCGTGCCAGATTCATACTCAAAGTTGTGTTCGCCCGACCAGAGTAAAGTGATCCGAGCAACTTAGATCACGATTTTCTTACTCTCGCTTTGAAGTCACATCAAGCTAGAGTAAGTAAGTGATCAAGCTCGCGCGCGAAAATGGCCGATGAAATGTTTGTGTAAACATAGAAGAAAGTGTCGACGGATGTTTCCTGTACAGGACAGTTCGTCAGAAAGTTGTTAATTACCGTCAGTTATTATTAATATTATTATATGCCTAGTTAGTTTCATTATCTGTTTCACCCCTGTCTTTTTTCACATAACCTCACTTTGGCGTCCGCCAAACCCATGCAATGCCCGTGCTAAGCCAAGAACACGAATATATTTCAATTCAGGTAGAAAGACTAGGCCTATTCATAGCCAAGGTGTGGCTGTAGCTTGGAATACGAGCTATAGGCCGCGTGGATTACATCTTTGTTTACTCTCGGCACTGGAAACGCGCGTTCGTCCGTCATCAGTGCTCGGAGTTGCTCTGACGTTTCAGAAGCCTACTCGCGGCTTGCTCGGGTCTGATCGGAGTAGAGCAGGGAGTAAGTTAGAGTACGTCGGGCGAAGTAAATAGAATTATACGAAATGTAGTGAGCGGAGGCAATACTCTTTGGCTGCACCGCACCAACCCGCTGGCGGCTGGACTGCCAGACGGTCGGCCTCCTGGGGCGGAGCTAAGTACTACCTTTTTAATTATTATGACCCTCAACACTTGGAAATCGACTCCTGCGCGTTCTTAATGCGTTTTCATATAACTGTTACAGAATGCAAACTAACATTCTTATTTTTCAACGGGGGGTAACAAATTAAGTTGTTACCGAACCTTCGCCGCCACCTGGAGGGATTCCACAAATACGCTAAGGCTCAAGCGAATCAGAGCTCGAGAGACATCGTCGTGTGAGTACTTATTTCGTCCATATCCGCTTTTTCGTGGACGGAGAAAACGAGGTTTGAAAGTAAAACTGCTGTTACTTTTATCTGTTACAAGGTATCCACCATTTTTTAATTCTATTGTTCAAGTATGGATACAGTATAAGTATTTTCATAATAACAAAACATTTTGCTTTTGTATTTCCCCCAGAACAGGGCACTCATTGTTGGATATGGACTGCAGCTCCTGACAAAAATGAATAAATTTTTAGTACTTATTTCGTCCATATCCACTTTACTCTTATTTTGATCGTATGAGGTGTACCTTGGATAGTAAGTTATATGTTTGATGACTAAGAAGTACAAGGAACTTGATTTGGCATAAAAATAATTTTTTGATCAATTTATTAATGTGTGTAAGCATATAAAATTAAATTAAAAAAAAAAAAAAAAAAAAATAGAAAATGCTTTAATATGCAAACAAAGACCAAAACATTAGTTATAATTACAGTATTCACTGATAAAGATGTTGTAATCGTTAGGCGATTGATTAGGTTCCTTTACAAGACACTTCTTGGAAACCATAGTTATTGTCATTTTAGCGTAGGCGAGGGACATTATAGAAACTCCTAGTATTTAACTGGGACACGTTGAGAATGAGGAAAGTGGGAGGAACCCACACCACGAGGAAGGGCCAGTGGTGGACCTGTGCAGCTACAAAAATGACATAGATCCTGGCTCAGAAACTATGAACACATTTCGCATAACTGTCGGTGAAAAGGATAGGGTGCGACAGGGGTAGGGGTTAGGTTGCCATTTGGGCATTAGCAAAGGACAAAAGAGACAGAAATTATGAGTGAGATATTATTTTTATACACAAGACCACCCTCATTGCAGGCACCGGTCACCACGAGGAGAAGGAACTACCTCGACTGGAATTAATTGCTTGCAATGTAATATTAAAATATTACATGGCAAAGAACTACACAAGAAATTATATTAATGATCTGATTACAAATTTGTTTTTATTAATAACACGATTTCAAAGTTTTAAGTTTAAACTTACAAAAAAGTAATTACAAGTACAAGTACACACAAAATCCCAAAGGTTATTATCCCCGCTTATTATATTAACAATATTAACAAGCGAAATTATTAAAATTAAAAACATACTCCAAAAATAGCTTCTCTCATTCTTTGATTGGATATTTATGACACGTGGATGAGACGTTTGTAGAACGAATAATTTTCGAAGTCTCCGTTCACACGTCACCCCCCCCCCCTCCAACCCCCCCAGGAATGATCGCTACTCTCAGAACGGATTGCCGATACATACTCAGCCCACTCGCAATCCCTTCCGCAGTCCGAGCAATTACTGATGAGTAGAGTACAGTTTTATATTTATAGGACTTTTATATTAGTACAATTAAAATAAAACATGTTAATATTGTGCCCGTATTCTCCTTCAAATAAATTATTTGACGATAATGACGGACCTCCCCCTCCCCCTCCCACCGGCCTCACAGTTTACGTATGCAGGCATAATAGTTTTTGTATGACTGTCTATACTACTGTTCATCCCGCCAACTTTATATTTCCACTTCGGGCACTGGTCAGGCCTAGTCAGTAGACCTAGGTCCTATATCTAGGGTTAATATAAGGTTTGTTTATGAACAAGCTCAATAACTTACAGACCCTAGGCCTAGAAATATCAAAAAGACAAACTCATTCCCTGAAATCCAGTTCCTTGGGCAAGTTCGGTGCTGGAGATGACACCAGATATTGGGATAAAAACAAGCTCACAACGCAGAACACACGAATGGAAAATCCTATGAATGCAATCGCAACTGTTCGTAGCGGCCGGCCGATCAATCCCGCGCTTCTGATTGGCTATACAATGTTTCTTTCGCGGCATGTGGATATGGCTCAAATAAGTACTGACATTTATACCAACCTCGTGGATATGGATCAAACAAGTACCGAGATAATCGACAGTAATAGAAAATTTCATCCAGAGATTGCGGAAATGGATTAAATACGCATTGACAATATGCAATAACATAACAACTCAAAAAAAGTGAAAAGTGGATATGGACGAAATAAGTACTCACACGACGACATGTTAGACCAATTCCGTATCGGCCAGACGATAATGCCCCGTTTTATCGTCTCACAGCTCATCGGCGCGCAGTTCTAACATAACGGGGAAATCGCAGACAACATTGTTAGAATACTGAAATCGTGTGGAAAGCACGTTCAGACTACGCCATCATGGATCGATTCACTGCAATCCTCAAACGTAACTCTAGATTGGTATTTGGGCTTAACGTCTCATATTTTTGCAACGAGGCTAATCGAGACAATGAGTGGGTGATATATGAAGATGAAATATGTGGCTGTTTGGAGGAAAGGGGCAAGTATGATTTGATTATTTGGGCTTAACGTCTCATATTTTTGCAACGAGGCTAATCGAGGCAATGAGTTGGTGATTTATGAAGATGAAATAGGGGGCTGTTTGGAGGAAAGGGGCCAATAGGAGGGCGGGGTGGAAAGGGGAAGGGGGAGGGAAGGGGGTGGGGGTGTGAAAAGCACTTCTTCCCTCGACATAGAAGATGACACTTCTGAGTGTTCTACTCTTCAGTGCAATCCTACACAATCAATAAGCTTTGGACCCAGTGCTTGCGTCACCACTTCAACTACAAACTACACCTCCAAGGTCAAGCTCATCAGGTAGTCATACCAACTTCAGATGCTTCAATAATTCATAATGAAGTAGGCCTAATCGCAGACGTACCTGAGAGGGTACCACGTAAACAATAGGTGCCTACAGCAGTCAAGTTTGATGCGGGATGGCAAATGCGAGGAAATGGAAAGTCATACACAGGGGCGGATCTAGCCTTGGTTTATGGGGGGGCGGTTTCATGGAAGGCGATTGCCAATTATTATAGGGGGGGGGAGCTTAAGTGCATGCTATTTATACAAGTTTTGGCGAGTAATGTACATTAGCCAATGTTTAATTTAATCAATCACATTTTCAAAACATACTTTACTTCAGTCAATACTGACATTGTCAGATTTTGGGCGAAGCAAATAACATAGTTGTCACTAATGTTGACGTATAAACGAATAACACACGTCATATTTTTTTAAATTTTGAGATAATTACGGAAGTTTCAGGGGTGTCATTCGGAAATAACGTAATTTCACACTAAGTATCGATTTGTAAGTGAACTTGAGAATATTCATTTAATTTGATTCCTTTTAATTACACATACCACAGATTTTGAGATCATTACAGAAGTTTAACGGGCTGTCAGTGGAAAATTACCTAATGTCACACACAGTAGCGATTTGTAAGAGAACCAGAGTATATTCATTTAATTTGATTCCTGCCAATTAATCTCAATTAGATCTTGTTTAATCACATATAAACATACCTGCGTGACATACTACAGATTTGGACATAATTACGTAAGTTTAACAGGCTGTCATTTGAAAATTACTTAATTTCACACATAGTAGCGATTTGTAAGAGAACCTGAGTATGGCAGGCGCATACGTCGGCAGGGGCGGATACTGGCTCGATTAGTAACACAAAGCATGGCAACTAAAGTTTGATAACGACTCCAAAATAATAATTATTCAAAATTTCCATTTTTTTTTTCATGGGTGGGGCGGTCGCCCCCCCCCCCCCCCCCCCCCCCCGCCCCCAGGGATCCGCCCCTGGTCATACAATAGTAACTCAGGTATGCACGCTTCAGCCAAGATTCATTACTTATTATTCGCACTTTCTTTCTTTTAGTTATGTAGGCCTACCGAGTTACATAATTTATACTGGTTACAAAACAACTACATTAGTACTTTCATATATATATATATATTATTATAAGATTGATTAATGGGGCTTAACGTCTCATATTTATGCAACGATGGCTAATCGAGACGATGAGCGGGTGATAATGAAGATGAGAAAGATGATAATGAAGAATAAAGCCACATCCGAATCAGATCCATTGTACGTCGCGTGAGTTGTCATACGGGAGTCCAGCAAGGGAGGGCAGGGCCAAGTGGTAGGAGAAATATTCAATGGGACAGTGGGGGGAAAGGGGATTGGGTGTGGACTGCACTTCGTCTGACTTCTCCTCCTCGACCAGTCCGGCTAGGGTGGCCCTACCAGAAGCATACGCTCCCGCCGGCATAGCTCTTGGGATCACCAAAGCACGCAAACCTGCCCAACACGATAAGGTGGCAGTCCCTGGGGAGAAACCATGTAATTATGTAATTATATTCATAGTTCCCACGTGACGTCACAGCGGCCATGATTGCGACACAAATGATGAGGACCAATTCTAGATCATTGGCAAATACTATTAAAATACAATAAATAAGCCTAATTTAGAATTTAAAAAGTAAACATTAGTAGTAAAAAACTTAAAAATTATAACACATACCAATTTTATTTAAAAAAAACACGCTGAATTTTAAAGAACTAAGAATTTCTGTGTTGTACCACAACAGCGTTCAATTGTTTCTCCGTGGCAACGTCAAAGTTTGATCACAATGTGGCCGCCACGCGCAAAGAAGTGACGTACGTGCAACCTATGAATTCCTACGGCGAAGATTCAATAAATTTTGTACTCATCATGCTGCTCTGCCATACTGCTATTAGGCCCATTTATTTCCCTCGCCTCGCGTCGCAGTAAACAGGCCAACGCGAACCTCGCGCCCTCGCTTCGGTCTCAACGCTTGCAACGCGAATTGATTGGTTCATTTCATTACATTATTTGGGCTTAACGTCTCATATTTTTGCAACGAGGCTAATCGAGACAATGAGTGGGTGATATATGAAGACGAAATAGGGGGCTGATTGGAGAAAGGGGGCTAATAGGAGGGCGGGGTGGAAAGGGGAAGGGGGAGGAAAGGGGATTTGGGTGTGGACTGCACTTCGTCTGACTTCTCCTCCTCGACCAGTCCGGCTAGGGTGGCCCTACCAGAAGCATACGCTTCCGCCGGCATAGCTGGTGGTATTTGGGCTTAACGTCTCATATTTTTGCAACGTGGCTAATCGAGACAATGAGTGGGTGATATATGAAGATGATGCGAGGGTCAGTGGGAGGGCGCATGAGGAAAGGGGAAATGGGAGGAAAGGGGATTGGGGTGTGGACTGCACTTCGTCTGACTTCTCCTCCTCGACCAGTCCGGCTAGGGTGGCCCTACCAGAAGCATACGCTTCCGCCGGCATAGCTCCAGGAATCATTAAAGCACGCAAACCTGCCCACCACGATAAGGTAGCAGTCCATGGGCAGGTATTGATTGGTGATTGGTGGTGTTTAACGACGTACTCGACAGTTCAGGTCACATGACGTCTGATCAGAGGCGACTACAGGTGTGAGCGTACTGTGACAATCATCACAAGGAACAAAATACCTCACGTGTATTGTATATTATTATTCTACGTTGTCCGTGAAATAAGGTTCCCAATGATTTTTCACAATGAAAACATGTTTATTTGCTATGAATTGTACAATTTTTTTAAGCTTTGACTTTTTCCTATTTTTCGACATAATCCCCGTTGAGGTCAATGCATTTTTGCATACGGTGTACCATCTTTAGTATGCCCGAGTCGTAGAACTCTCCCGCCGCGCCGCGAAGGTAGCTTAAAACCTCTTCTTTCAGCTCTTCTCCGGTTTTGAATTGAGTCCCACCCAGGTGTTTCTTCAATTCAGGGAAGACATGGTAATCACTTGGGGCTATGTCCGGGCTGTATGCGGATGTTTGACAATATCCCATCCAAATTTGTTGAGAAGATCGGTTGTTACACGGGCGGTGTGCGGACGAGCGTTGTCGTGATGGAAACGCACTCCCCTCGTGAGCATGCCTCTCCTCTTGTTTTGAATTGCGCGGCGCAGGTTCTTTAGCGTCGCACAGTAACGCTCAGCATTAATTGTTGTACCAGCAGGCATAAATTCGCACAACAATAACTTCACAGGTTGTTTATTACGCGCCTATCGGACGGATATGAAGTAACGTGTGTTGCACATCTGCTACATTGCGCGCGAATTTGAACTAGTTCCATCTTTCGCCACAGAGTGCAGCAGTTCTCGAGTTATTATTTTAAACAAGTTGTCAGACTGTAAACATGGCCGCTTATTGTTGACAGTGTATTTACTTCGTGATTATTACAGTTTCTGTTGGAATTTCGACTTCAAACAACATTGAGAAATATTACACACAAGGTATGTATAAATAAATAATAACTATCAATAATGAAATTACTTAAGTAATTATTATATTCCTTTGTTTTCTATATGTACCATATCTGCAACATTGCGTGGTAAAGTATGTGGTCTTTTTACAGGTTATGGAAGACGAAGCTATTTTTCATCTCTTAGATATACCTCTATCGAGTGAGGTCGAGATAGAGTTAGAGGATGATAGCGATGTGGATTACAATTTACAACGTCGATGATGAAGATGTCTTGGATGCATCAAGTGAAAATGAAGATGTAGAGGAGGAGGATGTAGATGATCCAGCCCCTGTCCCTAGACCTAGGCCTACAGGAGAAAACAATATGAGTAACGGACAGGTAGGCCTAGGCTTAGGGGATGGCCCCCATATTCAGGAAGGCGCAAATGTAGTTCCACAATGTGCAGCACGTCGACGTGTGGCAGGCCTTGCACAGAAAAGACCTGTCACATGGAAACGTGACAGTCTACTTCTGCCAGCTGACGAGTCGTCTTTCACTGGAAACTGTGACTTGCCTGATTCTTTGAAACTGCAAACACCGTATCAGTTTTTCAAATATTTTTTCCCTGACCATCTTATGGAACACATTGTTAGGGAAAGTAATTTGTACAGCTCCCAACACACACCCGAAAAACCTAACATCACAACTAAAGAGGACCTCCAAAAGTTTATTGGAATTTGTATTCTGACATCTGTGTCTAGTAACAGCAATGTTAGAGATTATTGGAATGGGATTATTGGCAACAGTTTGGTTCAAACTACAATGTCTCTAAACTCATTTGAGAAAATTCGAGCCAACCTTCATTTCAATGACAACACTAATGCCTTACCAGTTAGTGACCTAGGTCACGATAAATTATTCAAAATACGGCCAGTCATTGATTGCATATCCGAGAGATTTTTATCTGTTCCGATGGAAGAGTCTCTGTCCATCGATGAGCAGATTTGTGCAACCAAAACTAGACACCATCTAAAACAACATATGAAAAACAAACCCCATAAATGGGGCTACAAACTGTTTGTATTATGTTCCACTTCTGGGTTTGCCTACAAATTCGAAATATATTCAGGTCAAGAAAACAAGCCTGAATCAAGACTGCCTGAAGAACCTGACCTTGGATCAAGTTCTAATACAGTAGTAAGGCTTGCTAGGGACATTCCTAAAGGCCAAAACCATAAGTTGTACTTTGACAACTATTACACCTCAGTTCCGCTTATGATTTACCTGTCAAAAGAAGGTATCCTTGCCCTAGGGACGGTGCGAAGGAATCGCATCCCTGAGTGCAAGCTGCCTACGGAACAGTCGCTGATTAAATTACCAAGGGGCACTTGCGATGAGTATGTTGCTACAGTTGATGGAAAGACTGTGAGTAGTTTAGTATGGAAAGATAATAAGTGTGTTCACTTCCTCTCTACATTTGTTGGAGAATTACCTGTAAGCAACGTTAGACGGTATGATAGAAAAAATCGTACCTACGTCGAAGTAAGTAGCCCAGCGGTAGTGAAGGTCTACAACAAAGACATGGAAGGGGTAGATCTGTTAAACAGCCATATAGGCCGCCATAGGATTAGTTTAAATCCCGTTAATGGTACTTCAGGCTGTTTTATCACTTATTAGACATGACTGTGATCAACGCGTGGATTGTGTACAAGGAGGAAGCCAAAAATAACAATTCTACAGAGATGCCTGTAATGAATGAATCAAAAGCAATTCCGCATCGAGCTTGCTACTTCTTTGTGTAACATCGGAGGGAAACAGCAGAAGAGAGGAAGACCTAGTGGCGAGGTTCAGAAAGGATTGGAGAAGAAAGCAAAACGATGCCCGTCGTCTGTACAACCACCAAGAGACGTTCGACAGGACTCGACGGATCACTGGCCCAATAGGAACGCGACCAGAAATAGATGTAAAATGCCTGCATGCAAAGGCTTTACCTATTGCATTCGTAAAATTAATCGACAGAAGTTTCTTCCTAAGCTGGTTAATACCAGAAATTTTAAAAATATTGATTGGGAACAGGTAAATAGTGATATTTTGAGTGGGCCCTTTGAGCAAATTAATATGATGGTAAGTGCTAATGATAAATTAGAATTATTTAATAATATTATTTTGGACACTCTTAATAATCATGCACCAATTTTGAAGTTACGAGTAAAAGGAAAATCGGCTCCATGGTTATCTTCAGAAATTAGAAGATGGATGCACAGGAGGGACCACTTGCGGAAACAATTCCGTACTTCGAGACAGCAATCCACATGGGATGAGTATAAACATATTCGGAACAAGGTAAATAATTGCATTCGTTTTTCTAAACGTGAGTATTTCAAGTCATCTTTTGATACTGATATTTCTTCGAAATCTTTATGGTCGGTTTATAATAAGTTAACGGGTAATAAATCTAAACAAGGCTGTAATATTTCATCTTTAAGTGAAAATGGAGTATCTTACACATCTAATCATGAAATTTGTAGTCTGTTGCAGAAGAGTTTTTTAGTAAACACTACAGATTACTCCAAAGATATTGGTGAGTTTCGTGATTTGAGTGTACGGGAAGCTGGAAGTCGGCCATTTAAACAGGTAACCAATGATGAAGTTATTTCTGCAATTCGTAGTCTTAAAAATAATAGTGCTGCAGCTTCTTGGGAAGTGCCATGTATTGTTTTTAAGAAATGCTCTTCTATAGTTGGTTTGTTGGCTGTTTTAATATATCATTTCTTTTTCATAGGTGTTTTCCCGACACGACTAAAATTGGCTAAGGTAACACCCATTTATAAGGGTAAAGGTAAGAAAGATGATAGAAATTCTTATCGGCCAATTTCTACTCTTCCGATAGTGGGTAAAATCATAGAAAAAATTTTGTATAAAAGATTGCTGAATGAAATTGATTTATCTATAGGTTTAAGTACTAATCAGCATGGTTTCAGAAAAGGACGATCGACTCAGAGTGCTCTCTTGGCGTTCACTGATTTCATTTCGAAGAAGATTGACTGTCGAAATGGCAAGGTAAGTGCTGTGTTTGTTGATCTTAGAAAAGCATTTGATTCGGTACCCATTTTACCTCTTTTAAAAAAGTTGAAAGCTAGATATAGTGTTAGCCCACATTTGTTAGCTATTCTCTCAGATTATTTTCTAAATAGGCAAATGTTTATAAATCTACCTAATTATTCGTCAGATTTTATAGATATTCTGTGTGGAGTTCCCCAAGGTTCAGTTTTGGGGCCACTTTTATTTATTCTTTACATTGATGATATATCTGATATAATGTCTGGTATTTCTTATTTGTTGTATGCTGATGATTTGGTTTTTTATTTAGAAGGTACAAATACCGAAGAAATTGTCAGGAGGCTTCAAGAAATTTTAAGAAGAATGGATAACTGGTTTCTGAGTCAGGAACTCAATATTAATTATAGTAAAACTAATTTTATGATTTTTCATAAGGCTAATGATAATACTGTGAATAGATTTCCTCAAGTGTTAACTTGTAATGGTAACATTATTTCTAGAGTATTTGAATATAAGTATCTTGGTGTTTATTTAGACTGTAGTCTTACTTTTAAAAGGCACTATGAATATGTTTGTAATAGGGTGTCTTCAGCAATAGGTATGATTGTAAGAATGAAGAGATTTGTGACTGAGAGAATGCTGAGATTACTTGTTGATTCGTATGTTCACTCTATAATTGATTATTGTTTAGTTGTGTGGGCTGTTCGACCATCTGCAGATTATATTGTGCTGCAAAGAAGAATAGACCATTTATTTGATGAAGTTCCTTTCCACCAAGACATGCAGGACAATTTTTTGACAATTGATGAGCGAATGAAGTTCCATGTGCTGGTAAATACTTTTAAGATGATGAAAGGTATGTATTTAGATGTTATGCCAACTATGTTTAATTTTGTTGAACGTACTCGTGATTCTATATTAACTTTTACTTTACAGGTTCCTATAATGAATTCCGAGTCGTTCCGCAGGTCATTCTTGTACAGAGGTGTACACTTCTGGAATTCCCTTCCGCATGATCTTCGAAGCCAGTTTGTGAGATTGCGGCTCCTAGAATTTAGGAATAAGATTGAGTCTGTAATTCTTAAGATGAGAGTTAGGCGTGTTTAAGTTAAGATTGTTCTACTGTAAGTGGTTTTTCATCTGTTTTAGATGGAGATGATTGTTGGTCTGCTGGGAATCTACATCCGATTTCCTGAATTCTCTTGATTCAGTTTGATCTCTACTTATAACTGGTTCTCGGATCAAGTTTTTCAAGACCATCTTACTTTCAAGATTCGAAGTGAAGATGGAAGGCGTGTGCGGTTTCCCGGGTTGCTTTTACGTGGAATTTTATTTTTCCCAGATTGCAGTTTCTGATTTTTTGCAATCCTCATTACGTTTGAGCTGGGACCGTTAACAAATCAGTTTTTCTTTTTTTTTTTTTTCTTTATTCTTTTTTTCTTTTTTCTGCTTTGAAAAGTTTCATACCACTTAAGAAGCCCTAATTGAAGGGAAAGACAAAATAAAATGTTGTGTCTACATGAAATATTGGTGAAGTGGGTGCAAATGACATTGAAGAAAAGACGATTTTTAAGGTTAGATGGCCCTTCAATAACACAACTGACCAACCTATATCAGGCCAAGATACCAAAGAAATCAATAAGTTAACCACTACATGGAAGACTGTCCCAGCAGTGGTATTGGCAATGGGAGGTAAGTACATGCTAAGCTAGGCCTAGGCCCTATAGGCCTAGGTCTAGGCCTGGGCCCACATGTTTCAGTTACATTAGAATGTCTACCTTGACCTAGGTCTAGTGTTTGGGGCTATAGGCTTATTAAAAACTTAAACCTTAGTTCTATAGTTTAGGCCCGCTATGCCTGATATTTGTCTAGGCCCTAGGCTGCAGTGCTTAGGCCTAGGCTAGGCAGCTATGCCCGTAGCATAGGGCCTAGGCCATATAATTAAAGCCAAAGTGCATGTATGCTTAGGCCTATAGCTATTCACTAGGTCTAGGCCCTAAGCTTAGGCATGGTTGTATTTATATAGTTATATACATGCCTGGTAGGCCTATATAGACAGCAAGAAATAGGATGCGAGATGACTTGACCCGTGTAACGTCACTCGATAGAAGATGCATCGCTTGACGAAATGTTAGGAACGCATACGGCCGCTGGTAGGCCTATAGGCCTAGGCCTACTTGTTAGTTAGCCCGTTTGATTTTCGACACCTAGCTTTTGTAACGCCTTGGAAATTTATCTCTTTTCGAGAATTATGGCGAGACTATATGACTCGTCTTGAACCTTCAAATGTTATATTGCATCCGTTCAATCAAACCATTGTACGACGAGTACGCATCGTCAATAGATGCCATACATAACGGCTGTTTAAATTTTTTTATCATGCACTTGTGAACAAAAAATGCTGATAATAGGCCTAGGTCCTATGCTTTCATATCAAGATCGCGTGATTGCAATTTGGATATGTCCCGTAAGTTTCATTGTATATCGATATGTATATCGATACGATAACAATATGCGTATCATTGCAATAATCATACGATATTATTTAGCGCTGCATCGTGATTATCGGCAGTAGCGCGCGAATATCATTCACAAATGAAAGAAGCCTGCAACATCTGTTGACACGAGCGGCTTTACAATGTAATTTTACGGCAATTTTACGATGTATTAGGCAAAGACAGACACATAAGTTATTTTTTCTGTTCCAAAATGCTTTATAAAATGTGCAACATATCTAAGGCCAATGCACAGATTTTTTGTCACAATATATATGATGATATTTGTATTTACTTAAAAAATATAATATCGTGGCGATAATAAGTGCTTACGATATTATCGCAATATGTCGCGATATTTTTTTTTTATCTACGATTATCGATATGACTTTTTCATCATACCGCATCCCTATATACAAAACTAGTCTTGGCCACATGCGTCCTAGGTCTGTCTAGTCCCCTTATTTATTTTAAGAATTAGGCCTATATTATAAACTGATTTTTTATTTTAAGAATGGACTGAAATGTCAACAGCTGGAAGCAACTTTGTTAAATATGGGACAACAAAATCGACAAAAGAACAAAGAAAAGAGCTGGCAAGTCTAAAGCAGAAGGATGAACCAGGATTTAAAGAAAAAAATAAAGACCAGAAGCCTAAACAAGTACGTATTAGTATAGCCCAATATTTATAAACTGATACTGGTATTTATAAATTTAAACTTTGAATAAAGATTGATACATTGAAGGGTTATAAAGAAGTAAACAGGCACTATGTATGTGTCTCATGCAACCTGTGGTATTTGTTTTTTCATAAGGTCAACAAAAAACACAAGGCATCCCAAAAACCTGCTAACACTTCCCAGCAGACCCAGCTCAGCAACAGAATTCTGACGCAGAAGCCTGACATAGCTGTTACAGTTGGCAGTGACTCAGCTGACTGTGAAGAACAGGTAGCTGCCCTTGGGCTATATGTATAGTATTGAAAACTAGATCTAGCTAATTTACAGTTGCTCGTCAAAATATAATTAATTGAACATGGAAGTTAATGGAAACAATGAATTCTGGTATGCATGCATTATTTTTAACATTTACATTTTGCTATATGATGATGCCTTCACTTCAGCCTTGCTTGCCAGTAAACATAGCCGGCCTTCATCTTCAGATGAAGATGAATTTGGCACATATGAGCCCCCCTACAAACGCGACAAGTCATCTTTAATCAACCAGGTGACCACGCTGAAAGTGGAAAGTAAGATGTTGAGGAAAGAAAACTCGCAACTGTGAGATAGTTTTCGTTTGTTTGATGGTATGGACTTTTACTTTTTTTATAATTACTTGCAAGATCCCAAAGATCAATCTGTAAGACTGTTGTGGAACCTGTAAACATCCCTAAAGTAGATGCAATGTGCACATATAAATTAATTGAAATAACTAACTTAGTGCCTATATAGGCCTACTGATGTCAATGGATAATTCATGACTAGAATTTACTGTGTTTCTTGTTTGTGTTCTTCAACCAACATGGCTTATTTTGCCTAATGCAATGCAATTTTTATATCACAGGACTGCCAAAGCTTGTCGAGGTATGCAGCAAGGTGGCAGCTCGTTTGGAGAAAGCTGGCCGCCACGGACATACATCCAAAAAATCTTTACCCCTGATCCCCCCTCCCCCCCAGTCGGAGAGATAGAGAACCCGCGCAAGCATTCTATAAAAAAACATAATGCACTAGCTGGCTCAACTGCACCCTACAAAACTCCAACACATGCTAAGCGAGAGCCAAGCACCTGCAGTTGTAGGCCTACAACTTCAATGCCAACAAAACCATTCTTTAAGTGTGCTAAACATTACAAAGAGCACATTAGAATGCTGCACATTACATGAGAATGTCGGAGTTACCAATTTACTTGTACTTAACTAGTTATGTATTTTTTCAGATACTACTAATGAACTTGTTGGTTCACCCAATGACTTAATAGCAGCCGAAACAGTTACTTACATGGATGCCACCAGCAGCCCAATGCAAATAGAAGTTGTCAATGATAATAAACAAGATTCGTCGGTAAGAGAAACTGTGTTTCTATAGCCTTAGTTTGTATATCGTTGGTAAATGTTCATTTATGTTTCTTTATGTTTTTGACGTGCATACTATTCTTTGGTTCTTCAAATCACCATTGTATATTAATTTGCTTTTACAATTTGAGAATTTGTATCTTTAAATTGAATTTAACTTATCTGCCAAACAATTTTGGTAGCCAATAATTGAATCGCACATCACACAAATATTTTGTCTGCTTTGATAAAAGTGTAACAGTATTTAATTGGAATTGTATATCCTTACAGGTTATTGATCTTGGCCACGGAGTAACTGTCTCAAAAGACAAAATGTTAAATTGTAACATCAAGTCGTGGACAAAATTCACCTGCGACCTGATGGGAATTTTGTTTACTAGGGATGAGATGAGGTCATCGTCTCTGACTGGCATGGCGACTAACTTTGCAAGAACCATGGGCGCAAAAAACAAACTTGACCCGATAAGGGTTGCAGCAATAGTCGGTAAGAATTTAACTTGGCGCGTTTCTTAGTTGCCATATAGATAGGGCTATGTATTATGATAAACACATATTACACATACCCTCTAGCCTACATGTAACAGCGGTATGAATTGAGATTTTTTTAATTTATCTTTTTTAAGGTTACATCAAGCAAAGATATTCGGCCCTGGATATATCAGAAGAGGACGTGCTTAAAACCATTAAGCAAAAACTAAATAACATGGCCAAAAACTTGAAAGCAACGCCACAAAACAATGCCGAGCCTTTGGGCGAGGATCCTATGGGCGAGGATCCTATGGCCACCTAACTTTAGCTATAAATTGTATTATTATATGAGCAACCCAAGACTACCTTATGATGTTTTCCACTGAGCTAAGCTGAGTGCGCCTTGAAACGTCACAGTCACGTGATGCACGGCACCAGTGTTGCCCTCAGTGCAAATCCCAGTGGAACATATTTATTTTTTCAGTGCAACAAATTGGCGGTAAAAGTGATAAAAATCATGATGTTTAAATGACATGAAATGCATTTTAAGGGATAACAAAGCAACTTAACTCAAGTTACATGTAGCTGAAGGTACAGTCGTTAACCACTACGAAAATACTTGGCAGTTCCATTTCCGCAAACAATTTTCGCGCGTCTATGGCCGCCATATTTGCACTGAAAACACCGCACTGACTCCCGAAGCCCTGCGGCTCAGTGCGGCAAGAGCGCCAGTGGAATACCACGCGAAACCTGCACGAGTGCAAACGTTACCAGTGGGACGTGCGACTCGCACTGCACCAGTGCGGCCAGTGAAAAACGCCATTACATGTGCTTTCGTCACAGGCGAGGTATTCGTAGCCAATCATGCAGCGATCGGTATTTGCACGCTATTGTCTCGGGCGGTTCCCTGGTTGGCTATAAGTGCCTCGTCGGTGACGACAGAATATGTAAGGTAGTCTTGGGTTGCCTATATTATTGCGTATGTACGCACTAGGAACACGCTCTGTATTACGCATTGATACGCGAGCGCGTCCATATCTACAAACTTTCTGGTGAAAAGTTCTTAAAGCTAATAAAAACAACAATTTACAACAATTCAAGAATGCGCATTGCAAAAATTTGTCTAAATTCAATAGCTTTTATACTTTCCGACATTGTAATTCCGTCTAGTGTTTTCAACACGGTCCGCCGACGCTACTATAACAGTTATTGACAGCAATTGAAATGTATTTCTGCCTCTAATACGTATCAGATCGCGTTTAAATTAGTATATTCGTGACTGGAGGAAAATGTACTATAATATAGCCACCTCACCTTTTGCCGTTAGTGTCAGAAAAATATTATCGAGTAACTTTTGTGTAACTTTGCCAATACTTATCACTCAGATAGCCATAACTTATATGAACATACATTCGTGACCGGAACAGTCTTTGTAAAAATATAGCTGTCTTACATTTTGCCGTTATTTTGTTTCAGAAAAGTATTTTGCAGTATAACTATGGTGTAAACTTTGTAACTTTTCTAACGATTTTGCCACAAAACTATACACCTTCAATCCACATCGAGGCTTGTGGATGGTCCAAATTTCAAGTTGATCGGATTTTCCGTTTGACCGCTATCGACAGACATAAAAAAAAAGCAAACAAACAGAACGAAGTGCCATAAAGGTCTAATGGAGACGCTCGCAATTCGCTCGCTTAATAATTGTGTGTACATGTTATTCTATAACTATACTAACAAATAAACGTTTATGATGCGCAGGAATGTTCACCCACCAAAGAAATACACAACTGTGGAGTTGCCTAGCAACAAATTGTCGGTCTGCATGTGATGTCACAGCAACATATTGTAACTAATGCTTATTAAACTGTACATGAGCACAGAACTTGTGTGTAGTAATTTTTGAGTAAATAACTACTGAACCCGTGTAGTGTACTTCTGAGAAGTACAACTTTTGAAAAGTTCACTTCTGAGTAGTATTACTTCTGAAAGGCTCACTTCTGAGTAGTGACACTTTTGAGAAGTTTGCCTCCAAGTAGTAGAACTTCAAAGAAGTTCACTTCTGAGTAGTAAAACTTCTGTGTAGTTTTTTAAAGTAGTTTACAGTAGTTATTTTCCCTTTTGAGAAGTAACTTCTGAATAGTAAAACTTGGGAGAAGTTTGTTCGAAAAAACTTGTGAGAAGTTTGTTCGAAAAAACTTCTGAGAAGTTTTTTTTTAATAGTTTTCAGTATTTATTTTTTGTAAGGGCCGGCCCAGACGGGCTTGTCGTGTTCGAGAAATCACGATCTAGGAAAGGCCTAAAATTATACCTACATGTCCAGGACAGGTACTTGCTTTTAGACATACTTGCGCCATGATTGTGTTTCTGCCAGTATGTTCAAGCATGACGGCAGGATCTAGGCCTAGGCCTAGCCTAGCTACCCTAGTATTAATTTTGTCTGTAATTATTAGTGTGTTCGATTGATGGATTGATTAATGGGGCTAAACGTCTCATATTCGTGCAAGAATGGCTTATCGAGACGATGAGCGGGTGATAATAAAGATGAGGATGAAGAATAAAGCCACATCCGAATCAGATCCATTGTACGTCGCGTGGGTCGTCATACGGGAGTCCAGCAAGGGAGGGCAGGGCCAAGTGGAGGGAGAAATATTCAGTGGCACAGTGGGAGGGAATGGACAGGGTCTCTTTTCGTCGCCTCTTACGACTAGCAGAGTCACTCTGGGCCTATTCTTCCCCGGCCCAGACGGGCTTGGTGTGTTCGAGAAATCACGATCTGGGATAGGCCTAGGCCTAGCGTATCTGGGTTTTCACCGGGTTATTTTCTTCCCCTTGATTTTGAGCAACACTCACTCACAATCGGTATTTAAGTCATGTCGTTTATGGAATAAGGCGTAAAAATGTCAAACCATAGAATTTATTACGGTTTTAATCATATACCTTACGATGGGTTATGAACAGTTGCATTAAAATATACACTTAGCTATAATAAACCATACCGCTTACGGCTTAAGCCTTATACCCAAATGTGAATGATCCCTTATGCTTATTTTGGGTAATTCGTCCATAGAGGCTCTCACGCCTGCAGGCTCTTTGAGTATGCATGACTTTTCTCAGCTGGCTGACACCCCCAGCTCGAGGAGATTTTTGGAAAAAGCAAACTGCATCTACTTTTGCCAGCAAATTACTTTTCCCACCTGCCTGACATCCCTAGCTGTAGAAAAAGCAAATATTTTTGGGTCTTAGTATGAAGACCCATATGGAAGATTTACCCTTTTTTCATAAGAAACACCTTCCTTTCTCCGGCCACGGTGCGAGGGAAACATTATATTGGCGCTCAACAAGGTAAAAGTACATCAGAACAATGCAGTGATTTATAACAAGTGTGTCTAATTCTAATTTGCATGATTAAACCGTGTATTTTACTACCGGTAAATACTCTTTTGTAGAACCTAATGTATTGTAGAACTATTATTTCACTACATATGGCATTCGTATCTTATTAGTTACTTGGATAGTTGATTGATATTTTGGCTTTACGTCCCATATTTTTGCAACTTGGATAATGAAGACGATGAGTTGGTGAAATATGAAGATGAAATAGGGGGCCATTTGGATGGATGGATGGATTAATGGGGCTTAACGTCTCATATTTGTGCAAAAATGGCTAATCGAGACGATGGGCGGGTGATCATGAAGATGACAAGATGATGATGAAGAATAAAGCCACATCCGAATCAGATCCATTGTACGTCGCGTGGGTCGTCATATGGGAGTCCAGCAAGGGAGGGCAGGGCCAAGTGGGAGGAGAAATATTCAGTGAGACAGGGGGGGGGAGGGGGGTCTCCTTTCGTCGCCTCTTACGACTAGCAGAGTCACTCTGGGCCTATTCTAACCCGGGCCGGGACGGGCATTGTATCCTGATGTTAAATTATTTTATTATTTTAAATAGAAACTGAATATTTTCTTACCAAATTGCGGTTAAAGTTAAAAATCCAAAATTTGTTTTCGATGACGGCCTTGTTAGTGCCGATCGTGTTGTACCACAAGGTGCCGGGTTAACTCGCGGCGCTGCGCACACAGCGACATAAGCAAAACGCACACACACAATAGTTGTACGGGACGCCAACAACGCCCGGTTGTTGCACCCTACTGTTGCACAACACAGAATAAAAACTAAAAGCGCTATGCCCAGGAGTGGACCTGCAGGGCGATTCTCTAAGGTCTATGGTAAATTAAACGCCCTTTTAGGACGTTACGAGCCTAACTGCATTGAGTTAGCGATTCTCTACCGTGTTTTATCGACAAAGACCGTTACCACCTACATTAAAAGTAGCGCGCTACATACCCCTGCCTTTAAACGTGCGATAAGAAAACATGGCGGACTTTTCAAGCCGTTTCATGTTCACTTCAGCTTTATAACTTATTGATTATAGAAATTCGTTGTGTGTATCGATACAATGATACGATGTTTATATCTAAAAATATGTGTTTGAGTAAGGAAATATAATTTTTAGTTATGTGACAAAAGTCTAGAAGTAATTTTGTATCATAACCCTACTTTCCTAGTTTGGCCGTGCCGTCCTTAGACCAGCAGGGCGATTCTCTAAGGTCCATGGTAACTTTAACGCCCGTTTTGGACGTTACGAGCCATACCGCTATAAGTTAGCGATTCTCTACCGTGTTTTATCGACCAAGACCGTTACCACCTACGTTAAAAGTAGCGCGCTCCATATCCCTGCCTTTAGACGTGCGATATGTGTGCGATAAGAAAACGTGGCGGACTTTTGAGCCGTTTCATTTTCACTTTAGATTTTCAACTAATTGATTATAAAAATTTGTTGTGTGTATCGACCGAAATATACGATATTTACCTTTAAAAATATATGTATAAGTAAGAAAAAATAATTTGTAGTTTTCTAATAAAAGTTTAGAAATAATGTTATTATCCTAACAATACTTTCCTAGTTTGGCCGTGCCCATAGAGATAGGCCTAGGGCCCTACCACTGGCCGTGCCATCACGTCAAGAAGAAGAAGTGGAAAGGCCTAGACTGTCAAACCGAGTTTAGTTGTCACTTGTCAAGCTCTGCAATGGCTAACGTTGAGGCATTTTTTCGTTTGCTAGACGTATTAAATCAGCATAATGCAGAGGACAGGCAGTATTTGCGCCTTCATAGGAGACATTTGCGTGACACCTTTAACCCCTTTGAAATGCCAGATCAACGCTTTAGAGAGATTTTTCGCCTCTGTAAGGAAGCAGTTGTGTATATAACAGATCGTCTACGGCCTCATTTGCGTAGGAGAATGCGCAGGTCGTCAGTCACCACGTATATCACAGCCTTCATTTCGTTTTGAGTGAATACGGTTTGGTTGAACACGTATTGAAATGCGAGTGTATACCACGGACATTCGAAGCGCTCTCCTCAACCCAACTTCGTTTCGATCTGAATTGTTGTTGTTGTTGTACACTTGAATTTATTTGGTTATTATTATTATTCTTAGGGTTTTAAGGCACAAACCAGCAAGGTTATAAGTGCCTATGTTATTTTAATATTGATCATTATGTTCGATTACATAAGTGATAATAAACGATTATCTTGCAAAAAACGAAATATGTTATCAATTACTTTAGATTCGTCTGATAAGTTGTCTTTAAGTGAGGGTTTCAATTTAAACTTTCTTCTTTCATTATCATATTTGTTACATTCAATTAGAATGTGTTTTACAGTCAGAACAGCATTACATACATCACATACTGGAGCAGGTTCGTTTCTTAGTAAGTAGCCTTGGGTAAGGTATGTATGGCCGATACGGAGACGGGTCAATTGACTACTTCTTCGCGACGGCAAGATCGTCTAGAAGAAAACCAAGGCAATATGGTGTCTTTAATCTCCCTTAGTTTATTACAAGGTACATTTTTCCAACTATCACTCAATTCTTTCTTTAAACGGTGCCGTAGGAAGACTTTTAGGTCAGATGTGAGGACTAATTTACAGTCTGTAGGTCGCTTCGTGCAGGCAGCTTTGGCGCACTTGTCGGCCACCTCGTAGCCCACAATGCCTGCATGGCCTGGCACCCAACAAAACACTGCACACTTTTCATTTGTGGATAGTTTTGTTAAAAGAATTTGAATTTTATTAATCAGAGGGTGCCTTGAGTATAATTCAAACATTGATTGAAGTGAGCTTAAAGAGTCAGTACATATAAAAAACTTTGTATGTTTGCTCCTAAGACAATAAATAATGCTTTGCATAATTGCATAGAGTTCTGCATGGTATATGCTAAAAAGAGGGTCTAGGTTAAATAAAAACTGTTTGTCAGTAGTACCAAAAGCGCAGCCAACCTCATCCTGAGTTCTGGAACCATCTGTATAAATACACTCGTAGTCAGAGTATTGAGCTCGTATTTCATTAAACAATGCTTGGTACTGTGGGGATGATGTGGTGTCCTTCTTGAATTGTGACAGGCTTGTGATGCAGATTGGCTGACTGAAGGTCCAATGAGGCGTTGAATTGAAAGAAGTAAGGAATACAACAGGTAGTTCAGTGTCTAATTTTTGTAATAATTCATGGCTTCTGATTCCTACTGGCCTCGTAGCCTTTTGTTTTACCTCATAGTGGGTTTTGTACAATGGTTTAAAAACGGTGTTATGAGAAGGGTTTTTGGGAGATCCTAACAAAGAGGCAACATAGTTCAGGAGCAAATAATCTCGCCGGGCATACAGAGGGGGTTCCCCAGCCTCACAACATAGGCTGGGAATTGGGCTTGTTCTAAACGCCCCGGTTGAGAGTCTGATGCCTGTGTGGTGAATTGTGTCTAAGGTTTTTATATACGACGGCCTAGCAGAGTTGTATATGAGGCTGGCAAAGTCCAATTTCGATCGGATCAGTGAGCGGTAGAGATTAAGCATTACCGTACGGTCTGCTCCCCAACTGGTATTACTTAAAACTCGTAAGATGTTCAAGGTTCTTTCACACTTCGTTTTGAGCTGCTGGATGTGGGGTTTCCACGATAGTTTGGAGTCGAACCACATCCCTAAGCAACGGGCGGAGTCAGAAAAGGTGAGTTCCTGGCCCCCCATTATCAGAGAAGGGTTCGGACGAAAGCCTCGGTGTCGGGAAAAATGTATGCATGTTGTTTTCGAGATGGAGAATCTGTATCCCGTTTGGTTAGCCCATTTCTCTAGACGTCTTATGTTTATTTGCAGTTGTCGCTCGATGGAGCTCAAGAACGCCGCTCTGATAGCAATTGCGAAATCGTCGACAAAAAGTGATGATATCACAGGTTTTTTAATAAAAGAAGCGATGCCGTTTATTGATATGGCAAATAAAACCACACTTAAAACCGAACCCTGAGGTACACCGTTTTCTTGATAAAACGTGTGTGATAAAAAATTCCCGATTCGGACTCTAAAACGCCTTTCCGAGTCAATAGTGTTCATACTATTTATATATAGGCTAGGCATAGCAACACAGTTCTTAGGCTTTCTGTTTCTTCGTTATTTGCCATGTGTAATGTGTTTGTGTATTTAATGCGGGAAAAAAATGGAAGTAGGCCTATTGTAGACACCGCCATTTTCACCGCCATGTTCCCAAGCCGCCGTTCAAAAGAAGCAGTGGAAGGCTGTGTCGATCCGTATTGGGATGTATATCAAGGAGTTTTTAACCGCAATACTGAAGTCAATCTGCTTAGGAAGGCGGATCGACTCGAACGCGAATCGAGTTGAATTCTCGGTGTATATCAAGATGTTCAAATCGTTCTCAAGTCAACCCGTGTTGAGTCAATACGAATGGGTAACTTGGGTAAAAATGGGTAACGTCAAATGGGTAACTGTCAACTCCACATGTGGATTACTGATATGTGATTACTGATATGTGATATGTGATATGTGATTACTGATTACTGATTACTGATATGATGTGATTACTGATACGGCGTAGGCCTAGGTCCTAGACTACTTGTAACTAAAATTTTAAATCTCTGAGCTAGAAGGCAGGCCTGGCCTACGCCACATTTGCTCTACAGGGGCCTGATTCCTGTACATTTTTCTAACCCTCGCTAGCCCAGGGTCAATTTGACCCCGGGGTAACTCTAAGGGTCAAACCATATTCCAGTACAAGTGCTAACATAGGGTTATAATGTGAAGTCCATGCAACTCGAATCGAAGTCGACAGCCAGTCACAGGTCGCCAAAAAAATAATAATGTGTGACATCATCACGGCGATTGCGGGAACACAATTATTTTAAAATGGCTGAAGTTAGAGTCATGGAAGCTCGTTCTATATATTTTACTGAAGAGAAATTAGTGCTTGTGCGTGAGGTACAGCTACGAAGTGCCACTATGAATGGAGAGTTCTGTGCTACTCTGACAAAGGCACTCAAGGACCATGCGTGGGTTGAGTTTGAGTTTGAGTTGAGTTTATTGGGTTTAAGGGCGCTTCAACCAGCAAAATGACCTAACTCGTTACTTATTGTTTTATTGCATGATTGATTGATGGGGCTAACCGTCTCATATTTATGCAACGATGGCTAATCGAGACGATGAGCGGGTGATAATGAAGATGAGAAAGATGATAATGAAGAATAAAGCCACATCCGAATCAGATCCATTGTACGTCGCGTGAGTCGTCATACGGGAGTCCAGCAAGGGAGGGCAGGGCCAAGTGGGAGGAGAAATATTCAATGGGACAGTGGGGGGGAAAGGGGATTGGGGTGTGGACTGCACTTCGTCTGACTTCTCCTCCTCGACCAGTCCGGCTTGGGTGGCCCTACCAGAAGCATACGCTTCCGCCGGCATAGCTCTCGGGATCAACAAAGCAATGCGTGGGAAATGGTGGGAGAGTCGGTCAATGCTGTAGCCCCAAAAACGCGATCTATCAAGGCGGTAAGTAGATTCTGCCTTCATTCATAGAATCAATGACTAGAGCCTAGCTTAGGCCTAGCCTAGTTAAGATTGATTGATTAATGGGGCTTAACGTCTCATATTTTTGCAACAATGGCTAATCTAGACGATGAGCGGGTGATAATGAAGATGAGAAAGATGATGATGAAGAATAAAGCCACATCCGAACCAGATCCATTCTACATTGCGTGGGTCGTCATATTATGAGAGTCCAGCAAGGGAGGGCAGGGCCAAGTGAGAGGAGAAATCTTCAGTAGGACAGTGGGGGGGGGGGGGGGGGGGGGAGGGACAGGGTCTCCTTCCGTCACCACTTACGACTACAGAGTCACTCTGGGTTATTGCTATAAAGTCATTTAGGACACCAAGTTATATTTAAGTGCAAATATCCGCTTAGGCGTACGGTTTATAGATTTTCCGTCTTATCCTACTTTCCTCGATAAACAGTCCGAGCGATGAGTCAACTACCCAATAGGAAGTTAACATTGAACTACGTCACAAATAAGGGAGTAGAATCATATCACACGCACATATGCTTGGCTTAGAATTATATACGGTACTGTACTAATATGCTTCCTTACCTTACATTATTTCCAGACAGAACAAGGCAGTCTATGCGATCCAGATTCAGGAAGTTCATTTGTCCACATATAACCAAGTATTCAATAACAGAAGAAGAGCAAGCAAACATAAAAAAATACGGAGAAAAGTCCACAAAAAAAGGTAAAGAGAAAAATAAACAGAAAGGTATTCTACAGTTACAACAGTTAGTTCTTCAACAGTTACTTCGGAACCCGAAAGCGGGAGACCGGTGATTAGTTGAATGCACACAAAAGAATGATTTCCAACGAATATACTTTATAATATGTAATTGATGGGGGCCTCACTGGGAGTTTTGTGATGTTCAGTGCGCAACAGGGCGCGCCCGTCGTGTAGTTTGTGTAGCTGCCCCCAAACGCGACTAAGAAGGCATTTGCCAGTTGTACATGGCCTGGGGGGGCTAAGTTATGAAGACTGATGCACTCGCTGCAAGAATACAGACTGATATAGGGAAGAACTGCTACGCAAGCAAGAGAATAGATAACAGGCTCTAACGTAGGTACTAAAACAATGACCTGTTGTTGGTTGGAAATCACTGACCTGAGTAGGAATACCTTGACTTGAGCAGTCTACATTAATCACGTAGAACCAAATCTATAACCAATTATAAAACTATAAATAATCACTAGTTTACACTTTCACTGCACGAAATTAGACAAACTTCTTTGTCACAAAGAAGACTATCTACATAAAGACTGGCTTAGGATGCAAGCCTGGTGCTGCTCCGTCCGCGGTCAAGACAACACTGATGCGCTCGCTGCAACAATATGCAATGCAATGCAATCTGATCTAGGCAACGTGCAGCGTGCATGGCCAGTGAGCGCGCCACCGCTACGCATGATGGCGCAGCGTGGCGGCCAACTAAGGAATCAAAGTGCGGGAAGACTGCGCCTACAGTCCGTTTATTTCGCTGTTGATTAATGGGGCTTAACGTCTCATGTTTATGCAACTACGGCTAATCGAGACAATGAGCAGGTGATAATGAAGTCCAGCAAGGGAGGGCAAGGCCAAGTGGGAGGAGAAATATTCAATGGGATAGTGGGGGGGAAAGGGGATTCTTCCCCGGGCTCAGACGGGGATTCTTCCCCGGGCTCAGACGGGCATTATTTCGCTGTTGGACTGGCCCGAGGGCATAGGCTTGGGTAGCGTTTGTACCAATCCCTGACCAAAGTACAGGGTTTCCCTCCCTCTCGCCTCGACCGTAATTACCTTCGATCGGTGAGCCTTGCATAATCTAACCTGTTAATCATGATGACCTGTCACAACAAAAGTCATCTTTTAGGAAAAAACACTTTTTTAGGAATTATACGTATATTTCATGACCGCGTTTACCAGCGTTAAATGGCTTGAAATTATGTAATCAGGTTTTTTTATGTCCGCTAAAACTTGAAAACTTTTATATATATGGATTTGTTGTCTTCCGGGATATTACGCTCTTTGTGTGAGTATATTGGTGCACGCCGAAGTCTGTCAACCATTGTACCGTCATTTCGACAGAATTGCATCTGGCATGATCACGAGTTCCTTTAACGTCCGTCTCATTCAAAAGCCTAGCTTGGACTGACTATTGTCAGCGGAGGCGCGCGTTGTCTGTGTACCCACCACTGTAGAAGGTGAAGGTGCGGGGCGGCGCGGTTGTTTTGTTAATTTTGAGGGCTGGGCCATGTTGCATGAAGAAAGCACTGGTTCTCGGGCGTTCATTTTTTTCTGATGGTGGTGTTTGCCTTGGTTTCACACGAAATGGGGTCAGGATTGGCTCATTTGCTATTGGGAATCTTTGTGCATCTCGTTTGTTGATCGCGCCGCATCTCCACTTTCTACAGGAGTGGGGGATACAGACTCGCTCATGAACGCGCGCCTCGGCTAACAATCAGGGTTGTCAGATTGGGCGATTTGTCGCGATTTGGGCGATTTGGAATGTGTTTTGGCGACCGTCAATTCTGATGTTTGGATGGATATTTGGACTTAACGTCTCACATTTTTGCATCGAGGTTAATCGAGACGATGAGTGGGTGAAATATGAAGATGAAATAGGGGGGTGTTTGGAGCAAAGGTGCAAGTAGGTGTGCGGGGAGGATAGGGGAAGTGGGAGGAAAAGGGAGTGGGTTGTGGACTGCATTTCGTCTGACTGTCCAGAACCTACCAGAAGCATACTCTTCCGACGGCATAGCTCCAGGAATCATCAAAGCGCACAAACCTGCCCACCACGATAAGGTAGCAGCCCCTGGGCAGGACAAAGAGGTCAAGAAAAGAAACGACGCAGCGTATCAGAGAAGTGCCCTAAGGTATAACCTGCGGAGAAGACCTATAACTTATCACGTCGGTCAATTCTACAAGAAGAATTATGCAATTTCAGATGCAATGCCAATTTTTCAGCCAAACTAGCACCAAGGTATGTTGAACCATTTAGGATAAGCATAAATTATCACCCCTAGGCCCGAATCTACAAAGCGAGGTTAAGATAAAAGAGTTTTTTTTTTAAGTAGGCCACGCTTTACTCCAGTTTCCGAGTCCACAAAAGGAAGTACCCCAGTTTTGGGGGTTATTTAACTCGAAAATTTAACTCCTGCTTTGTGGCAGGAGTTAAAAGATGATATTTGGGCTTAACGTCTCATATTTCTGCAACGAGGCTAATCGAGACAATGAGTAGGTGATATATGAAGATGAAATATGGGGCTGTTTGGAGGAAAGGGGCAAGTAGGAGGGAACGTGAGGAAAGGGGAAAGGGGAGGAAAGGGGATTGGGGTGTGGACTGCACTCGTTTGACTTCTCCACCTCGACCAGTCCGGCTAGGGTGGCCCTACCAGAAGCATACGCTTTCGCCGGCATAGCTCTCGGGATCAAGAAAGCACGCAAACCTGCCCACCACGATAAGGTAGCAGTCCCTGGGCAGGGGGCAGGGCCATGTGGGAGGAGAAATCTTCAGTGGGACAGTGGGGGGGGGGGGGGAGGGGCAGGGTCTCTTTTTGTCGCCTCGTACGTTAGCAGAGTCACTCTTGGCTTATTCTACCCCGGGCCGAGACGGGTCACTTGTGTTCTAATTTGAAGGCTAAATGTATATATAAATACTTAGCAAGAACGTATAACAATCATTTCCTGTTCAAAATACTTTTTATTTCCCGCGAAATTATAGGTTAGGTTGGCGTTGGCGTTGGCCTAGCAGACCATGACAACAACAGCTGGTCACCGCCCATGCCGCAGACGTCAACTTAACCTTCAAGACATGTTCTTTCGGTGCTTGAATCGCGTTTGGTGTTGAAGAGGTTGATGACCATGTCGAAAGGCCACGGCGAGTTTTTAGGGACAGGCTCGATCCTTTAAATCTCGGGACAACGATCTGATGAGAAACTATCGGTTTCCTCGTCACGTAATCATAGAACTGTGTGACGAGCTCGAGCCAGTGTTGGGCAGGGCTACGGCTCGATCACATGCGTTACCAGTCCACACACAGGTGCTAATATCTTTACGACATATGGCACTAGCTAGCTTCTAAAATGTATTGGGGAACGTGGCTGGGATAAGCCAGTATAGCTGCAACCGTGTCCTAAAAACACCTTGTGAATCTATAATTGCGATGTCTTATTTTACTTGACCAATTCAGGTCGTAGGTCTAGGCCAGTTAGCCATTGAGATAATATTATACCCTCAAATGTTAATTTGTGATTAATATGGTTATGAACTCGGGCTAAGATTACCCGCTCAGTTTCAAACGATAGCGGAGGAAATGTTTTCCTCTTTCAATAGTTGGCAGAGACGGGCATGCGCGATGTCTTTGAAATCAGCTGTTGGTTGTCAAGAAAGAAATGTCAATTGGTGTTAAAACGTTTCTTGTTCGTTTAGATGATTGATTAATGGGCTTAACGTCTCATATTTATGCAACGATGGCTAATCGAGACGATGAGCGGGTGATAATGAAGATGAGAAAGATGATTAGGGAGACGTCTCTAAAGCTAAGTATTCCTAGAAAGATGATTAGGGAGACGTCTCTAAAGCTAAGTATTCCTATCAAAGAACATTAATGGAAAGGAAATAGCTACTTCCTTACAGTTTGTAGACGGGATTCGGAAATGATATGTATCTAGCAGTGTGCCAGAAAACGGTTAGTAATGCCATTTCCGAAATACCAAATGGTCTCACACAACTGATGGATCGATATGTGACATTTCCAATAGACGTCGAGGGACAGAGTACTGTAATGAAGGGATTTGCCAACAAGTATGGAATAATGGGTCTTCTTGGATTGACTGACTGCACTCACATCTCAATTGTACCTCCAAGCTCATCTGATCCCGACTGTGCAGAACATAATTATGTAAACAGAAAGGGTCAGCATACCATAAATGTCCAGCTGGTGTGTGATGTTAACATGCAAATTCTGCACGTCAAAGCTCTCCATCACCCTGCACAATTAAAGCGAGTGCGAGCGAACGTCTTTTCGCCGAGCTCCGCCAAGCTACAGTTCGAGCCCCGGTTTTCGCCGCCTACCCAGGTACCACACACTCCGCACAGACGCCGATGTCCGGTAAGTGGCAACGATATTGCAGCTTCCATTTCTCATACTCTTCCCTTTCTCACAAAAAAAGCGCTAACTGTCCACTTCTCTCCCGCCCCCCTAACTGTTGAGTTGACCCAGCCCTCTCAGCAGCTAGGCGCCAACAATCACCTTTCCCCCACTTAGTGAAATGTGAATAACTTGTTGGCCTAGAACACGACCATTCCTCATTGCACTCGTGTCTACCATGCCAGTCATTTTACGAATCATTTGTTCAACTAACGTCATCACAAATTTAAAAAAATACAAGAAATCCTTAGATCCTTAGATTCTAAGCTTAATCTAGTCCAAGGCCTGTGCCGCTTTCATGTTTAAGTCTATTACGATACCCATATATATACTATGTACTTATCAAAGGAAGATCAATAAATGAAATGAAATGAAATGTTTTTATATGACATTCTTATACGCGGCCGCCAGTTGCGTGCAAGCTGTTTCAACGAAAGTAAACATATACCTATACTCATGGTCAATTTAATAATCATTCAAATTACGCGCGCCAGTGTCTTCTGTATTTATTTATAGGGGGTCAGGCCAGATTCGTTAAACTTTAACCGACGAGGGAAACAGTCGACCAAACAATAAAACGAAAAACTTCAAATTTTGACGAATCATCGACGAGAATAGAAAAACACAGTGAAAATGTTTTGGTATTAAAATGTTAGTTTAGAAACGCTAATGTATTCATTTTGAAATTTTAACATTATTCAATACTAATTATATAACTGTTTAAACAATCTTGAAGCCGATATCGTGATTTTCCTGGTTAGTTTTCAGTTTAAACAACTTGCGAACGTTGGCAGCCATGAAGGATTTGACTGAACAGAAATCTGGCGGGAGGGGCGGGAGTGTTCTAAAATGGCGTCGTATAAATAGCCCGTAGGCAACAAGTCTCGCGCAGTCTTCCGACTTATGTCAAGTAGAGAAGTAGCGTGGCGAATCGCGTCGTACTCTCAATCGAAGGATTAACATGGTGAGTTGAATTACCAATATTACTTCATTATTACTTGATTTTCACTTTATAATGTCGTACATTTAACTAAGGTGACCAGATGTACCGGCTTGACCGGTACAGTACCGTTTTCAGAACACTTGTACCGGTGTCCCGAGAGACTCATTGAAATTACGTATTTGTACCGGTTTGTAATTTGAGAAAAAAAAGTGTCCCGGTATACTGTCAACTAACTAGCGACCACCCTGTCAATTGTAATAGCGCTTGGTTGGGTGCGACAACACGGCCCGACTGGCGCTGATTCATCCCTACTTTTTTTCTCTATGACTCATATAACATTATTATACTCAGCCGCCAGTCGCGTGCACGCTGTTTCAACTAAAGTAAACATATACCTATACTCATGATATCATATTACGTACTTATACTCAGCCCCAGAGGCATACGGGTGGCCAACCCGGGCCGAAACGGGCATTGCATCCTGATGTTATATTATTCTATTATTTTAAAAAGAAACTGAATATTTTCTTACCAAATTGCGGTTAAAGTTAAAATTCCAAAACTTGTATCCGGTGACGACCTTGTTAGTGCCGATCGTGTTGTATTCAGGGATTCACTTCGCTACGCTCAATCATCTAAATAATTGTCTTCGTCTTAATTACAGTCCGACGAGTGCGAGGTGGTGGGCCTCGTCACGGCGGGTGTCCTCGGCCGGGCAGTCCGGCATAAGTGCCCCTACTGCGGCAGCTGCACCGCCTCCCTCACGCAGCACCACATCCGGTACCACAAGGTACCGGGTAAACTCGCGGCGCTGCGCACACAGCGACATAAGCAAGACGCACACACACAATAGTTGTACGGGACGCCAACAACGCCTGGTTGTTGCACTCTACTGGTGCACAACACCGAATACAAACACCATCAAGACAAAGGCCTCATTTGGAGAACTCCTCGAGTTAAGACGGATAAAAACTCAAAGCGCCATGCGCAGGAGTGGACCAGGTGGGCGGTATGTTCGCGCCAAGACGTTGTTTTGATTTGAGTTGTTCGCATTACGCCATTTACTTTCCCCTCTACGTATTTTCGTTCCCCTACTATCTCGTACCGATCCCGCAATAGTAGGCTGTCTCAGAAAATCATCTCGAATCTGAGAGAGATTTTCTGAGAGATGATGCTTTCGCATTAAACGACACAAAATTCAAGAAACTTTTCAGAATGGCTAAGCAATAGGCTGGCAATCTTATTGAAACTCTTCAAATATGCCCCGACAACGACGTAGTTCGGCCATTGGTGTAAGGACTTTGGTATGTCAATTTATTAAAACATTTAATGAAGCATACGTTAAAGAAACTGCTAGACAAAAGTAGATGTAATGCACAGTAAGCTTTTTCAAAAAATATTAAAATACCCAAATAAATAATACTGTTGAATAATGTATGCAAAATCATGGGTCAAAATTAACTTTTTTCTCACTAGACCCGGGTGAATGTACTTTCAACCCCTGTATTAACTCCGTGCAAACATTTGTATGGGTGTTAAGGAATCGTGGGATGTGTCAATGTAAGAGTAATCAGTCGTAATTGACTTTAATTATGCGAGTTATATTATATTTTAACTAACTTAACATGCATCTATTTAGGTTTTAGCAACATTACGATTTATGGCATGCGGAGAATACCAAACTGGCATTGGCCAAGATGTCAATCTGGCGGTTGCCCAACCAACTGTTGGCCGCGCAGTATCTGCAATAACAAGTGCTATTAATGAGCACTTATACGAACAATGGGTGAAATTCCCAATAAATAATGTGGCACCCATTAAAGCAAGGTAGAACTATACTCACTTAAATGTCGTAGATCAATAATCAAAAGACAAGATAGGCCTATATAATTTATATTAATTACAATACTAGCTGTGGCATTGTTGAAAGGTGGGCTCAACAAGCCAAACTGACCGAAATTGAGCCGACCAATGAAACTTGCTATTAAAAGTGTTTATGTGAATGTATGTAGTTATATTATTACACCAAACAATGTTTTTAACTGGGTTCATATCCTAAACAGATTCACCAATCATTCCACAAGGGGAAATATTTTATTATTTATTTAAACACAATGTTATTCTGTACACCATTTATTTATTTTTATGAAACATTTCTTTGCTACTTGTGTAGCATAATGAAATGTGGTTTTCAATAATTCATTCAAACATGAAAGTAACTCTAAATGTACTTATGTAAATTAGGGCTATTTAAGGAAATAAACTTGCAACAAATAATACAATTCCCTTTTTTCAACTGAAAAACAATTCCTTAAGGAACCCATTTACAATTACTTTAACATTTTGCAGATTTCAACATGACTTCCATTTTCCCGGAATAATTGGGGCAATTGATTGCACGCATGTAGCAATCGTTGCACCCACAGCCAATGACGATCAGTACCCGGAGCATATATATGTAAACAGGAAACATTATCACTCAATTAATGTTCAACTGGTAAAAACTTAGTGCTAATTTAGTGATGTAATTGAACCTCATTCAACTGATCTAGCGGTGGTGGAACAATACGAGCTGAACCAGCGTCGTGAACTCGAGTTCAGTTGAACCTTCAGTTTTTTAGGTGGCTCGTTGGTCCAGTGGTTAGCATCCCTGCTTCCAATGCAGAAGGTCCCGGGTTCAAATCCCGCTTCAGGTAGAAGTTTTTTAACTTCTAATGTGGATTCAATTCCATTACTTCTTGGCTTAGGAATAAGTAAACGGTGACTTTGGAGCCGTCCTAGCAACGAAGCACTCAATAAATTCAAAGTTGTTCTGAATCGGCCTTGTTGATTCTGGCATTTGTCCGCAGGTGTTCGCACTGTCCAATCACTGATTCATATGTTTCGTATTTGAAATATCGATCTTTGATTGGTTATCGCTCACTCCTCGATGGTGTTCGAAGCCTACAGGGCTGGTTTAGTCACTTTAAATTAAAGTCCACCACTGCAAATCAGTTTAGTTACTGAGTGGGTAGACTCTAAATGTGAATTTATTTTATTTATTTAAAATGAAAAGAAGAGGGCGAGAAAAGCTGTGGTAGGTTCGCTTCCGTATTTTTGGTATGTTATGGTACCGTTATATTTTGTGGTTTAACCTTTCTACGTCAACAAAAAAGACCCCATAGATAGTTGAGACCGTGGCGAGGTTATGCTTTATGCTTTGTGTTGGTTTGCCATAGAAATGGTGTTTGTTTCACCCCCCGTAGGAGAAGACGGAAGGAGACGAAGCAAGATCCTAGTTACCGGTATGAAAAGGCCCTCGTTCCTTCGGCAAGACGGAAAAAGAAACGTGAAGCTGGACAAGGTTTCGGCTACGTCAAGACCAAGCTGGCCTTTGTTATTCCGCCCAGTTATCAAGAGTGCCCGAGAGGCCGAGACAAGAACTGAATGGTACCCGCCACACGAAATGTCAATGATGGCCTTGGGGAGGTTGGTCACGTGGGTGAATGAGGTTTGCTGGTTTGTATGACCAAGACCTAAGTGGCCAAACTTGTTGTATCCACACACCAACACCTCACCGCCGTCGGCAAGAACCACCGTGTGCAGACAAGCAGCAACTTTCTTGATGAGCGGCAGACCGGCAACCAGGACGGGTGTGTGGGCTTTTACGATGTGACCGAGGCCAAGCTGACCTTGATCATTCATCCCTCATGAATATAACTCACCCTTGTCAGTTAGGAACTTGGTGTATAGGTGTATAGCATGGTATATAGCACTTTCTGCTTCGCACCCTCACCTCTGATCCGAGGCTTCTTCACCATATTGCCGCCACTCAGGTTACGACAATACTAGCACTTATTAATTATCTCTGATACAAGCAGGAAAAACACATTACTAGTACTATTTTCTAGTATCTTAAGTTATTGATAAGTAGACAATCATGACAATGAAGCTCAAGAGAAAATATACGAACCCCTCCTGGGGGCGGGCGCAGAGACAATCATGAACAATGAAGACAATCATGACAATGAAGCTCAAGAGAAAATGCAAGAACCCCTTCTGGGGGCGGGCGCAGAGAAAATCATGAACAATGAAGACAATTATGACAATGAAGCTCAAGGAAAAATGCACGAACCCTTTTTGGGGGCGGGCACAGAGACAATCATGAACAATGAAGACAATCATGACAATGAAGCTCAAGGGAAAATGCACGAACCCCTCCTGGGGGCGGGCACAGAGACAATCATGAACAATGAAGACAATCATGAACAATGAAGACAATCATGACAATGAAGCTCAAGGGAAAATGCACGAACCCCTCCTGCGGGCGGGCGCAGAGACAATCATGAACAATGAAGACAATCATGAACAATGAAGACAATCATGAAAATGAAGTTCAAGGGAAAATGCAAGAACCCCTCCTCCCCATCCCAAAGGGTGTTCCCACCTACTCTTTCGAACCATCTGGCTTGTAATAAGTAAGTCAGGATTTTTGTGTCCTCTTCCTTCGTGTAGGCCTACTTGCTCCGTCTGCAACGAAATGGATGCCGGCATAGCTCCAGGAATCATCAAAGCGAACAAACCTGCCCACCACGATAAGTAGATGGTGATCTCTTAAAACAAATATATAAACAATATATATATATATATATATACACTCAGTAATATATATAGTCAGACGTCTCAGGGAACGGAGGATGCTAGTAAGTGGAACGAGTGCCTTTCGTTCTTGGCATTTGCTCTAATGCATCGTTTTTAAATTGATGACTCTCTCAGAATGGAGCTAGCACTCCATGAGGCCTCTGAGTTTGGGAAGCTCTTCTCCTCAATAGCCATTGCTGGGAACTTCCTTCAAGCCTTGAAGACTGTGAAGCTAGGTCCTGGGCCTGTGATGGAAGATGAAGGGCAATACTCAATTGGAGTTTGGACCGATGAATGCGCTCATCATTTTAATGGGAGGATCCATGTATGGTACTGAAACGTAAACCATCTAATAACCGAGGACCGAACAGCATTAAGGGCGAGTTGCGGCATGCTCATGGGGATGTTGAACGCTGCCTCTATAACACTGGGACTTCTCGCCACAAATTATCGAATGGACCCGAGATTAATAAAGGTCGTGACCCTCCGATCAAGCGACGATTCAATGAGCCTGTACCTCTCAAATACCATGGTCGACAATAAAAAGTGTATTGAGATGAACAGGCGCTTATTGGCATTGCTTGGTATCAATTTAAGCAAGGACAAAACATTTTTCTTCTCGGAGGGGTTCGGGGAATATACCTCTTGGTATATGGACGAAGTCTTTGTGTCACAATATGACAATAATAAACATGATAATAATATTAAGAACGAACATACAATAACTTATGCTTGTAACTCTAGTTCCACTGTAGTTGCTAGAGTAACGTAATTAAAGTAGTTCTTAGGCCTAGGTCTAAATGCACTAACCTATACATGTTAGTAAATAGGGCCTTCTACCAAACAAATCTACGAGGACAATATTGGGAGGAACGGAAAAAAACAGTGGAAAACACAAAAGAGTTTCAGATGATGCCCTAGAGGCCATAACGGCAGCGGAATGGTCAAAACGAGTCGACAACTGTGAAAAACTAATAAGAGAGACTTGGGCCACAGAAATGGGCACAGATACCCGGGGAGTTGAGCCAATAATCATAAGCCTTCATGCAAGCGATGACTGACAGCGATGACTGACAGACGAGGATGATAACGAGCTTTGGCGGTTCCGTTATGAAGCTAGAACAAACTGACATTTTTAAATAGAACAGTCTGCAAATGCTGCCATGGATAATTTATTTCCACCTTGTTATTCTTTTGATAGTCTAGTAATTTTATTTATATATACAAATGCATTTTTTATCTTCCGGGATATTATCTTGCTTGTGTAAGTATATTGGTGCAGACCGAAGTCGGTCACCCATTGCTCGACGTTCCGCCAGAATTGCATCTGGCATGTTCACGAGTCCCTATCACGTCCTTCTCATTCAAGAGCCTAACGTCGACTGACTATTGTCAGCCGAGGCGCGCGTTGTCTGTATACCCATGGCTGTAGAAGGTGGAGGTGCGGGGCGGCGCGGTTCTATTGTTAATTTAGATGGCTGGGCCATGCCTTGCCTTGGTTTCACACGAAATGGGGTCAGATTGATTGATTGATGTATGGGGCTTACCATCTCATATTTTTGCAACAATGGCTAATCGAGACGATGAGCGGGTGATAATGAAGATGAGAAAGATGATGATGAATAATAAAGCCACACCCGAGTCAGACCCATTGTACGTCGCGTGGGTCGTCATACGGGAGTCCAGCAAGGGAGGGCAGGGCCAAGTGGGAAAAAAAATATTCAGTGGGACAGTGGGAGGGAAGGGACAAGGTCGCTTTTCTAACAGCGCCCCCGGACCTGACAACTTGCATAATGAAATGTTCAAACATCTATCTACAGCTTCACACCAATACTTACTTAGGATGTTGAATCGCCCACTGGTGGGCTGTTTACCACCATGTAAGGTAATGAATAAGTTTAGTTAGGATTGGGAGAGGTCCAGTACTCTGGCCTAACTAATGGAAGGAGAGTTCGGATTGGTTAGGGCCCAGTGGTACTCGCGCCGAACTTATCAGAGACAAGGATGAACCGGATTGGTTCGCCTGCTATTCTAGCTTTAGTATATAATAAGTTCACTTCATACATCATGGACCAGTCACATTCACATTCGACATTCACATTCGGCACATTCGATTCACATTCACATTCGACATTCACATTCGATTCTGCATCGAGACGTCAAAGAAGCAAGAAGGGCCGGGAGTGTCTGCAAGATTACCTCCCGAGGTGAGCTGATTGCATCGGCGGACGACGGCGCGAGGCTTCCCGCCAAGTCTACAGAGCCCCGCACTCTGCCTGTGCCTGCTTAACCCTTTTGCGGTTTACCCGCGAAAACTTTGAGACGCTCCCCTGAAGCACAGGAAAGGAATTCATAGGCACCAAAGGTTGCTAACAACTTCGTCAGACTCCCCCGCTTCTTTTGACTAGTTGCTTTTAGCAAGCTTATTGCTGTTATTGTACCTGAAGTTTTTGTGATCATTGTTTTTAGTCTATAGTTTGTATGTATTGACTGTACCAGCACGCTGGGTTATGTTTGCGACATGTGGGTATGGTTCTGTCCCTGCCCCCTGATAGAGTAGACCATCCTAAAGTTATCTTAGGCACAAATTCTAGTCAAGCCATTATTTTATGTTATTAGCTTAGTTAATTAAGTCAGATCCATTAATATGGTGCAAGTCATGTCTCACAAAGTTATGAACGATTGAAATTCAGTTATTCAGACTACCTTTAGAGAGACATTACTAGGAATAGGTGTTGAATGGAGTTTGCCACGGCATTCTCTTGTCTTATATGTAGAGATCACGGACCAGTGGTGTCTGCATTCGAGTGCATGTGTGTGTGTTGTGTACTACCACACTTCTATTAATAGTATCGCGGGTGCGTCTTGTGCGTGTGTTGACGACACGCACACGCACGTGTGTCGTCCGCCATGAACGGCGTCATAAGGACCCCCCGGCAATTGTACGAGGACACTTCAGGCGTTTGAACACTCCCCACTTCACTCATTCAGTATCGGGACGCCGACGAAGAAAGAAGGGCCAGGAGTGCTTGCAAGTATACCTCCTGAGGCGAAGAAGAGAAATTGGTGCTTGTGCGTGAGGTACAGCTACGAAGTGCTACTATGAATGGAGAGTTCTGTGCTACTCTGACAAAGGCACACAAGGACCGTGCGTGGGAAATGGTTGGCAGAATCCGTCAATGCTCTAGCCCCAATATCGCGATCCTTCAAGGCGGTAAGTAGATCATACCCTGGATGAGCCCGCCACCAACAACTTAGATGGGGACGGACGGGGACCGAAGCCACCCCCTATTTTTAGTAGAAATATCGATATTATTGTTCTCCGATGCCTTTTCAAGTGACTAACGACTAGCGACTAAGAGCGCGTTCATGAAACTGACTAGCCGCAACAGGCTTCTCTCATTGGCTGACAGTGAGAATACTGCTCTCCGATTGGCTGTGACTAAGGACTTGACCAAGGAGTTGAGATGTCTTCAACTTCTTAGTCAAGTCAAGTTAAACCTTAGTCACAGCCAATCGGAGAGCAGTATTCTCACTGTCGGTGTCGGCCAATGAGAGAAGCCTGTTGCGGCTAGTCAGTTTCATGAACGCGCTCTTAGTCGCTAGTCGTTAGTCACTAGTCAGTTATGTAAACGCGCCATTACTCGGGGAACGTGTCAACTTGACTTGACAATGGGAAAATTCGGAAAATACGCCAAAAAGTACAAAAGAGATTGGGAGGATTTACCGGAATTCAAAGGTAGGCTTAGTTCACATTTGCCCATCTCAAGTTTTTTTTTTTTTTTTTTTTTTTGTTACTATGGTTTAAAGGTATGCTTAGCATAGAGCATATTATAGGTTAGCTATTTATTTTGTGTTGATGTTTGTTAGGATGGCTAAAACAAGTAACGACAAGTCCATTTACGTGATAAATGGTTTCAAATTTAATTTATTTACTATTATTTTTTTATAATAATTTGTTAATATTCTTATTAATAGCCGTATGCATGCAATATGATCAATAAATTCCTATGATTAAAGGTGTGTATTACATAATCTTTTTCTTTAAATCTGCTACAACTCACATTCCATTTGTCTTTTTTTAATTATAAGTAAGTATAATAATTGGACATTTTTTTGTGCTATAATGATACGTCTTTTCAACTTTATTTTTTCATGTTATGTGTGTACAATTACAATGTAATGTAAATAGCTTCCAAATGCTAAATTATTGCTTAAATACGCGCATCCAAAACCAAATTGTGTAAATCAACTTCGCACACTAGCTGGTGAGCGACGTTCACGACAGAGTGCGTATTGGCGCTTTTGGGCGATTTTGAAACGAGCCACTGGCGCGCTCTTCTACTGAACATCTGGCAACCCTGATCGCAACGCTCCTAGCGAATAGCTGTCAGAGCTGTCATTACTCATTCGGGTCCCGACCTTACTCGACCGTTATAAACGATATAACCATGGACGGGATTGGTACGAGAAAAAAGAGATAAGACAATATACCATACGGGTGTTGTTTCTGGTTCGAATGTCCATTAAATGTATTGGTTGTTTGTCTCTGTGCGCGTTGTGTACACATGTCAGCCGGTTGTTCGCGTGGCCTGACTGCGTCAATACGGGGGTGCGTAAAAACCCACCCGCACAGACAGACGGACAGGTGACCGTGGGAACTAACTGCACAGTGCGTGCATGGAGACCGGCTCGAACAAAATGCAGTCGGTAGGAGCTACTTATAAGTTTATAAGTTCGTGCCTCTTCAGTGGAATACATAATTTTGTATCGCTCGCGAAGAAAGGGGGCTGTATGTACATATTTATCGCTAATATACGTATTACGTACAATTTTCAGGTGTTCGATAGCCGGCGCAATTATAATATACTATTTAGTGTTGAATGAAGGCGCTCGATGCGTGCATTGATTTCGGCTCGGCTCATGACGTCATCCAGCCCGTGTTAGCTGGCAGACGAAAACGTCCACAACATCTCGAGCCGAGCAGTCACGTGACGCTGCTCATATTTTTTTATTATTTTTTGTTATACATTGACAACAGGACTCATGTACCACGAGTGCAATATAATATATTAGATTGGGTATTTGGGGAATGAATATGACTTTTTTTTTCAACGATATTTAACAAAAATCACGTTTTTATGTTACGTATTACTGTATCTTTCCAATTATGTAAGGCGATTGCGTAAAATAGTACATATTTATGTTTTAAATCAATTTAATCCCTGACAACCAGTGCAATTAGTACGCAGAGAGCTGCCACTCATTATCAAAGCAAAAATAAAAATTCGAAATAAGCTCAGACACCAATGGCAGAAACAGCGAGACATTGACGCTCTACACAGTCTACGTATATTTACATATCACATCAAAAGAGATATCAACAAATAGAGAAATGACCAGTGGAACGCGTTTTTGCGAACTTTACGCCCCACAGACAACTGCTCTTTATGGAGAACATCTAAATATTTCAAAAGAAAGTCTACAGCAATACCACCACTGGACACGTCAGCTGGACCCGCGTACACAGACAGCGATAAGGCAAATGCACTTGCAGACAACTTCGAGCGCATTCATACCCAAAACGACAAGTTGAGTAGCCGTTACCACGAAAACAAAGTCAATAAAACACTAAGCACTTTTTTTACAAAGTCCTAGTCCTTAACCACAAGACTGCAAGCTCACCACCCCGAGAGAAATTATACAAATCATCCGACAGCGCAACAACAAAAAGTCCCCGGGCGATGATCAAATTCCTAATATAGTCCTAAAAAATCTATCAAAAAAGTGCATCATAGCCTTGACAATATTCATAAACAACATTCTTATGACATCTCACTTCCCCCAGATCTGGAAAACAGCTAAAGTCCTAGCTTTTCCAAAACCCGGAAAACCACAAGACAATGTCACGAATTATCGGTCTATTAGTTTTTTTTTTTTATTTTATTTTTTTTTTTAATGAGGCTTAACGTCTCATATTTATGCAACGATGGCTAATCGAGACGATGAGCGGGTGATAATGAAGATGATAATGAAGAATAAAGCCACATCCGAATCAGATCCATTGTACGTCGCGTGAGTCGTCATACGGGAGTCCAGCAAGGGAGGGCAGGGCCAAGTGGGAGGAGAAATATTCAATGGGTCAGTGGGGGGAAAGGGGATTGGGGTGTGGACTGCACTTCGTCTGACTTCTCCTCCTCGACCAGTCCGGCTTGGGTGGCCCTACCAGAAACATACGCTTCCGCCGGCATAGCTCTCGGGATCAACAAAGCACGCAAACCTGCCCACCACGATAAGGTGGCAGTCCCTGGGCAGGTCGGACTATTAGTCTTCTGTCAAATATCAGCAAGATTATAGTAAAAATTATTCTTATCCGACTAAACAAGCACATAATTGAAAATAACGTACTAATCCCAGAAAAATTCGGCTTCCGCAAGCAACATTCAACCTCAGCACAACTCACTCAACTCACCGAACATATAACCCAGGGATTCAACTTGAACCAGCACACAGGTATGCTTCTTCTCGACATTGAAAAAGCGTTTGAAACTGTGTGGCATAACGGACTTTTATTTAAAATGATATCGTACAATTTTACAAAATACCTTATCTTTATCATTAAATCGTACTTATCCAATAGAAACTTCCTTGTTATCATTAAAGACAAGAAATCGACATGCCGTAACATTGCCGCTGGAGTGCCACAAGGCTCGCTCTTAGAACCAACCCTTTTTTCGTTATATATTAATGACATCCCGCGTTTTTTACACATACTTGTCAGCATGTTTGCTGATGATACAGCAATTTTCACGTCCTCTTATCGTCCAGGCACGATTCAGCGGCGACTCCAAAGAGCCCTGAACGCATTAAGAAGGTATTTTCATAAATGGAAGATTAAAGTTAATGAAGCCAAGACATCAGCAATTTTCTTCACAAAACGGAGACCGTGCTATAAACCGGAAGTGACTTGTCAATGGAAACCCTATTCAGTGGTCCAGTTTTGTTAAATATCTCGGAGTTTATCTCGATTCAAAATTAACATTTACTTATCATGTGAACAGCAAGATGCAGCAAGCCTACGCCTCCATGTCCAGCCTCTACCCGCTTCTCAATAAAACGAGCAAACTCAGCTTAACAAACAAACGTCTCCTCTACACCATGGTGATCCGGCCGATTATGACGTACGCTGCCCCCGTGTTGAGTTCGACGTGTGCAACAAACTTGAAGAAACTTCAGACTGTCCAAAATAAATGCGTCAGAATGATAGAGAATATTCCAAAACGCAAGTGCATCTCAGTTCTCCATGACTACTTTAAAATAATTTTTTTTTTTTTTTTTAATAATGGGGCTTAACGTCTCATATTTATCCAACGATGGCTAATCGAGACGATGAGCGAGTGATAATGAAGATGAGAAAGATGATAATGAAGAATATGACTACTTTAAGTTGCCACTTATGTTCGACTTTGTTTTTAACCTCACTGTCAACTTCTATACAGTTTGCAACAACAATTCAAATTCTTTAATTTCAGGGCTAGGTCAAAACAGTTTTTTAACTCTACCTTATCGATATAAACATAAGTTACCTAAAGACATGCTTTGATAATATGACGGAAAAGTCTCTTTTAATTGTTGTTTTTTTTGTTTGTTATTATTAAGTTATTATTAAGTTAGAAGAAAACATATACGGACAGAGTCAAGTAATCTCCTGCGTATAAGAAAAGGACGTTTTCATCTAATACACATTTTTCACAGCGCTTGTTGCTGTGTGTGAGTGTCCGAACCAGTGTTTTTTTTTTTCAACTTTTTTCCCCAACACACTAAACATGTTTTTGTTCTTTTTCCACAACCTTTATGTTATCTTTAAATATTGTCAATTTATCTTGGGAAAGTTAAGAGTAATTATACTCAGGAATTTCTGTTTGTTTTGAAGTGTTGCAAAAAATTGGATTTATCTATATGTTCAATAAAGTATTATTATTATATATGCATTTGGGCATACTGATAATCCATGGCGGGTCAGCGGCACAAAAATTGGTAAAAACAAGAGGTGGGGTAATATCTAGACGTTTCATTAGTTCGAAGGATCGAAAACCAGTTAGCCGTTGAGATAATAAAATACCCTCAAATGACAATCATGTGATGACTCATTCACTGTCCACAGTCAGCATTCCTTACAACAACACGCGGCTGGCGAAATACCACCAGGCATAACATGATTACAAAAATGTACACATTCCATCCTGTCAGAAATCTTTTTTCTGTGCATTTCACGCAAATCTAAATTGAACGTTTTCGCCTCCGGCGGCTGAACTCTGCCCCAGAGCGTTTGTGGAGTTACACTTTCTTTGTCCCGGTTTGCTATCTTCAAAATGTGGTCACCTTAGGTAATTAGCCTGCCCAGGGACTGCCACCTTATCGTGGTGGGCAGGTTTGCGTGCTTTGTTGATCCCGAGAGCTATGCCGGCGGAAGCGTATGCTTCTGGTAGGGCCACCCAAGCCGGACTGGTCGAGGAGGAGAAGTCGGACGAAGTGCAGTCCACACCCCAATCCCCTTTCCCCCCCACTGTCCCATTGAATATTTGTCCTCCCACTTGGCCCTGCCCTCCCTTGCTGGACTCCCGTATGACGACTCCCGCGACGTACAATGGATCTGATTCGGATGTGGCTTTATTCTTCATTATCATCTTTCTCATCTTCATTATCATCCGCTCATCGTCTCGATTAGCCATCGTTGCATAAATATGAGACGTAAAGCCCCATTAATCAATCAATCATTAGGTAATTAGCAATTATTTTACTCGACCAATTCAGGTCGTAGGTCTAGGCCAGTTAGCCGTTGAGATAACTAGGAAAACGCTCTGTTTGACGCGTTGATAAGCGAGCGCGTCAATATCTACGAACTTTCTGGCGAAAAGTTTTCAACGCTAATACGAACAACAATTAACAACAATTCAAGAATGCGCATTGCAAAAATTGTTCTTATTTCCATGGCTATTATACTTTCCGACATTGTTGTATGCAGTGCAATGTGCGTTGCTAAGAATTTTCGTGGTCATGTTTTCAACACGGTCCGCCACCGTTACTAACACTTATTGACAGCAATAGAAATGTAATTTCTGTCTCTAATACGTATCGGATCGCGTTTACATTAGTATATTCGTGACCTGCCCAAAATTTACTATAAGATAGCCACCTCACATTTTGCCGTTACTGCGTTTTAGAAAAATATTTTCGAGTAACTTTCGTGTAACTTTGCCAATACTTATCAGATCGCCATTACATTAACATATTCTTAACTGGAAAAATCTCTAGAAAAATCTGGCTATCTCACATTTTGCCGCCATTTTGTTTCAGAAAAATATTTTGCAGTAACTATGGTGTAACTTTGTAACTTTTCGAACGATTTTGCCTCAAAACTATACACCTTCAATCCACATCGAGGCTTGTGGATGGTTCAAATTTCAAGTTGATCGGACTTTCCGTTCGACCGCTATCGACGGACATAAAAACAAAAAAACACAGAATGAAGTGCCATAAGAGTCAAGTGGAAACGCTCGCTTCGCTCGCTTAATAAGATACCCTCAAATGACAATCATGTGATGACTCATTCACTGTCCTACAGTCAGCATTTCTTACAACAACACGCGGCTGACGAAATACCACCAGGCATAACATGATTACAAATATGTACACATTCCATCATGTTAGAAATCTGATTTCTGTGCATTCCACGCAAATGTAAATTGAACGTTTTCGCCTCCAGCGGCTGAACTCTGCCCCAGAGCGTTTGTGGAGTTACACTTTCCTTGTCCCGGTTTGCTATCTTCAAAATGTGGTCACCTTAGGTAATTAGCAATTATTTTACTCGACCAATTCAGGTCGTAGGTCTAGGCCAGTTAGCCGTTGAGATAATAAGATACCCTCAAATGACAATCATGTGATGACTCATTCACTGTCCTACAGTCAGCATTCCTTACAACAACACGCGGCTGCCGAAATACCACCAGGCATAACATGATTACAAATATGTACACATTCCATCATGTTAGAAATCTTTTTTCTGTGCATTTCACGCAAATCTAAATTGAACGTTTTCGCCTCCGGCGGCTAAACTCTGCCCCAGAGCGTCACACTATCCTTGTCCCAGTTTGCTATCTTCAAAGTGTGGTCACCTTAGGTACTAAGCAATTATTTTACTTGACCAATTCAGGTCGAAGGTCTAGGCCAGTTAGCCGTTGAGATAATAAGATACCCTCAAATGATAATGTGCGATTGATGTAGGTTTGAACTCGGGCTAAGATTACCCGCTCAGTTTCAAACGATAGCGGAGGAAGTGTTTTTCTCTTTCAATAGTTGGCAGAGACGGGCATGCGCGATGTCATTGAAAGCAGCTGTTGGTTGTCAAGGAAGAAATGTCAACTTGTATTGAAATGTTTCTTGTTCGTTGAGGGAGACGTCTCTAAAGCTAAGTATTCCTGACAAAGAACATTGATTGAAAGAAAAAAGGAAATAGCCCTTGGGATTTTGTAGGCTTCCTACTGTTTTCTTGTCTGTATTTAACTATTTATGTCTGTAAACTTATTACCATCAACAGTACGAATAAAATACATCTGAATCTTAACAGTTTGTAGGTCTAGGTAGCGGTAATAATAGTATTTTGAATGAAAATAGAGGATGTTACTTAAATATTGTGGTGCAGTTCGTAGCCTAGATGTATGTCATAAGTAGTGAGTGTTGCAACACCATTTAGCAGAAAAGAATCAAGAGACAATTTGTACTCTTAAGTCATATGCTAAAGATTGTCTTGTTGTTTGCAGCAGAGGAACGAAGATTCGAAATACTGGCCAGTGCGGCGTGCGAGGCGGCCGAGGGGATTCGAGGTAAGAATGCATGCATATTACATCAAGCCACAATAGCCAGCGTTTATTTAATGGAAGAAATATCAGACCTGTGTTAGAGAATTGTGCAATATTTAGAATCGTAGTTACTTGAATGTGTAGAAATTTGTGAAAAAGTTGCACACCACACTGTAGGCCTACTGACAATACTAGTTATCATAATAGTATTCGGAATGAGCATGGAATTTCACTTGTACACTAACGCTTGTCTCGTTCCTTGTAGCCGAGGTTGCGAGCCCTACTGCGGGGACGGCAGGCCTACCGCCGCTGCCTAGCCCTACAACAAATGGTGATAATCAGACCTGTGGTAGGCCAGGCCTACATAAATGTGCAATATTTAGAGTGGTTGCTACTTGAATGTGTTGAAATTTGTGTGAGTGTGTGCCGTGCGTGTGAGTGTGTGTCGTGCGTGTGAGTGTGTGTCGTGCGTGTGAGTGTGTGTCGTGCAAGTGGTGTGTATTGTACGTGTGTTGTGTGAGTGTGTGTGTGTCGTGTGTATCATGCGTGTGTCGTGTGTATCATGCGTGTGTTGTGTGTATCATGCGTGTGTTGTGTCGTGTGTATCATGCGTGTGTTATGTGAGTGTGTGTCGTGCAAGTGGTGTGTATTGTACGTGTGTTGTGTGAGTGTGTGTGTGTCGTGTGTATCATGCGTGTGTCGTGTGTATCATGCGTGTGTTGTGTCGTGTGTATCATGCGTGTGTTGTGTGAGTGTGCGTGTCGTGTGTGTTGGATGTGTAGAAGATAGTTCGTTAAGTTGTGAGTGTATGTAATATCGATTTCATTGTACATTTATGCAAAATAATGTTCCGTGGGAAGGCAATTTCATGGTAAAGGTCCCGGCCTAGGGTAAATCTAGGCCTAGGCATAAAAGTTATGTCGTAGTTACTGTGCGTTACCCGTATACTAGGCCTAGCTAGACATTTTCAAGTTGGGGTACCTAGCCTAGACCCCTATATAGTATTTCGTGAATGATGACGCTGCCTGTCATCATAGTTGAAATGAATGTAGTCTAACTGTAATAACTGCACTAGGCCTAGTATGTTACGACTAAATTCGCCGAGTTGATTAGTTCGGCAACTGTAAATGTTGCACCCGTCGTAACGAAAATACGTTTGAAGAAGGCAATTTGTATAATGGTCTCGAGCCAAGATTACTCGCTCAGGTTCAAACGATAGCGGAGCTAGGTCAGTCATGCCTTATTGCTGTCTATAATTTACACAATAGGCCTAGACCTGAAACATGAATTTCTAAATAGCCTTGTTGGAGTAGGCCTATGCTAGACTTTGTTATTGTTGTGCAGTTTTTAGCCTAGATGTGATGTGGTAGGTAGTGATTGTTGTGGGACACAGTTGTACTCTCATAGTCATATGTTAAAGATTGTCTTGTTGTTTGCAGCAGAGGAAATGGAAGTGGTAGAGCTGCCGCAAGTTGGCGGTGGAGAGGCAGCCGTTACTCGTGGTAAGAATACATGCATATTAAATCAATTTTTTTTTTGAATACGTATCCCATAATAGTCGGTGTTTCTGCAATTGAATATCAGACCTGTGGTAGATAATTGTGCAATATTGAGAGTGGTAGCTACTTGAATGTGTAGAAATTTGTTTTTTGATTATTTGGGCTTAACGTCTCATATTTTTGCAACGAGGCTAATAGAGACAATGAGTGGTTGATATATGAAGATGAAATATGGAGCTGTTTGGAGGAAAGGGGCAAGTAGGAGGGCGCGTGAGGAAAGGGTAAAGGGGAGGAAAGGGGATTGGGGTGTGGACTGCACTTCGTCTGACTTCTCGAAGAAGTTGTATAACTTACCACTGTACTGACAATAATAATACAATTGCACTTGTACACTAACGCTTGTCTCGTTCTTTCTAGTCGAGGCTGCGGGGCCCTCCGGTGTGCCCGTGCCGCCGCCGCCTCCAAAGGAGGACGCCGCCGAGCCTCATAAAGGTGTGTAAACAATTACTTAATAATAATGAAAATGTGTTTGTATAGGACCACATCATTTCTCCATAACAAATGGATATAATTTGAAATTCTTGTCAATTACTACCGTAGCATAGTACATTAATGTGTGTATATTCTTGTATGTTGTGTCTACCTGAAAATGTATGTAGTTTAAGGTTGGATGTGAGACGGACCTCGGTAACATTTGTCACGACCATAATTGAAGACACAATCTATGCAGCAATGTAACACAAACGTTTGTGACTTTCCCACAGGGTTGAAGAAACGAGAAACTAGGAGTGCTAGGCGGCGCCGTTGGAAGCGGCAGCAGCGCGGGGCCTGGCGTGGTCGCGCCAACGGAAACCACCACCACCACGGCCACGTGCATGTGGTCAATTACCACTTCAATGGTGCTACACCAGACTTATCTAATTTGCCGCGGCCCCCGACACCAAATTTCAGAAGCTACCAAAAATAAAATGTGGTTGCAAGTTGTAAATATGTGTTATCAAGTTATTTGCCATATCATCCTGTCCCCATTACAATAACATTTTTGTTTGGTTAAATTAAATAGTATTTATAAATTTGTTAGGGAACCGGCCGTAAAAAGCGCCCAACCAGGCGACATTGATCAAGTTTCCGTGTGTAAATAATATTTGATTCGATTCGACTGCATGTTAAGGAGGGACAACACTGAAATTTCTAACTTCTAAAGTTTCCATCAGAATAAGATGTGTTTATGTGGCTGAGATATAAATAGCACTAACAAAAAAATTTAAAATGGCACTGTTAATAATTTCGTATTGTTGATTCAACAATGAATTTGCTGGGACATTTTCACATGAGCACCAAACACCATTGATATATATTTTTTTTGGGGGGGGAAGCTTAATAACCATTTGAGCAGTGGCGTAGCTATCGGGTGGCAGAGGCTGCAGTTGCACTTGGGCCCAGGCCCTCTCTCCAACTCCATGTTTGTCCCATTAATCGATGTATGGTTTTAACCTGATGACAATTTTCTATTGTTGCAAAATAACTGAGGCTACTAAGTACTAATTAACAATTATTTCGCTCTTATTGGGCAAGAAAAATTTGGTATTAGACTTGACAGTTCAACATGCAAGAACTGACAGGCGAAAAGAGTTTCAACTAAAAGGAAAAATGTGAAGCTTGTATCAATAGGGAAACAAAATCCAGGATCCCCCTATTCAATTCCTCAGAAACGACTCGAAGAGTAATCGTTGCTTGACTGCACTTACAAACGAATTTGGCTATTTTTTACTATAAATAGTTATCCAATTATTAGCTTTTCTTGGAATTGAATAAATAAGTGACAAACAGACAGATTTGCCATAGTCAGGAAAAGTTATTTGGACTGATGGCTTCTCTTATAGGAGAGGGCTGGTCATCAATTCAGTATTCGTTGCTCCCTCATTGGGTGTTGGCGCGTGTGTGAAGTGAACCTCTTGAGTGACCCCGTTTCTCTTAGTGCTTTTACTGCGGTTAGTTCTACTAATTTTAAAAACTAATATTTGTTGGGTTATTGTGTATGATTGTGTCGTGTGGTTTGAGTTATTGAAATATAGTAGGCCTACTATTAGGCCTATATACAGAATGAACGTGTATGAACATGAAAGTGGCGCCATGAAAAGGGAGAAAAGAAAGAAAGTGTTAAACGAATCAAACAGCTACCAAAACTTGACACATTCTTTCAAGTAGGTACAGTCGTCCATCAGGCAGTGCAACCGGACCAAACCGTAAGTTAAGATACAACGGACTCAATAGCCATGGCCGATCCTGAAGATAATCAAAAGCAACAGCAACTTTTAGTTGAAGAGTTACACAATGATGATTTACCGGTACAGGAACCTACTGATATCCCTGAGCACACCAATACTAGCTACTCTACCGACAACGCCAACTTTAATAAATTAACGTCTCAAGATAAACGATTCATTATCTCTTTAGGACCGTGCAAACCACGCGGCCCATTCCCGCAAGATAAAATAAGCAGTGAAGCGGTAGTAATCTTGTGTATGTGTTTTGTGTGTATAAACAAAAAATTGGTTGGGGGGGGGGGCCGTCGTGTCCAGTTTGCAGCCGGGCCCGTAAAGACGTAGCTACGCCACTGCATTTGAGGTACACACGGATGGATTATTTTTTCAGATTTAAAATACGGGAACAAATTACTTTTTACTCATGACAATTATTTAGATACTTTGATTTCCCTTGCACATTAAAGGTTAAGATTTTTTATTTTTATTCTACCAAAGGTAATAATTATTCCATCCGATGGGACCTTCCTTCATTATTAAAGAATATTCACAAAAGGTTCACTTTGATTGCTCAAATATTGTAGACAATAAATGTCCCACCTTCTGAAAATTGTAAATTAAAAGTTATCCCAGAAATGACTGTCAAAGTTAGTAAGTTGTGAAATGTCTTTCCTATGCTTATCAACTGGTGGAATTATGTTGTCAGCCATTATTATCACCAATTCTTTTTGTACTTTCATCATTACTTTTCGCCGACATTTGCGATCCTAACGACAACCCTTACCCCCCCCCCCCCCCCCCCCCGGGATCATAACCCCTCCCCAACGCCAAATGATCATAGTAATCAAGTTCAAATCAAACAAACTTCAAAAACAGATATCAATAATGAAATGTGAGTATTGTGTGTTAAATCTTAGGTTTGGTGTTTGTTTTGTTTTTTATTGTTGATGTATATTTATTTTGTTTTCTTGTTTTGTTTTTGTTTTGGCTTTGTTTGTTTTGTTTTGATTGTGTTTGTTGTGTGTTATTTGTATGTCTAAAACGTGTCCTGATTAAAATGGTGGCTTGCCTTTTTAAGATTTACTGATGAGATTCATAATCTGCACACAAATTTTAAAAGCCTTATTTAATTAAACAATTTTCACAATTTGCCTTTATCGACGTAGGAAGAACGACGCTGCATCTGCAGGTTGTTGTGCGACTTTGCCACTTTGAGCGCTTAATTCGTTTTCACTAGCGCCATCAGTGGCCAATCTCGGGGCCTATTAGAATCAGAATGAACGTTCCATTTGCGAGTATATTGTCTTAATCTTATGTATAAATGCAGAACACCTGAAATAAAGTTAATCAAAAAAATTATAATGGTGGGTTATATAGTCTAATGCCGGTGTATGGAGTAGGCCTAGTTGGGCAAATAGAAATGAATACCAGTATCGATTAGTGGTCGCGATCATCAACTTGAAAAATAATCTTTCCATAATCGATATTAGCTGAATGAAAATTTATGAATATGCATTTACTTACATGTTTGAACACGGGCGTGTATTAAGTAATGGACGTAATGGATGATTACTATCACCTATTCTTTTTGTACTTCCATCATTACTTTTTGCCGACCTTTGCGATCCAAACGACAACCCTTCCCCCCCCCCCCCCCCAGGAACATAACCCCTCCCCGACGCCAAATGATCATAGTAATCGAGTTCAAACAAACTTCAAAAACAGATATCAATAATGAAATGTAAGTATTGTGTATTAAATCTTAGGTTTAAAACACAACATAATATTTATTTCCCCCCCCCCCCCCCAAAAAAAAATGCAAAATACGAGATTTTATTCAGAATTTCAGTGTTGTCCCTCCTTAATGACGTATTAATTTACATCACTAGCATGATTAACGTTTGTAATCAATTTGCAATCAACTCGTATTATCGGGAAATGTGGATCTTCGGCAGTACCGGTAATGTACAACAATGACGTGCTAAATTGTATACATTTGTATGTACTATTATTAGAAAAAAAAAGATTACGAAAATTACATGGAATGTGATGTGGGTTACAATGATCATATTTGTGTCTTATGTATTTGGTATATACATTTATTGAACACAATTTGAAATAGTTGACAAAATAATGTATTGTCGACACATCCATCGGTTATTATTAAATACCGCATAGTGGATGTACACAGAGTTGAAGACACACTCGTCTGGAGAACCTACTCGATCCAGCTCTAGCCAGCGAGTGTACTCTTCAATGCCGTGCAATTCCCTACGTTTGTACGTGTTGGTGCCGTCTTAAGGTGACAACATTAATCTTAATGTGGATCTCGAATCCGAAAGAATGGACGTGTCCCCAACATACAGGTAACAATGAATACATGTGTTACATTGTGTTTTACATGTAAATTTCTTGTCTCGTTTGTTGATGGTATTGCGTCGTCTTGAAACAGTCGGACGAATGTCTTGTGTGCAGAATCGAAAGTTATTCACACAATGCCGGCGAACAAGGGAGCTCGTAGAGGAACGTGACTAATGTCACGTCACGAGGGTCGTGTCATACCGGCGTCGACGTGGGTAGATCTTGTGACGAGAAGTTGACCCTCATGGAGTTGTACACGGAACTGGTTGTCGCTCATACAGTGGGTGACTGCAACAGGGAAGACTTACAGTTAGTATTGGGTATTGTTTGTATGGGCCGCACGACCACTGACATACATACCGAATTGTCGAGTCCCTCTCTCTCTCTCTGCGGCACGAAGGCGGATGTCATCTGCTTCGCTTGCCCCCTTAACGTATCAGTATGCCCGTGCGTACCTCAGAGTATGTTTTATTTTAACACGACCCCGGGCACGTGAAGGTGACCTTCGTTTTCGTTACCCAATTACTTTGCACAACATACTCTGAGGGTAGTTGATGGGAGAGAATTCAACCTCGCTACGTACATTACTCGGTCTATGAAGGTGATCATCATTCGTCACTAGTATTTTGTAAATATCAGATGTAGGCACTTGCGAATTCTCTCCGTCGTATTTGTCATGTATGGTGCGGGGCATGCCGTGATTAAACGACTTCACCAGTAAGACCTAACACTTAGGGGTCTCTACTCGCACAGAAAACCAAAAGCTTGAGAAGGTTCGACAACTCGTCCGGGAGTGACAGACCAACCTGAACTTTCGGATCGCCGTGTAAATATCCTTATTAGGTACCGCCTACCTAGACTCAGGTATGCCTACCTCTTGAAATAAACTCAAGCTGCGCCTTCCTAGGTCTAGGCCTAGATGGTCTGGGCCCTGATCTTGTCTCTAAATTGAAACCTAGCCTAGGCTAGGCCTAGGCCTATGCCTCCTAGGCTTAACTTTTGAACAACTGTCAAACTTATAGGTAGGCCTAGACCTCGAGCCCAGCCTAGGCCTACCAAAGTAACATGGTTTTATTTTAATCATTTCTTATTCTTGTTCTAGGCGTGAAAAAGCTCGAATGGTCTCCGGAGCAAGTCCTTCCACTTGGAAGTTCTATAAACCACTACATGCGCCGTCGCACAACGACGATCTCCTCGACGACTCGCTTGAAGAAGAGGTAGGCCTGTGCATAAGCTATGTATTTTATTCAGAGTGGAATTCCCAGATGTCATAAGTGATGTACCAGGCCATTATAAATATAACCGACTATAAACTATCCAATACCAGTAATCATATAATCATACACTTACTATAAATTCCTATGTGTCAAACAAAAATGTTGTAGACATATATCATTCACATGTTGGCCAATCTCCCCCCCCCCCCCCCCCACACTCCATATTGGTGAGTGGTTTATAGGCCTAATACAAATTATATTATAAAATATTATTATATGGGCCTAGCCCTGTTTGCATGGACAATTCAATCTGTAATAATTTATATTATGCACTATTGAATTTTACCTTGTTAACAGGAATTGTAATAGCAAATTGCCAATAGTCGTAATACCTTGTAACTGTTTCACTGATGTCCCCATACCACAACAGTAGATAGACAGACTTCATTTTTGTTGTAAAGATACATATAACACATTACTAAAATAAAGTCCAATAATATGCAGTGTGCAATGCAAATAGCCCTACAATAAAATTTCTCATTTCAGATTTGGTTGGAAAGATAGATTGATATTTGGGCTTAACGTCTTATATTTTTGCAACTTGGCTAATCAAGACGATGAGGAGACCTTTAGTCCAGATGAGACGAGCAGTTCCAACTGATATGGAACTCTGCTACTACTAAAGAATTAAGCAGAAGTGCTGGTTCCAGTGCTACAAGTGTAGTGTCTCTGGCCTAGGCATACCCCAGAGACGCCGAACCGGTAAACGCGCCCCACCAGATGATGTTTTGTCGCTCTTGAAAGACTTGCTCAACGAACAGAAGAGGGCAAACAACCAGGCTAAGGACTCGGACGAAAAAGCCTTGGAGCTTTTAAAAAAAGACTGAAAATCAAAATGCATTTCAAAATAATTTATTGAAAGTGCTTACTAACTTATTACAGAAAAAGTGACAGTTGAAAAACTAACAAGGCCTATCTTAATTATAAAATGTAGACTCTAGAATATAACTACAGTTGTATGAACGCTCGCTGCCTGTATATAAGTAAAACTATAACTATAGAAAACCGTAGACATATGCCTAGGTTGGCCTACTTCTGGAAAATAAATGAATATTTAAATAGATATTGTTTATATTTGTACGTTATCCCAAACACGATAATTGTAAATAGGGCTTAAATTCCTGCTTCATTATGTTCTTCTTCATACAGATGATCAGCAAGTGTGTTCCTTATTCTCTCGGCACCTGTAGTTGAGCGATTACTTGTTACATTGTCTGGGCGACGAGGTAAGTTGTTATCTTGAAGCCAGTGTGGTTCCAAATTATCTCCGAGATCCTCGCAAATATTATGCAAAGTGCATGCCGCCATCACTATGTTATTGACATTGCCAATGCTAAACTCCATTCTTTTCATTACGGCTCGGAAACGTGCCTTCAGTCTTCCAAAGCTATTCTCAATAAGTCGTCTTGTTGCGGACAGTCTATAGTTGTAAAATATTTGCCTCTCGCTCAGTCTGCCATTGTCGAAGTACGGCTTCATCATGGTTGGAGTGAGACTAAAAGCGGAATCCCCTATCAAGTGCACAGGAATTTGAACTTCATTAACTAGCCAATTAAATGATCGACAAACGGTATTTTCTCTCATCAACTTTGATAACGAAGATTTCATAAAAAGATGCGCATCATTGTTCCTCCCCGGAGCACCAACATTAATGTATGTAAAACAGTATTTGTAGTCGCAAACTGCAAAAAGTACCGTGCTGTAAAACCCTTTAAAATTGCGGTAGTCTACAGCATTTTCTTTTGGGGGCGATACAGTTATGTGGCATCCATCTATACACCCAATACATTATGGATAATTCCAAGTGTCCTTGAATCCATTGATAGTGTCCTGAACTTCGGCGCTAGTGGTTGGAAATGTTATAACTTTCGGCATAACATGCTCTACAATAAGCGCACAAAACTCGTGGAAAATTTCACAGACAATACTTTTGCCTACACCAAATAAGTTGCTAACTGTTCGTAGCTCAGCTGAAGAAGAAAGAACATACGGACCAATCGCTACTCGTTTTTGTATGGGAATACAAGTACAAAAGTTAGTGTCTTGTCTGCTCATGAATGGAGCTAGCAAGTTACACAAATGAGTAAAAGTGGTTCGATGTATCCTAAACTTTTCTTTCCAACTACCTTCAGACCACTCTGGGACAATCATATTCCACCAGTCTCGGTTCCGTAAACGAGTCCACACAGTTCTAGGCGTAGCCACTCTAGTTTTATTTCCCATTTTGGATGCAATGATTGCAGCACACCTAGAAGATATTGCAGCATGATATTTGGGCTTAACGTCTCATATTTCTGCAACGAGGCTAATCGAGACAATGAGTGGGTGATATATGAAGATGAAATATGGGGCTGTTTGGAGGAAAGGGGCAAGAAGGAGGGAGCGTGAGGAGAGGGGAAAGGGGAGGAAAGGGGATTGGGGTGTGGACTGCACTTCGTCTGACTTCTCCACCTCGACCAGTCCGGCTAGGGTGGCCCTAGCAGAAGCATACGCTTCCGCCGGCATAGCTCTCGGTATCAACAAAGCACGCAAACCTGCCCACCACGATAAGGTAGCAGTCCTTGGGCAGGTGCCGACGTGGACAGCGCCAACTTGGATATAGTTCAGAATGAGAAAACTGATGGTAAGTCACATTCACATCTCATGTTTTTTTAAAGATTAATATGGTCCTCGACATTGTACGTAGCGTGAGTCTACATACGGGAGAACAGCAAGGGAGGGCAGGGCCAAGTGGGAGGAGAAATATTCAATGGGACAGTGGAGGGGAAAGGGGATTGGGGTGTGGACTGCACTTCGTCTGACTTCTCCTCCTCAACCAGTCCGGCTTGGGTGGCCCTACCAGAAGCATACGCTTCCGCCGGCATAGCTCTCGGGATCAACAAAGCACGCAAACCTGCCCACCACGATAAGGTGGCAGTCCCTGGGCAGGTACTATAAATAAGAAACGAAGTAAAAAGATTAGTACTTAACCAGGAAGTAGGACGGCACGACCCAGAGTTTCCAAATTGAATCACAGTCAAATCAAGCCCAGGTCCTAACTTAAAGTTAAAGTTAATTCTCCTTTTCGTCCAATTACGTCAACAACAAACATAACTTAAAGGTAGGCTCCAGTGATGGTATTTTATTTATTTTGGTGGGGGTAAACACCAAAAGTAGAATGCAAAAAACGCGATGCTTCTACGCCGTTTGTAGCGCCGTGAATAAGCCTTTGACTGTTATTATTATTATTTAGTGGTGTTTAACGACGTACTCGACAGCTTAGGTCATATAACGTCTTCCGAATCAGGTCCATCTATATCGCGCTAGTCGTCATAAGGGGAGTCTAGCAAGGGAGGGCAGGGCCATGTGGGAGGAGCAATATTCAGTGGGACAGTAGGGGGGGGGGGAAGGAACAGGGTCTCCTTTCATCGCCTCTTACGACTAGCAGAGTCACTCTGGGCCTATTCTACCCCAAGCTCCGCTGGGCTGGGCTTAACCGCGCCCAACCTTTGACTGTTGACCAGCAGAGAGCTGTGACGTCATCGGTACCCACCGGCCGGCCGGCTGGGCTGGCCGAGCGGAGCGTGCTGCGCAATGCATTATCACGTGTGTTACTCGCTGTATTTTCTCAGTTAGTGAAATTTGTCCTTCGACTCAGTGCTTTCTTGTTTGTGTAGTGTTTACTCCTTACTTAAAATGCCGTCTTGCTGCGTGTTTGGCTGCAGTAATAAACCCGGGAAACTTGCTGTTAGCAATGAGACAGTTAGTTTTCACAAACTCCCGGACCGCGGGCGATCTCCAACTCGTAGAAAAGCGTGGTTGATAAAAATACACGGTGCAAACTGCACTGCACTGGTGGCGATCGCGCGCTCGACGCTTATGTCACCGACGACGGCTCGGCCGAGCTCGCGGCTGGCCGAGGAGCGGTGTACGACTGTTAACAAAGGGTTATAATATAAAGTCCATGCTACCCGAATCGAAGTCGACAGCCAATCACAGGTCACCAAAACAATAATAATGTGTGACGTTATCACGGCGATTGCGAGAACACAATTATTTTCAAAATGGCTTAAGTTAGATTCATGGCAGCCCGTTCTATAAATTTTACTGAAGAAGAGAAATTAGTGCTTGTGCGTGAGGTACAGCTACAAAGTGCCACTATAAATGGAGAATTCTGTGCTACTCTGACAAAGGCACACAAGGACCGTGCATGGGAAATGGTGGCAGAGTCGGTCAATGCTGTAGCCACAATAAGATTGATTGATTGATTAATGGGGCTTAACGTCTCATATTTATGCAACGATGGCTAATCGAGACGATGAGCGGGTGATAATGAAGATGAGACAGATGATAATGAAGAATAAAGCCACATCCGAATCAGATCCATTGTACGTCGCGTGAGTCGTCATACGGGAGTCCAGCAAGGGAGGGCAAGGCTAAGTGGGAGGAGAAATATTCAATGGGACAGTGGGAGGGGAAAGGGGATTGGGGTGTGGACTGCACTTCGTCTGACTTCTCCTCCTCGACCAGTCCGGCTTGGGTGGCCCTACCAGAAGCATACGCTTCCGCCGGCATAGCTCTCGGGATCAACAAAGCACGCAAACCTGCCCACCACGATAAGGTGGCAGTCCCTGGGCAGGTAGCCACAATAACGCGATCCATCAAGGCTATAAGAATATTCTGCTTTCATTCATACAATCAATGGCTAGGGCCTAGCTTAGGCGTAGCCTCGTTAAGATTGATTGATTAATAGGGCTTAACGTCTCATATTTTATCAACAATGGCTAATCGACAGGATGAGCTGGTGATAATGAAGATGAGAAAGATGATGATGAAGAATAAAGCCACATCCGAATCAGATCCATTCTACGTCGCGTGGGTCGTCATATGGGAGTCCAGCAAGGGAGGGCAGGGCCAAGTGGGAGGAGAAATCTTCAGTGGGACAGTGTGGGGGGGGGGGGGTGGGTGGAAGAGACAGGGTCCCCTTCCGTCACCACTTACGACTACAGAGTCACTCTGGGTCTATTCTTCCCCGGGAATCAAATGGAAAAGTACAACGAACCATTTCCACTCATCTGCCAGACTCCAGAGACGCCACGGCCTGCTACCGAATCTGCTACTTTCTCTCGCAACTCTAGCAGATGTCGGAGTAGGCTGGCCGTAATCAGCGAAGAGCATGAAGAGAGAATGTCGCAGCTCACGTGTGATGCTGCAAGGCAGACAAGCCTACACGAGCTGCGCATCTTGGAGTCGAGGGCCCAGCGGGAGGAGTTCCTACTCGAGGATTCTCGAAGGCAAGCCCTAGCAGAGGAAGTCTTCGAGAAAGAGCGTCGCTGTCTGGTGTTAAGGCAAATGCGAAAGAAGCATGACCTTGAGTGCAAGCGGTTGGGGAAGTGAGAGGTGGATGTGGCAGTCACTGTACCCGTTTGATGCAGTGCAGTGCTGGATTTTATATTCAGGGGGAGTCCAGCAAGGGCGGGCAGGGCCATGTGGTTGGAGAAATCTTCAGTGGGACTGTAGGGGGGGGGGGGGGGGGGGGTTGGGCTAGGGTCTCCTTTCGTCGCCTTTTACGACTAGCAGAGTATTTCTTGGCCTATTCTACCCCGGGATAAATCAACGATACCGACTTTGGAGGCGCCGGGTGCCGACCTGGTGGATTGATTGATTGATTAATGGGGCTTAACGTCTCATATTTATGCAACGATGGCTAATCGAGACGATGAGCGGGTGATAATGAAGATGAGAAAGATGATAATGAAGAATAAAGCCAGATCCGAATCAGATCCATTGTACGTCGCGTGAGTCGTCATACGGGAGTCCAGCAAGGGAGGGCAGGGCCAAGTGGGAGGAGAAATATTCAATGGGACAGTGGGGGGAAAAGGGGATTGGGGTGTGGACTGCACTTCGTCTCGGAGAAAGAGGAGGAAGACCAAATAAGCCAGGAACCTCCGACGGACCCGAGAAGGCGAGTCCAGGAATTCCTTAAGGAAAAGGACAAGAAAACCACTGATAACTACAAAACTCAAGAAAACAAACGAAAGAAGAAAAAGGAGAAGAATACCAAGGGCCCACAAAAGCAAACGCAAATAGCGCAAGTACCTATCAGCAACAGGTACCAGGCGCTAGCGAATCACAGCGATGAGACCGAACCACAAACCCAGGGAGCTCAAGACAACATAGCCACAACTCAGGGGCCGCCCAGGACCCCTATTCTATAATTATCCCGGAATGAAATCGGCCCGGATCCGAATCGTGAAATTTGATGTTCCCATTCCGGACCCAAAGAAAAATTAGAAATATAGCGATTTTATAACCTAGTCCGGAATGGGAGGGACGGATCGGATCCAGTCTGGATCCATTACGGAAGACTTTACAAAGCGACTGAGCCGCCGAAGCTGTAACCAATCAGAAACTGTTTTTCGAACAGCTGGAACACGCGGTCCCGATGAATAAGTTGATAATATTGTAATAGTGAAGACATTCAATTTAAACTTCTGTTAGGCCAATTACATTTTTAAATTTATTAATTTTATTTATTTTGTCTGAAGGTAATTTGAAAATAAATCTTAGAATAGGCCTTATACTAGATGAACAACTATTTATATAAACCAACTATTTAAATAATCATATGATAATGTCAGTTTAAAAGGTACAAACTAGCGGTGGCAATGGCTTAATAAACCCTTGAAATAAAAGTCTAAAAATATTTCTTTTGCGCAATAGCACATATAAACGTATCCTAAACAATAATTAGTGGTTTAAAAAAAGTTAAAAAGTTGACCCGCACTGGGTTTGAACCATGCCAAAATGAAATTATTGACGGGAAGCAATCTCGCTAACCACTACGCTACGGACGGATCATGGAAGTTATTGCGGTTGTGATCTACATATAGGCAGTAATAAATTGGTTTCAAATCAAATATTTACAGGTTGTTTATTGTTCTTTTCCATTCCTTACACCCTAAAATAATTTTTAAAAGCAACTTAATAGAATATATTGCGTTAAAACTGTTGTTTTATGCTAAAACAAAATCTTGAATGGCGGTTTCACGATGCAAAGAGGTACTGTATCCATTCCGGGATTTACGGATCCATTCCAGGCAATATTTGCCGGATTGGATTCAGAAAAAGTTACAAAATCGCTTTCGCCTGCTTTCGATCCATATCGGCCCGGATCCAAACCGGGATAGTTACAGAATAGGGGTCCAGCAGCGACAATGCGCCGAAGCCGCCTCCTATCATCATGAGGAATGTTGAATCATTCGAAAATATCGCCAAGGGTGTACAAAACACGTGTAAGGAAGAGTTTGCCTTCCAGTCTCGAGCTGGTACCACCAAGCTGACAGTCACATGCTCAGATGACTTCAGGGCAGTGGTGAAGTTCCTGACGGAAGCAAAAGTGGAGTTTCACACCTTCACGCCAATAAGCGAAAGAGCCCTGCGCTATGTGGTCAGGGGAATTGACAAAACGGCCGGCAATGAATGGGTTAAAGAAGACTTAGAAAGCCAAGGAATAGAATGCGAAGTAATGCAGCTAAGGAGTAACAGGGAGCCTAAACCGCTTCTACCACTATATGTAGTCAAAGTAGAACCTGCAAGCGTAAAGAAACTCCTTGAAGTTACGAAGGTATTCTTTTCAAACGTCACCGTTGAAAAATACCACGCACCAGGAGGACCTGCTCAATGCTACCGGTGCCAAAAGCTCGGTCACGTCGCTAGATACTGTACCAACAAGCATAAATGCGTTAAATGTGGTCTCCAACATTCCACATTAGATTGCGGGAAAACCAGGAGTGTGCAACCGACGTGTGCAAACTGCAGCGGTCCCCACACAGCCAACTGGAAGGGTTGCCCAGCCTTCCAGGAAGCGAAAAGGCGCCAGGGAGGGAACGCTAGAAGTCAAGCGCCAAATACCCAGCGAGATAAACACCCTAGAGAGAGACAGTACATGGCAGCCCCGATCCCCAAGAAGAACGTTTGGTTCAGGAGCGCGCAGCCATGCAACAATAATCCCGGCCCCTCAACGGCCCCTGACGACACGACCAACTTCCCGCCACTCAGACCAACCACCCAACTAGTGCCAGAGAGATTTGCCACCTACGATAAGAGAGCCAAACGACATGATTATGAGTATAATAGCGATATGTCTCAAGATTCTTCCTCCGACTCAGACTCCGAGGAAGAGCGCCAACCGCTAAATAAGCAGCCACGACAAGCAAACAACCCAGTTCCACCCCTGAACACCGAACAAATAACTAGCTGGGCGAATAAGCTACTCAGTGCCCTCATAGACGCCCCCTCTAACCAAAGTAGATTGGATATCATAATCTCCATGGCCATGCCAATGTTTCTAGTAAAGACATTATCACAGCATGGCCCATAAACCTAAATCTCCCCCTACTGATTTAAAGATCATCTCATGGAACGCAAGTTCAATTATCAACAAGAAAGAAGAGTTATATCACTACCTAAAAACTGAACAGATACATGTCTGCCTATTACAGGAAACTTTCTTAAAGGAAAAATTGCCATTGAGATTCCACAAATATGCAACCTACCGTAATGATCGCCTGGGAAGGAGAGGCGGAGGCACAGCCATTTTAGTACGTTCAGATATCCAGCATCACCCAATCATTACTCCCCAGTTAGATACAATAGAAGCAACTGGAGTCATTATTAAACTTAACAACGAATATATAAAAATTATATCAGCATACAAACCCCCACACACCCAGTTAAACACCGAAGATATAGATAAACTGGTCAGTGACTCAATGCCAACAATCATGGGAGGATATTTTAATGCGAAGCACACTGCTTGGCACTCTAGACTAACCACAGCAGCAGGTCGTATCCTCAAGATTTCAAGATTCAAGATTTTCAAGATTTATTTCAAGAGAAAAGACAGTGTACATTTTGTATAAGTAACAAATACAGGTTATTGGGTTCCTACAACATGTAACGGCACGGAAAATGGAGGTATACAGCCCACTCACCCCAACGCATTTCCCATCAACAGGCGCCAGGCCAGATATTCTCGACATAATATTAACACGCAATGTTACAAAATCAATAGAAATAAGCTCACCATCCATACTAAGCTCTGATCATAACCCATTATGCATCACCTACGGTGATAGCCCTATCACTAATACAGCACCTGCTAGAATCAACATCAATAAAACGGACTGGCCCTCGTATGTCTCATTATTAAATAACTGGATCACTGAATACACGGCAGCTCCTCCTCTCAACACTGCGCAAGAGATTGATGAATGTCTGGATAAGTTAATACAAGCAATCACCTCAGCACTGTCAAAAAGCACACCTCCTCCCAGACCATATAACAGCCAGGCACCATACACATTACCACCAGACATCGTCAAATCAATTCAAGCAAAAAATAAAGTAAGGCGGCTGTGGCAGAAACACCGAACGCCTCACATCAAAGCGCTCCTAAATAAAATGGAGAGTTCCATTAAAACGCGTATTGCGGATTTCAAAAACAGACAATGGAAAAACATGCTAGAAAGTTTAGCAGCAACTGATAAATCGCTTTAGGAAATGACCCGGAAACTAACACGCCCACGCAGAGGTAACCCCCCTCTACACGGGAAAAATGGTATGGCTTACTCGGACAAACAGAAAGCAGCTGCCATGGCCGATACATTAGAGGACACATTTATGCCCAACAACGACCCGGCCTCTCAAACACATATCAGAAGAGTAGAGCGCACGATACGCCAATATATGAAAGATGAAAGCAGCAATGATAATATCATACCCCCCCATGCAGTCCCCCCCCCCCGGCGGAAACCAAGGCGCACATATATTGTTTAAAGAATAAAAAAGCCCCGGGAATGGATGGTATCCTTAACATTGCCCTTAAATACTTGCCCGACAAAGTGATAGTGTTGATTACAAACATCTTTAATGCAATGACCAGAACTGCCCATTTTTCTCCAACACTCAAAAAGTCCAATGTAATTATGTTTCCTAAGCCCGGGAAAGACCCAACATTCCCACAGAACTACCGGCCCATAAGCCTCCTAACAGGCATTTCTAAACTATATGAAAAAGTAATTTACGCCAGGCTTCTCAAACATATTTACGATAACAATATTCTAATAAATGAGCAATTTGGTTTCCGAAGGGGCCACTCAACCACCCAGCAGCTAGCTAGAGTTGTAGACGAAATAGTTGATGGCTTTAACTCAAATCGGGTCACAGCAGCGGTCTTCCTCGATATAGCTACTGCGTTCGACAAAGTGTGGCACAACGGACTTTTTTATAAATTACTGCAGCTAAATTTCCCTTCTAACCTTATCAACTTAATAATGTCATTCCTATCTGATCGCCAATTCCAAGTAACACAAGGCAATAGCACCTCCACCCTAAGGCCCATCAACGCAGGAGTTCCGCAAGGGTCCATCCTGGGACCCATCTTGTTTTCATTGTATATAAATGACCTACCAAATACAACTGGAGTCACATATGCACTGTACGCGGACGACACGGCACTCCTAGCGAGGTCGTGGACGGCGAAGGCAGCATATGAAAGAATACAAACAGCCCTAGAACAGCTAGAAAAGTGGTATAGAAAGTGGAGGATCAAGATTAATGTGACAAAAAGTGTAACAGTCCTCTTTTCAAAAACTAAAAAGAAAACCAAAAATAGTCACAGCGAACTAACTCTCTTCGAAGAGATAATACCTCAAAGCAAACAAGCTAAATACCTTGGCGTTCAGCTGGATGCAAGGTTATCTTGGCGCGCACACATAAAAGAAACAGCACAAAAAGCAAATGCCCGGGTGGCAATGCTGTACCCAATGATCAACGATAAGAGCCATCTGTCACTAGGAAACGCACTACTCACTTACAAAATGTTGATTAGGCCAGTCATCACATATGCAGCGCCGGTATGGGTAACTGCAGCGGGCTCATATATAAAAAAGTTAAATAGCTTGCAAAATAGGATACTACGAATCGCCTCCAAGTCTCCATGGTATGTAAGTGATAAGGTAATACGAAAGGGATTTGGCATACCCATGCTATCCGAAACACTACAGAACATGACGACCTCTTTTTATGACAAAATAGCCAAACATACAAACCCACTCATATCGAGTATCGGTGCTAACAATTTTGTGTACAAAAGTAAGTATCGTCGCCCCAGGGATGGGATGAGAGAGGAATTACTAGTCAAAAGTAAATAAATAGCAACACCCATTGCTATAGTTACGTATATGTTTTATGTGTCTGTCCACTTATTATTTCAAATTTTTTGTTAGTTTTGTGATTGATGTGTTAAGTTAAAGGCTTTGCCTTTGTTTTTATTTTTTCCCTTCAACCCCTCCCCTTGAATTATGGTAGTGCAGATGGTTAGGATAGGATAAGATACTTAGCATAGAATAGCATAGAAAAGACAAGGCAACGCCGCAAAGATAGCAGATATGTCCATAGTAGATTTAGTTAAACTAGTCAATGACGAGCATCTACATAGATGTAACCTTAGTCATGTAAAGACAATGGATCCGTCCTGAAAAATAAAAATACTTAGCAAACAATTAGTCATAGTTAGTAATAATACAACATGCCATTCTGCACTAGCAATCCCAGACAGTCAAGACAACAAAAGCCAAGTACAATGCAAATTCATTTAGCTTACAGAGAGATTTCCTATCTCGGCATAAGCACTAGATTGCGCAAGGTATATCCTTGTTGCTGTCTTAGCAGAACTGGTCATGGACCAGTCACATTCACATTCGACATTCACATTCGGCACATTCGATTCACATTCACATTCGACATTCACATTCGACTCTGCATCGAGACGTCAAAGAAGCAAGAAGGGCCGGGAGTGTCTGCAAGATTACCTCCCGAGGAGAGCTGATTAGGCGGACGACGGCGCGAGGCTTCCCGCCAAGTCTACACAGCCCCGCACTCTGCCTGTGCCTGCTTAACCCTTTTGCGGTTTACCCGCGAAAACTTTGAGACGCTCTTCTGAAGCGCAGGAAAGGATTTCTTCGGCACCAAAGGGTGCTAACTACTTCTTCAGACTCACCCGCTTCAAGCGAGACCATCGCCGTCAACGTGGGACGCCGATCACGCCATTTCGGAGGCGCCGGGTTTGCGCCTTGGTGGAGGTGCCGGTCACAGATATTTCTTCAGAACGCCTGAAGGGTACAGGCGGATTATGGATTATTTGGGCTAAACATCTCATATTTTTGCAACGAGGCTAATCGAGACAATGAGTGGGTGATATATGAAGATGAAATGTACTGTGCACGGGCTAAACCTACCAGAGGTGAGCTCCCCGTTGCGCAGTACAAAGGATAGTATGATAGTTAGGTGAGCTCCCCGTTGCGCAGTACAAAGGATAGTATGATAGTTAGGTGAGCACCCCCCCCACCCCCCTCTTAGGTGGTGGCATTTCGTCCGAGTTTATTGCGCTTTAAAGTACATGATTTGAGATTCCACACGGTGTGAAGCAACCGTAACATTGGTGTCAGAAGTAAGATATTACAATCAACGGCGGCGCGTAAACCGGTGCACGAATACGGTAACTGCTCGTGTGTGTGTACGTAGAACCTTCTTGACTAGTGGTTAGTGTATGGCCGTACAAACTAGAGCTCAGAGAAAAACTATGATTGATTGATTGATATTTGGGCTTAACGTCTTATATTTATGCAACTTGGCTAATCAAGACGATGAGTGGGTGATAATGACGATGAGTGGGTGGTAATGACGATGAAATTAGGGTCTCTTTGGAGGAAAGGGGCAAGTAGGAGAGCGCGTGAGGAAAGGGGAAAAGGAATGGCAGCCCAAATCCAACAGCTGTTAAGAGTTGATGGCAGGCATGAAAGAAGAGACGAAGAAAGGACAGGAAGAGTCACAGAAAAGGCAAGAAGAGGCGAAAGAAGAGATAAAGAAAAGTCATGATGAAATGAAACGGTGTATTAAGAATGTAACAGAAGAAATAGTTAAAATAATGAATAAAATTAGTGACATGCGGGAGGACGTTGACCAATTCAAGGCCGACGTAGTAGCACAGATTGCTAGTCTCCGGGAGGAGTTGCAACAGCTTGAGGAAACACGTGCTGTTGAACAACAACACGGGGCAACCGAACACAAAATCAAAGGCTGAAAAGCAGTGTTAACACCATAGGCTTGCGCACGGCCCCGGCCGGACCTAATGTGTCAACTTCGACCGCCATCGGCGGTCGGGCCGCGCTGGAATCCATTAGACCCGGCCTGGGCTGAGAGCAGTAGCAACTACATTACACACGCTACACTTGCCAGTCTCCACGAAAAGGCTGTTGCGGTAGTTAGGGTTACATTCAATGTAATACATGTTTAAAGTTTTTGATTATGATATAAATATGATTATTTATTATGGGTCGGGTAGTCGGAAGCATTGAGTAACACTACTCCCCAAAAAACTTTAGGCCTTTGGCGGCCAAAATGCCCACAGTCCCACAGTTGTCTGCGGCGGAGTGATTAGCCAGGGCCGCCCCGCACCACCGCGGTTGGACGATACAACCGCGCCGCCCGGCAAATATACGTTTGTTCTTTGAAAGGGAATTACACTCGTCGGCGTCAGTCAGCCTCAACGTAAAGTTAGTAATTGTAGTAGGGTGTGTATGAGTGGGCGTTGAGTAGGCGAAACTGTCAAATGCAAGGGGTGCAAAAAGATGACCTATAAACAGTCCAAGTTATCTGGGTTTTTTACCAAGAAAACTGAAAATCCATGCCTGGTACCAAGCTCAGGTGCCGATTGATTGATTGATTGATAGATATTTGGGCTTAACGTCTTATATTTTTGCAACTAGGCTAATCAAGACGATGAGTAGGCGATAATGAAGATGAAATTGGGGGCTCTTTGGAGGAAAGGGGCAAGTAGGAGGGCGCGTGAGTAAAAGAGAAAGGGGAGGAAAGGGATTGGGGTGTGGACTGCACTTCGTCTGACTTCTCCTCCTCGACCAGTCCGGCTTGGGTGGCCCTACCAGAAGCATACGCTTCCGCCGGCATAGCTCTCGGGATCAACAAAGCACGCAAACCTGCCCACCACGATAAGGTAGCAGTCCTTGGGCAGGTGCCGACGTGGACAGCGCCAACTTGGATATAGTTCAGAATGAGAAAACTGATGGTAAGTCACATTCACATCTCATGTTTTTTTAAAGATTAGTATGGTCCTCGACATTTCATATTGATGGGCAGGCCGTTATGGCTCTTTCCTTGTCTATAAACAACAATGTATGCGGTCGGAAGGTCCCGGTCTCAAATCCCGACCTAACCGGCAATCCTGACTGGAAGTTTTTCACGAGATTTTCTTCAGTCATTAATGCAAATGCAAGCGATTGAGAGCTCTTAAACAGTCCTTGGACGTCCCTTTACATTTACCTGTCTGTCGTAGTATATGTAGTATATAGTATATAAAGTAATGCCTAGTAAGACACACCTGAAGAGGGCATGCAATTGTCCCTGGAAAAGTTTCGCGCAAGAAATCTAAAACTATATTTAGACACCCAACACAATTCCCCTCCCCCCCCCCCCCCCCCCCCTAATTTTTACATTTTAATACCCGGCTAACCCGCAGGTAGCGTGAACGGGTACCCGGTCGTAAACATAGTCGGACTTCGTATGCATCCCTAATAGTATTATTTGTAAAAACTCTGATTTCACGTTTGCAATTCGTATGTAAGGGCCTTGATCTTGAGAAGTCAGTTAATAATTCCACAACTTAACACAATTTTGGTTTGATGCAGGGCCTAACGACCGAGATAGGCTAATTGTTATATTTGGAGGTTGGAGCAAAAAATTTACTTTTTCTGGTTTGTATTTGCAGATAAAATAAACCCAATGCCCACAAATGAAGGGATTGGAGATCTAACAACGCCTGATATTAGCACGGAACCGGTCATTGTCAACGTTGCTTCATCCTATTGTAGAAGGAGACAGCTTTGCAAATTCTGATGATCCCAGTAATAATTTTTCCTTGGTGCGCCTAGAAAGACAAGCTAGATTACTGAGGAGTCCATATTAGCCCAAAAAAGACATGTTTCCTAGAACTAAGTTGGGAGAGAAGTTAAGAAGCTTCCACGGTGCTTGGTATGATACTTTAATCTGGCTCGAGTGCAGCTGTGCTCAAGACAAAGCTTACTGCTTCACATGTAGAGCTTTTGCACTCGATAATCCTAGCAGTAAGGGCCATATCGTTCAGACTTTTACGTCTAAAGGATTTAAAAATTACAAGGATGCTACTAGGAGTTTTAAAGCTCACCAACATAGTAAATGTCACATTGACAGTGTTACAGCATGGGAAACATATAGAAAAGCAAAACCAATAGATTGATTATTAGACGAACATAAGTAGGTTATATTGAGCCAGGGGGAAGCAGATAGACAAAAAAATCGGCAGATCGTCACTCGTCTCATTATTATTACTTTGATATTGGCAAAGGGAGGAAGGCCATTTAGAGGACACGACGAGTCACCAGATTCATGCGAAAAGGGGCTTTACTTAGAGATGGTAGGGCTGTTAGCTAAGTACGATCCTTTGATGAATGATCACGTTACCCAAGCACGCCGAAATGCAACGTACATGAGTAACAGAATTCAAAATAACATACTTCAATCGCTGTACAATGTGATGCTACAACAGATTCGCCAGAAATTAAATGGTAAAGTTGTGTTCCTGATGGCTGATGAGACAAGTGATTGTGGTCACCATGAACAAATGGCAGTAGTAGTTCGATTCTTTGACGAAACCGTTAATAAGGCAGTTGAATACTATGTATCAATGAAACGTCTGACAACAGTTACAGCAGAAGCAATTTTCATGGCACTGGACGGTGTAAGAGAAAACTTGAAAGAAGATTGGGGTTCAGTTTCGTCCGTCTGTTTTGATGGAGCTGCAACGATGTCTGGGAAAGAATCGGGTGTGCAAAAAAGGTGCAAGGAAAAAAACCCTAAAATTCTGTATGTGCACTGTTATGCTCACTGCCTGAATCTCGTTTTGGTAGATGCTTGCACATCTAATGATAAGAATAGAACGATTTTTGGATTCCTGGGGACAATTCAATATGTATATAATTATATTGAAGGAAGTCCTGGGAGACATGCTGTTCTAGAGAGAATAATGAGAGAGGTCAATGGAGTTTTGCGAGGCCTCAAATCTCTGTCAACAACAAGATGGGCGTGCAGAGCAGAGGCTGTAACAGTCATCAAACAAAACTATTCGTCCATTGTTAGTGCAATAGAAGAAATAACAGATACAACTAAACACGCTGACGTTAAAGCTAAGGGTACCGGTCTGTTGCTACAGCTTAAATCATTTGAATTCATTTGGTGTCTTCACATTATGCAACCTATCCTTGCGATGACAGCAAAGTAAGCAAATACCTCCAACACGAAGAACTAAATTTGCTTCTCGCCATGGTTCAGATCAAAGGTTTGAACGATGCACTGACGGAAATGAGAAACAACGAAAATCATTTCAACAAAGTGTTCAAAGATGTTTAAGACGTATGTGATGAAGAAGGTATAGATATTCCACCAGCGAAAAGAAGGAAAGTGTCTCGCAGAATTGATGAGAACCCTGGCTCACAACACACCTTTGAAACAAAGAAGGATGAACTCAGGAGTACAACTTTCTATTCTCTGCTAGATTCATTGATATTGGGTTTAAACGAACGCTCCCAACAAGACACAGTTAAAGTGATTTCATGTGTTGGAATGCTTCTGGACTTCAACATTGATAAAGAAAGTATCTTGTACTTGTCGTCGCAGTTTGAAGTTTCTTCTGAAGAGTTGGCTGCTGAAATACGCCTTTTAAGTGTAGATCATTCGGCACCTAAGGGTAAACATGATTACAAGATATGGATCAAATGGTTTCTTGAAACTGGTCGTGAAAATATCTTCAAAATGTTTCTTTAAGTTCTGCATTTGTTTGCTACAATCCCAGTGACCAGTTGTTCTTGCGAGCGTGCATTTTCAAAGTTATCCATCGTCAAAACAAAATTAAGAACAACGATGGCTCAGGATCGTCTTGAAGCAATGATGCTTATCTTTATTGAGCAAGAGTTAGCGTGTTCAATTCAAACTAATGACGTGATTGAAGAATTCAAGTCTATGGTTACTTCAGAGCGCCGTATGATTCTGTAAACTAATACCTATTGACTCGCATCATGTTTGTTTTTGCTAATTATAAATAATAATTATATATCATATTGATTGTATTCTTGTATTGTATATAAATTCTCTACCTTGAATTAATTTTCCAAACAAATATTGTAAATAACCTCTTAAGGGAACTCATAAGTGTCTTGTTTGTTGAAAATCAGTTTGAGGAGGGAAATAGCAAAGTTTACTCTTTCTGCAAATGGAACAATAGGGTGTTCTAACTTTTTAAGTATAAACTTTGTGTTCCTTTCTAAACTGTTAACGAGTTTTAGAAATTTCTTTTGTTCAAAATTTCTATTGGAGTATTCATTGGCATTTTAAAATTGTAGGTGCACTAGTAATAAGATTAAAATTAAAACGTTTTGAACGGTCGTATGTGTATGATTTAAAGTAACCTCATCCTTCAATTATGTCCATTAAAATTCCTTAAAACGACAAAATGCGTTTTCCCACCAAAATGCGAAAATTCTATGCGGGGCTAGGGGGGCAGGCAGGAGTTGACTGGCAAGGGATGCCGGGATGCGATTGAAACCGGGTCCTTTGGCTGTTCGGAACCAAAACCCCTTTAACTTCAAACACCTTAAGGTATGTCTTTAAATTAAAATACACTGCCAGTAGCGCGTTTTTACGCAAAGGCACACTTCACCCGAGGTCGCGCAAATAATTTGTAATTATGTTTTATTTAAATGAAACAAAACATCTCTATAGGGGCCACAAGAACCCATGGCACCGGAAAGCGTCGCGTCTTAAAATCGCGTTTTAGGTCATAAAACTTAATGCATCAACCGAATAAATTTTCGCCTACGGCGAAAATGCCTCCGCCGGCTGGGGCTTCGCCCCAGACCCCAGCTGTACCACGCCACCTCGTGCCGGGTCTAATGTTAGACGCTGCGCACGCCTATGGCTACTACTGGTGATGGCGGCGATCCCAGCGGATTGATTGATTGATTGATTGGTGGTTTTAGTTTATTGGGTTTAAGGGCGCTTCAACCAGTTAGGTCATTTTGTGATTGGTGGTGTTTAACCTGTTTAACGACGTACTCGACAGCTTAGGTCATATGACGTCTTCCGAATCATGTCCATCTATATCGCGGGAGTCGTCATAAGCGGACCTCCAGAGATTTGCGATACACTTGTTATAATACACTTGTGCACCGGACATAAAACATGTAGGTTTAATCTGTATCCATTACGTGTCCGTGAATGCTCGTACACGATCACTGTGGAGCAAAGTGACAAGGACACTGTCGTTAGTTTGCATTATTGGCTTATTAGATTGGTCGCTACTGAGCCATTGTTTGATCATGTGTATGGAAAGGTGACTGCCATCTTTGTCTCTTTCACTTGTTCTCCATCTGGGCTCGGGATAGAATTTGGCCCAAGGTGACTTCCTTTTGTTGATTGTTTCAACTTCCAATAGAGTACATTTATACTGTATTTACCCGAATAGATTATGACCTCGAATTTAAGACGACCCCCTATCTTCAAGAATTTTAAACTGGAAAAAGTCATATTCATAATCTGAATATGCGAATTTAAGACGACCCCCGATATTTTAACTACACAAATGGAAATAATTATAGTCTTAGATTCAGGTTAATACGGTAGTTACATATTATACAAAAATGTATACTAAATTGATGTATGAACTGTAAATCTATATAACCTTGATTGTAGATAGAACCATGGTACTGGATGGCTACTTATACTAATGCACTCTCATCTATTACATTTTCCGGTCATGAGGGTACTGGTACTCTGTACAGATTGGATTCCACCACAAGTTCATGTGAATATGAAATGATGGGTTTGTACGCTACAGAAGAATAAAGTTTTGATGTTGCTAGGATAAGGCTGTGAGTTATACATCATACAGCAGAAACAAAATTTACCCACCCTACCCTCATGCTTGACTATTTTCCTTTGAGGCGGCTTACGCCGGCACACTGCTCCGCGTATTGCTCACTTTGCCCCGTCTTGGCCCGGGAAAGAATTTGGCCAAGGATGACTCTACTAGTCGTAAGAGGTCACGAAATGATATCCTCCCCTTGCCCACTTGAAATATTAGTTTAACGAAGTGTCCTTAACTTGTGGTAAAAAATGTCGTTAAGCAACAAATAATAATATTAATAATAATAATTTAAATTCATAAAAGTATCTTACTTATGTCTGACGAGAGACTGTTAAAGTCGTGTTCTGTTATTAAGCAGTGTTATACACTGTCCGCTGGCCTAACTCTTCTAAGTCTGATCACTTATCAAAAATGATTATTCGGCGTTCCGATGATTATTTTTTCCTTAAGTAGTTCATCATGGAGTGCTGCAAATTCATACGTTCCACTTCTTTAGCGGTGAGGGAGTTGTCCAATGATTCCCCTTCCAACAGTGTCCTCGCATTGAATTTATGCCTCTCAAACGTTGTGTTTTTCTGCGGGAGGAACTGTTCGAATGTTTCTTGTAGTGGTTCTAAATTTCCACCTGTGCATCTTGAAATTGGAATGTTTCATGTATTTGAACGGCGTGTTTGCTTATAGCCTACAATGGAGTAAGACTGCAGATTGCATACCTGCTTCTTTGCAATAATCGACAATATTACCGTCGGTTCTCATCGATTTGGGAGGTCTTGGATCCATATATTACCTAACTACCCTCCCCCATCTTGGCCCGGAGTAACATTGACCTAGTAGGCTAGTATATCTGCGATTCCTAAGAAACAAACAAATTTACTCCTCCCATATTATTAATATTAATATTATCTTGTAGTTAAGTTTGTCATTAAGCAACAAATATTAAAAATTATATAATAATTTCAATGCATAAAAGTAGAGACTGTTAAAGTCGTTCTTAGTTATTAAGCAGTGTTACACGCTGCCCGCTGGCCGAACTCTTCTAACTCTGATCACTTCTCAAAAATGATTATTCGGCGTTCCGATGATTATTTTTTCCTTAAGTAGTTCATCATGGAGTGCTGCAAATTGATACGTTCCACTTCTTTAGCGGTGAGGAAGTTGTCCAATAATTCCCCTTCCAAAAGTGTCCTCCCATTGAATTTATATCTCTCAAACGTCGAGTTTTTCTGCGGGAGGAACTGCTGTTCGAATGTTTCTTGTAGTGGTTCTAAATTTCCACCTGTGCATCTTGAAATTGGAATTGGAATGTTTCATGTATTTGGATGGCATGTTTAGCCTACAATGGAGTAAGACTGCACATTGCATACCTGCTTCTTTGTAATAATCGACAGTATTACAGTCGGTTCTAATCGATTTGGGTGGTCTTGGATCCATATATTACCTAACTACCCTTCTCGTCTTGGCCCGGGATAAAATTCCCCTAGTAGTATATCCGCCATTCCTACGAGAGGAACAAATCAACTCCTCTTTAATATTATCTTGGTTATGTATGTCCTTAAACAACAAATATAAAAAATTATACAATAATTTCAATCCATAAAAATATTTCGGTCTGACGTGGTTTATTATGAATATGACAAGAGTTGCTTAAGCATTTCAGTAACCGGTTAATCGAATGTGATAACCAGTTTTTAATCGGTTAATAACCCAACAAAACTCAGTTTTCGTCTGCAACGGGAGATAACTGACTGACCTAGGCCTAGGCCTACGTGACGGCCATGCGGGCCGGATAGCTTATTTTTACCGTCATAAACATGACTGTCACAATTGTGGATATTGATTTCAATTTATTTTAACGCAATATCCGATTGTAGAGGCTTATTCAAGTCGTTTTTCATGAATCCGTTCTTGATTACTTGCTGCGTAGTGAACTGTCAACAGGCGGTCGCTTGCATTCCACTCGCCTGCGGCTACCGTGATATTGCTTCCTAACGCGTCCTGCGACTAGCGCTTTCTCTCTCTCTCTCTCTCACGGCGGCCGATAGCAGCCGACACGGCGAACCACTTCGTCGCGTCTCGCTCAGACCATTGTTCTCTCGTTCTTTCTCGTTCGGCCGCATCTGTTCTCACTTGCCGAGTGCCGACCCAAACCAAGGGCTGGCTCGCGCTTTAGTATGCGCGATCTGCAAATATTTGGGGGGTGGGGGGGTGCTCTTGAGAGTGTGCGGTATCCTTTGATACGGGTCAGTTTGGACTAAAAGCGGCCGTGGACGAATATTTAAGCACGCAACGGGGCGGCATAGTTGAAAGTTGCCATTTCTCGCGTGTTCTATAATACGAAATAAACATTTTTTTTAATCAGTTAATTTAATTTAACCGGTTACGAAAAAGTAACTGGTTACTAACCGGTTAACGATTAATCGTCGTCATCACTAGTTTATTATCAGTGTCCTGTAACAGGTTAGTCTCTTGAAAGGTGAGCACCTGTGCTCTTTTCCTTTGCCCCAGGAATGTTGGTCCGCAATTCCCACAGCCGAGCAGCTGAATCTTCTTCATCCCGGTACTGCAGTGTGTAGATTGCTTGAAACCAGTAATTCAGCCATCACTATATAAGCTGTTTTCCCCATGTTGGGTTGTCTTCATTCTCTAGTCTGGGTTTTTACACCATCCCTACTCCAGAAGTGGTGGGTAAAGAGGGACCGGCCCATCTATAGTAAGCAATAGCTGAATGGTTTCACCCTAGCTCTGGGCTGGTCTCTCTGGTCGTCACATCTAAGATGCACCCCTTCCTCCTACCGCATTTATATATAAGTATATAAATATTAATAGCAATAATAGATATTCTGGCGGCTTCAGGTGTGGATTCAAGGAATGTATGCAATATAACAAAGGTATGATCCCTGGGCAGGTGTGTGGGGGGCAAGACCTGTAGGATTGCTATCCGGCAAATGATGCCCAAATTAATGACTTGTCAGCTTGCTTATTTGTATACATATTCCGGGACAAAAAAATAAAGCCAGTTTATCGAGTTTGGGGTCTATTATGGACGTCATAAATGGTGTTGTTTAGTAATAACAAAGATCTTAGAATCTAGTGCTATAGTTTGGGGTGTGGCCTTGCTTCCATGATTGCAAATTGGAGGCCACCATTATGTTGCATAATAGGCCTGTTTAACAATAAAGACAAACCCAACTGAATGGGATAGATATTAAATAAATGTTGGCAAGCATGCGACTTTGTACAGTTCATGCTAAACGATCATTTAGCATGAACTGGTAAACTACCTGCAGTGGACGACCGAACTCAAAATGTAACGGGAAGAAACAACTTGTTGACGACATCCATATTTGTACTCTGTATGAATCAACGGGTTAATAAATACTTATACTTATACTTTCTGAAAGTAAACTACTTTTGCATATTCTCATAGGAAAGGATGGGCTGTTGTTCCAGAGTTCGCAGGTTCTGACCACCCCCCCCTTAAACCATCCCAGTTAAAATACCTTTCTGACCAGTGGTTTTTTTAAATGCATACTAAAATGAAATGTATTTGTTGCTACAACTTGAATATAACTTCATAGTTCACTATTAGGCTACATTTGGAAAACCGTTCTTGGCTATTAAAAACTAACAAGCCCAAGCTAACTGTTGATATGGTAGTTTCATTTCAAATTGATAAAGACATTTACTGTGCACTAAGAAATATTAAAGGACTAGGTCGAATTGTAATTAGGCATAGAAACAAAAAATACATAACCCTATTTTTGAATTTGAATTACCTATACTAGGAAAACTCTCTGTGTGACGCGTTGATAAGCGAGCGCGGTAAATCCACTAACTTTCTGGCGAAAAGTTCTCAAAGTCACCGTCATTATTCAAAGAAAGACAAGAGAGTCACAGCTGGCCTCGTTAAACTAGCGTCCTTACACTGCAAACACTATCATGACTGATATTTGGGCTTAACGTCTCATATTTGTGCAACGAGGCTAATCGAGACAATGAGTGTATCTAGTTAACGGTTGGATGTGAGTTGAAAACACAATCCATGCAACAATGTTACCTGTGACTGTTCCACAGGCTCGAAGAAGCATGAGAGTCCTGCTGCTCGGTCCGACGGTGCAGGGCGCACCAGCAGCCCGTCGTCCACATAGGGACCAACTACAATTTACATCATAATTCAGGCGAGCTTCACTTCAATAATTCAAAATAGTTAAATAAAAAAAATATTTGTTATCATCATCAATATAAGAATGTTCATATTTGATCAAATCATCAATCAACAACAATACAAGAATGCACTTTGCAAACGTATTATAATTTGCATAGCTTCTATACTTAGTGACATTGTTGATTGCGTGCAATGTTCGTTGCTACCATTTTTCATTGTCATTTCGTCTATTGTTTTCTCCGCGGTACGACACCGTTACTTACACTTATTGACATCAATAGAAATGTAGTATCTGCCTTTAATATGTTTAGATTGCAATACAATAGCATATTCGTGACCGGTCGAAAATGGACTATAATATTGTCATGAATATTGGTTATTCATGTTTGGGCCAGTACAGTGGACAAGATTTATAATCTTCAGTCAAGCTACACGCGCAAAGACGACCGGACACGACGTCGTCATCGTCAAGTTACACATGTTACGTTCCATGTTTCCCAGGCTTCGCGAGCACACTCAGCATGAGTGAGAGAGACAACGATATAGGTTACTCGTGTACAGAGCGCGAAAACCGAAATTCAGCAATGATAAAAGGCGATGCGAGTAACTCGGAGACGAGACGGGAACAGAGAGATCAATCCAGGACACGAGACGAGACACATCGAGGGGTCGACGTGGTGCGTTGTTTGTGTGTGTGGGGGCGAGTACCGAGAAGAGGGTGGTCCTGAGGAAGACGCTAGAGGGGTCCAGGAAGCGGGGACTTCACAGCCCAGCAGCGGTCTGAAACACGAGTTATCCACTTCTGTATTTGTTTTAAAATGGAGACAACGGTAAGACAAAATTTACGTTAACCCACGCATACACCAGTCAAAACAATAACACGCACTCGATCTGCTGTGTTTGCGTAATAAACAATGGTTGTCTTTTTGCCTGAACACGGTGTAGTGTTTCTCGAAAGAACCTAAAATACCCTCTGTTTTCCCACTCACTCCGATCCCGGCATGTACGAAATTGCAGCTGGGATTGTCGCTACGTTTCCCCCATTGATTGATTGATTGATTTATGGGGCTTAACGTCTCATATTTTCGCAACTATGGCCAATCGAGACGATGAGCGGGTGATAATGAAGATGAGAAAGATGATGATGAAGAATAAAGCCAGATTCGAATCAGGTCCATTGTACGTCGCGTGGGTCGTCATACGGGAGTCGAGCAAGGGAGGGGCAGGGCCATGTGGGAGGAAAAATCTTCAGTGGGACAGTGGGGGGAGGGGGGGGGGAGGGGCAGGGTCTCTTTTTGTCGCCTCTTACGACTAGCAGAGTCACTCTGGGCCTATTCTTCCCCGGGCCGAGAACGTGTATTGTTATTAACATTATTATTTATTGGATTGTGGCCTGTGAGTGTGGGCGGGACCGGGAGATAAGCGAGAGTTTCTAGGACCATTGGGTTTGAGATTTTTATCTCCGCTACAGCGTCATCTAGCTTGGAAGGTTCAACTTTTGTATAGGCCTAGCCCATTTCTTTATTTATCGTCCTAGGGCCTGGGCTTCCTAGCCCCTAGTACTAGTGCCAAGTTGGTTTGCAGCTCAATAAGCAGAAGCAGTGCAGACGGAAAGAAAAGTGAAGAACTGCCTCCTAGGCTCTAGCCTTCACCAGTGGTGAATTTTGCCTACCTAGCCTAGGCCAAGGCTAGGCCTGCCGCCGCTTAGATCAAGGTAAGCTACAATGCTATACGTACTTTTTTTTTTACATAGTGCGGAAATGATTCAGGTAAAAGAGTTACCAGCGTTATTATTATATTGACAACTTTCTTTGATCCATGTTTATATTAAATTCATTTTTTGTTATATAATACAATGCCACGTTATAGAATCAAGAAATATATATTCAAAAGTCTCAACTTTATACATAATATTGTTCACCATTTTCTGGGTTTCGTCACACGAAATAAATTGAGAAGGTGGTTGTGCAGGGGGGGCCGCACGAGAAACAACGCATCGAAACAACGCATCCTTCCAACTAATAGCGGTACCGTTATATTTTATGGTTAAACCTTTCTACGTCAACAAAAAAAAAAACCATAGATAGTTGAGACCGTGGCGAGGTTATGGGGCTTCTCACTAACATCAACTTGCAAGTATATAATATTAATGTGTAGTTAATTACGTTTAAAAATTGTGTCTGCGAAAAACTTATTAAACTATATCAAACGTATTCTTGAATAAAAGTAGTAGGCTGCAAGCCTTTATAGTATAGTTATGTTTTGAAAAAGTTCTTAAACCTTCTACCACACTAATGAAGTGTTTATTTTCCATTTGCAAGCCTTCTAGCTACAGTTTGTTGTTGATATAGGTTTTAAGTGGGAGAAAACGGATAACCGAAGAGTATTAATGGAAAGTTACAATATTGCGCTGCAGAGGATCAACTTTTTAACAAAGTATAGGCAATACAAAACATTGATAGTCTAAATCTAGTCCTCGGCAGCCAAATATTGAAGACAAAACGTGGATTTTCTAGAGGGGAACGTTGGGCAAGACATGGAAAGATAAAGATACAAGAAGTGCAAAGCGAGGTAACATGAATGATGGAAGGAGATATATTGTGTTGCATGGATGCGAAGGGGGGGGGGGGGGGGGGTAGAGGTGGTTTTGTCCCTGAATCCAGTTTACTCTTTGCTTCTGGTAGTAACACTGGTGACTACCATGGTGAAATAAATAGCAACAACTAAGATACAATTAAAACTAAAAAAAATGTAACTTCACTACACCAGCCACCGAATAACTGTCTTACAGACCGGAGAGGCAGGATAATTTTGTTTTGTTCCCTAAATCCCAATTCCAAACGGTTTTTTGTTCTCCTCGAGCGAGAAGGCTCTTAGGCCAAAAGCTTTAATAGATATCAAGGAGAAGTACGAGCTCTCGAATCAGCGCTACTAAAACCCACGTTTTTCAAACGATATATTGACGACATCTTTGCGATTTGGCCTCATGGGAGAGGGACTCTCGATAATTTCTTGTGCCACCTCAACAAACAACACGACCAGATCAAGTTCACGATGGAAGTGGAACATCAGAACCAGCTACCATTCTTGGACGTATTAGTGATGAAACGGAGCGACGGGAGCCTCGGTCACACGGTCTACCGCAAGCCTACCCACACTAATCGGTATCTCAACGCAGCCTCTCACCATCACCCGGCCCAGCTCAAGTCAGTGGTTCAAACACTCGCCACGAGGTCTAAGAAACTGGCAGACAAGGAGCACGTGAAAGACGAGATGATGGGACTGAGGAGAGCTCTTCTCGCCAATGGTTACGATAATTACGTAATCTCAAAGGCCTATAAACAAGCCAACCGAGAGTTTAAAGTCGCCGAAGAGCAAGAGAAAAAGCCTTTAGGTACTGCCCACATGCAATACATAAAAGGAATCAAGGACAGAATAAAGAAGATTCTTAAGAAAGAAAACATCGCCACTATCTTTAACACAGATAGGCAGATCTCATCCCTACTGAGGAACGTCAAAGTTTCTATCCCTTTAGAAGCCCAGGGCGTCTACGAGGTACCATGCGGCTGCTGCGGGAAAACCTACGTAGGCCAAACCAAACCAATCGGCGCGTCTCCGCCCGCCTCAGAGAACATAGACTGGCGGTAGAGCGCAGGGAGAGGTCGTCGTCTCTGGCTCAACACGTGGACGCTACAGCCCATTGGATTGACTTTGAAAATACAAAGACACTGGCCAAAGTGGAACACTATCGCACAAGGACCATCCGAGAAGCTGTACCACCACCGTTTACCACTTCTTACCACGGGTCCGGCTAGGGGTTCAATTGTGGAGAACGGTCGTGGATCTCCTTCATTCTCATAACCTTCTCAACCTTCACAAAACTTCTTTGGGCGCCACTTTGTTCATTTAAAAAGAAATAACACCAGACAGGAGGAACAAAGAATACCTGTCTGGGTAATAGGTATATGGACTAACAATTGAATCAGTTTTAGAATTTATTACAGCATGAACTTGAGGATGCGGAATCGTCCGTGGAACTTGTAACCAAATTTGTAAGAGTATTATTCAAAGAAAAGAAAAAGAAAGGTGGCCACCGTACATATGGTATTACGGTTTAAATAACATAACTTATTAGCAGTTCGTATCTCTTTTCTTCGGCTTGTGTACGCTCCTCGATCCGCGTACTCCTTCGTACTAGCCTAGGCCTAGATACAGCTCACGCCGGTTGCATGGCCCCTCCACAACCGCCTAAATTCGAAATACAAAATACCAAATTCAACCAGCAACTATTACTTCTAAATAATCTTGGCGAACTGAAACTTACCACAAACGTGGAAAAGGATAACCCGAACAAATTGCAGACCTCAAACCAATCACTTTCCCAAAACCTCGTCCTCGTCCAAAACACGACTCTTCAATCAAACCCATTCACCGTCGCTCGGCAACACAAATCAACAAATTCAAACAGTCACCGCCTTCTCAATAACTATCGTGGTCACAAAACACACGAATACCAACTCACTTAACAAATAAGACCGAAAAAGACGACACAACAGTAAACTGTAATATAACTGTTACCGATAACAAGTTCCACAATGACGGGACGTCACACCCCCTCTGCCTACAAAAGAAAATCCTGATTTTCTTAGAAAGCCAATCTTAGCCTGAGAAAACATTTTTAAGATCCACCACATGCCACTTTCCTGCTGCTTTACCAGTCAGATCTTTGAGTTCTAGCACAACAGGTGACAACTTCCTAGAAACAACGAAAGGTCCTACAAATTTCTTTGCCAGTTTGGCTGAAAAGTATTTGGTAGCATCAGACAAAACAAAGTTACGTCTCCAAACTCGGTCTCCCTCTCGATATTCAACAGGTTGGTGACGCAAGTTATAATTCCGTGCTTGACGACGTTGGGCCTCTGCAACGTTACACTGTACTCTTTCACGAATATTTTCGAGACCAGCCCATCTCTCTTCTATACCCATTGCAATCTTCTCTCCAGACGTGTCGAATGTGGAACGGTCACGTTTCCCACAAAGACTCAATTCTCGTCCATATTGTAAATAAGCAGGAGTGTACTTGGTCGTCTCATGTTTACTCGTCCGGAGCACATATTGAACTTGAGGTAGTAATATGTCCCATTTCCGCTGGTTCTCTCCAACAAAAATTGCAATAATGTTGCCAACTTCCTTATTCATTCGTTCCACTGGATTAGCTTGTGGGTGGTAAAGAGGGGTGAATTGCACCTCCACGCCATAGGCATCCATGGTCTGTTTGAAATCGTTAGACGCTAGTTGGGGTCCATTGTCAACAATGATACGACGAGGAGCTCCATTCTCGAGAAACACGGAGTTAATTAACTGAAAAAGTACCTCTTGACTAGTTGAGTTTCGTAATGGAAATAGATAAGTCCACTTTGTGTGTGTATCTTGTACAACGAGGATAAATTTATTTCTTTTCAAAGAAGGGGGTAATGGACCGATTAAATCCAAAGTAAGAACTTCCCATGGACAAGACGGAAACACTCGAGGATTTAGTAATCCAGCAGGACGCCTCTGTAAAACTTTGTGCTGAGCACACACGTGACAAGACGACACGTAGCGACATACCTCAAATTTCATCTTCGGCCAATAATATTCTTGAGCGAGTCGAGCTAAAGTCTTATACATTCCTCGGTGACCAGCATTGGGTTCGTCGTGGCATTCCATAATAGCCTCTCGACGCAACTCTTCAGGTAACACGCGTTTCCACACGCTTTCCTCCACAGGTAACTTACTATAATCGTAACACAATTTGAAAAGTTTCACGCCTTCTAGACGCCAAACAGAAAAATCTTGGGGTTTTTCTCGTACCTGATCACACATTTTTAAATACCATTTGTCTAGAATGGGAGCTACAACTTCCAACGCTGCCACTGGTTCTTTCGCTCTTGACAAAGCGTCGGGAACAACATGTGCAGACCCTTTCCTATGTATAATTGTAAAATTGTATTGTTGAAGTCGGACCGCCCACCTAGCTAGTCGACCAACAGGATCTCTCAAATTATTCAACCACAGAAGACTATGGTGATCTGTTATGACCGTGAATTGCGAGCCTTCTAAATAAGCACGGTGCTTCTCTACCGCCCAAATGACAGCAAGACATTCTTTTTCGGTAACGGAAAATCTCCTTTCTGCATTAGTAAGGGTACGGCTACCATAGGCGATTACTTGTTCCCCTTCGTCGGATTCCTGAGATAGAACACAACCAATTCCAAACTCTGAAGCATCGGTCTGTAAAACAAATGGTTTGGAGAAATCGGGACAAGTAAGAACTGGAGCACTAGCCAGACAAGTTTTAACTTTACAAAAAGCTTCCTCGGCAACGCTTTCCCACTTCCAACCTGTGCTTTTCTTAAGTAACGCCGTAAGTGGAGCAACCGTAGTTGACAAATCCGGTATAAACCGTCGATACCACGAAGCCATCCCTACAAAACGACGTACTTCTTTGACTTTCGTCGGGCGAGGATAGTTAACGATTGCCTCTACTTTGGCCGGATCAACATGAAGACCCCAACGATCTATAACGTAACCAAGATATTTAAGTTCAGGACGCACGAAATGACATTTTTCCATATTTAGTGTCAATGATGCTTTACGTAAACGACGGAAAATTTCTTCCAATAGTTCCAAATGTTGCTGAAAGCTGGATGTAGCCAAGATTATGTCATCCAGATATACGAAGACATAGGGTTCGAGATCGGGACCCAAAACTTTATCGATCAAACGCTGCCAAGTCGCGGGACTGTTATGTAACCCGAACGGCATCCTCCGAAATTGAAACAACCCTCTACCTGGTACTGTGAACGCTGTCTTATCTCTACTAGCTTCTTCCACTCCGATCTGCCAAAAAGCATTTTTTATATCGAGTGAAGATAAATATCGACTATCTCTAAGACGATCCAATATCGCTGACACATAAGGTATGGGATACGCATCCTTTTTTGTACACGCATTAACCTTACGGTAGTCTACCACGAAACAATACGCGCCAGAAGGTTTCTTCACCAAAATAATGGGTGAGCTCCAAGGACTCATAGAAGGTTCCACAATACCATCCTTCAACATCTGATCCAATTCTCGATTAATTTCTGCTTGAACTACAGGTGACACAGGGTAATACCGCTGTTTAATTGGTAACGCATCACCCGAATCGATACAGTGCTGTATTAACGGCGTAGGTTCACTAGGAATATTTACGTTTTCAGCAATGTTTCTATCTAACAACTCTTTTAGACGTCTCTCTTGCTCAAGGGTTAAGTTTTCACGTGGTTGTAGAACACGTAGAGACTCACAGGTTATATCAGGGGTGTCGGAAAATGACCAAGTCCCCTCACTAACGTCGGGTACCAATTTCATAGCGTTCCAAAAATCAATGCCTAGAATAAGGGTAGATTTTACTTCGGGAACAATCATGACCGGAAGAACAACAGAACGATTGTCTAAGGTGAGTGGTAAATCGACAATACCTTCTACCTCACATTCAGCCCCATTCGCCACTAACACACTAACATTTGTTGGTTGAACCTTAAACCCAAGTTGTTGTACAATTTTCCAACCTTTGCCTCCTAAGAACGTGCGTGAAGCGCCAGAGTCCAATAAGCCTCTAACCTTCCGGCCGAAAATATCTATATCCAAATAATAACGACAATCCTCTTTATGTTTGGTCATAACGCCTTCTACTACACATGGTGAAACATTGGTCATTCCAATATTATCCATACATTTATTCGTAGGCCTATCCGGGACAATCAACGCTCGCCTACGGGATTGCGTTGCCCTACGACGTTTTTTGAACAATCCGAACAAGTTAAAACTGTCGCATCAACCTTCCCACAAGTAAAGCAATATTTCCGATTACCTCTCTTCTGACAATCTCTAATCGAATGACCGGCCCAACCACAACATGCACATTTCACTTGTTTAGCAGCGGTAACCGCAAGTTGTACTGGTGGTACAGTCGTAGTCGCTTCCAATTTAATACGCAATTTACTCACCCCCTGGTAAGCTAAATCAGGCTCCAGTGATACTTTGGAAGATGGAGGAGGGCGGAATTTCTGAGATAACAGAAAACTGTCCTCAACCCTACGACCCAACTCTCGTAATCTGTCAATTGATCCTACATCTTGAAGACAATGTTTTTCCATTATCGAAGGCAGAACGTTCTTCTTTATTACTCGTAACCTATCCTCTTCAGACACAACATACGATAACCGATTGAATAAATTGTCCATAACAGCTAGGTACATGCCTATTCGCTCTGAGTCACCTTGGGTCCTAGCCCTTATCTCTTCCATCAAACTGTCATCATTATCGCTGGGTGAAAACTCAGCCCTCATTTCTGTAACCAGTTCCGCCCAAGAATGAGTATTTCGTTTGACAGACCGAAACCAAATCAACGCAGATCCACTGAAAATATCGACTGCTTCGGTCCATAGCTGCTCCTTAGTGACGTTACGTGCTGAACACAATTCATCTACGCGTTCTAAGAACGCACCCAAACTCATATCAGAACTCTCACCAGTAAATTTTAAATTCCACTTAGCCACCGGAATCATATTCCTCTCCGAGCGTTGAGCCTCTCTACGAACTTCTGGCACCGCTACCGCTGGAATTGTACCAACTGCTTCAACCATGTTAAGAAATCTACGATTAAGTAGAGCAACATCCTCATTTAGTGGACGAATACGCTCCTGCACCGCATCACTGTCACCTAACAAGTGAAGTCGACGTTCAGCTAATACCAGTCTAAGTGAAATGGTTCTTGATTGTTCTACATCTCCCTCATAATCAGAAATTAGCATAGACAAGTCGGTCAGCTTAGTACCAATCGCAGTCAGTTCTCGATCCAAGTCAGCCATCTTAAAAACCCTCGAATCTACAAGACACGATTCAAAACAACAACTACTACTATAAACAACAATATCCCGTAACCAAGCTTTGACCAGTCACAACAGAGATAAAACGATTTAACTTGAAAATAATACCCAACACGTAGTCGAATTACAAGACTCACTACAAATCTAGATTAAACAACGAGGAAACTTCAACAAAGAACCAATTGTCAACAAACCGTCAAGCACAGCGACCAATACAATCCACCACGTACGGAGACAGCCTGTACTGTGCTAACAATAACAACCACATGAGCACAATAACAACCCCGTACGCACCTCAATCGTCTAGAGCCCCACGTTCGAGCGCCAATTATGTAACACCACCGTTTACCACTTCTTACCACGGGTCCGGCTAGGGGTTCAATTGTGGAGAACGGTCGTGGATCTCCTTCATTCTCATAACCTTCTCAACCTTCACAAAACTTCTTTGGGCGCCACTTTGTTCATTTAAAAAGAAATAACACCAGACAGGAGGAACAAAGAATACCTGTCTGGGTAATAGGTATATGGACTAACAATTGAATCAGTTTTAGAATTTATTACAGCATGAACTTGAGGATGCGGAATCGTCCGTGGAACTTGTAACCAAATTTGTAAGAGTATTATTCAAAGAAAAGAAAAAGAAAGGTGGCCACCGTACATATGGTATTACGGTTTAAATAACATAACTTATTAGCAGTTCGTATCTCTTTTCTTCGGCTTGTGTACGCTCCTCGATCCGCGTACTCCTTCGTACTAGCCTAGGCCTAGATACAGCTCACGCCGGTTGCATGGCCCCTCCACAACCGCCTAAATTCGAAATACAAAATACCAAATTCAACCAGCAACTATTACTTCTAAATAATCTTGGCGAACTGAAACTTACCACAAACGTGGAAAAGGATAACCCGAACAAATTGCAGACCTCAAACCAATCACTTTCCCAAAACCTCGTCCTCGTCCAAAACACGACTCTTCAATCAAACCCATTCACCGTCGCTCGGCAACACAAATCAACAAATTCAAACAGTCACCGCCTTCTCAATAACTATCGTGGTCACAAAACACACGAATACCAACTCACTTAACAAATAAGACCGAAAAAGACGACACAACAGTAAACTGTAATATAACTGTTACCGATAACAAGTTCCACAATGACGGGACGTCACAAAGCCATTGAGATTGTCAAACGAGAACACTCTATGAACAAACGAGACGACTCACTCACGCTCCCCGCAGTATGGAAGAGCATCTTGGCGGCGCGACAAGTAACACCTATAAACCCACCCCCAGATGCAGTACCACCGCCGAAGCCAGTTGACAAACGAAGAAAGAAATACACCGACAGGATCGCGCCCGACGTAGCGGCATACACAGGTCCGACCACGAGAAGCCGAGCGCGTCCCAACAAGACCTAAAGACCGACGGGCCGAGCGACGGGACTGCGAGAGAGGGGCACATCGGCCCGCGCGGCCGGGTGGGAACGAACGCCGGTGCGCTCGCCGGTGCGCTGTAGTTCGACGAGGCCGCACTCTAAGCGCTGTCGTCGCCACCGCTCAACACACACGCCGTCACGCCATTGGCTAGCTGCGAATCGGTCTCCTAGCGAACCAATAACAGCGCACCAGGCTAGGTATAAAACAATGGACACACCGGAGAGGAAACCATTCGGTTCTCAGCTTCGGAAACCAACGAATCTTCCTGAAGATGGCAAATGCGATTTTGTCGAAACGTCGAGACATTGACAATGGCCCATTTCTGGGCCAGCAACCAGTCTCTAAAGAGCAAGTAACGTGGACAGCAACCCGAAAACCTACTACTACATCTTCTTCAGTCCGCGAAAACCTACAGAATAACATATATATATATATATATATAACATATAAATAACAATGCACTGGCCAGAGGTTTTAACTTTGCGATTGCGCCCTCGCAATACCCATCGATTTGATTTGATATTTGGGCTTAACATCTCATATTTTTGCAACGAGGCTAATCGAGACGATGAGTGGGTGATATATGAAGATGAAATATGGGGCTGTTGGGAGGAAAGGGGCAAGTAGGAGGGAGCGTGAGAACAGGGGAAAGGGGAGAAAAGGGGATTGGGGTGTGGACTGCACTTCGTCTGACTTCTCCTCCTCGACCAGTCCGGCTAGGGTAGCCCTACCAGAAGCATACGCTTCCGCCGGCATAGCTCTCGGGATCAACAAAGCACGCAAACCTGCCCACCACGATAAGGTAGCAGTCCATAGGCAGGCGTATACCCATGGAAAAAATTATTTGTGGGGTGGAAGCAGATTTTTTATCCCGTCCCGAACACAAGGCCGAAGATTTACGTCAATACATACAGCCTCAAGCACAAAGCCACTTGCGGACGCAATTTTTGACTTGCGTCTGCAAATCAATGAAACTGAATGCACAAAACGATTTACCGACGCAAATATTTGCGTGAGCTCGTTAAAGTTTCGGCTGCCTTGACGTCCCGCAAATAGATAAAAATAGCGGCCCTGTCAAATACGGTGGACAACGGGCTCCCGCGATCTCGTGTTTTAGAGATTGCACCAATGTATTGGAAGTTCCTGATTACATTTTTATTACTAGTTATTATCTGGTAAAACATTTGGCTCCACTGTTAGTCAAAGATCTTTGTGTGGATTCAAGAATGTGCGATAAGAAAAAGTTACGGTACCTTCCAGTTGACGTTCAGATAAGTCTCCTTTTAAAATTGGCCTAGGCAAGCATACTTGTAAACCATGTGTTAGTGCAGAGTGCCTAGCTACACGCCATAACAAATCTTAATGTGTGTGAAACTCAGAAAGTATAACTAAGGCCTCAGCCCAACCCTAGGCCTGGGCTATAAGCAGGCGTATGGCGAGGCCCTAGGCCTAAAGCACAGGTTTCAAGGGCTTAGCAACTTGTGGTAACGACAGCTTCAGTTCAGTCGTAGACGAAAAATAAATAAACGCTTTGTTGTAAACAGCTAGGTTGGCATAGGTCTAGGCTTAAGACGCCTAGGCCTAGACCTACCCTACGCCGCATAGGCTGTTTAGGCGAAGGAGTTGACCGACCGACCCCTAGGTCGTGCGAGTGTCTAACTGCGGTCATAGATCTTACTAATGAAATAAACCGACTCAAACAACAAACTTACGAATCATCCATCAACATACAGCACGTATTGAATACCATTAAATCGGTGCAAAAGGAAATTAGGTGCCATGGACTTGGCTCAGGCCTACATAACCTCAAACTTCACCACGAGACAACGAACGCGAAGCCAGCCACAAACACTGCCAACCGCCACCATCTAAACTCAAACCAGTGGCAGTCGGGAACGTCGTCAACCTCACGCACCAGCGAGAAGATGGCGCCGCAGGCGGGCTCTTCAAACCTTGAACCGGTAACGAGAACAGTGGTTAGGGTAGACTCGGAAGACAACGATTCATGGGAAATGGTAAAATCTGGGAAATGGAGAGTTCCAATTAGGCCTACACAACCCTGCTTGCCAACTAGGAACCGTTTCGACATCTTACGGGACTACTATGCAGAATCCCAAGTTAGTGAATCTGCTTCTAAAAAAAGTGCTAGCATGAACGAGTCTCGATGGCCACAAAAATCGGACAACATGCAGACAAGCTCGGAACTCACTTGCAAGAAAATGATCTCAATAGAAGCAGATAGCCATGGGCGCAACCTCCAGCACGGTCTACAAAAACAGCTAGGGCTGGACAGCCAGTTCAAAGTAAGTACATTTTTTAAACCAAATGCGAAAGTAAAGAATGTCGTTGATGGGTTGGAGAAACATTTTGTGCAGGATGAAATCAAAGTCATCATAGGAGGCACAAATGACATTGAAACTATGGATCGTATTCCAATGATCAACATAAACAATGGCCCTACCTAGGTGACAGCAAATCAGCTACTCCAGATCGACGAAAACATCATAGACCCAATACTCAATCTGATTAAAAAAAACAGAAACCGAACACTGGTCACCTCGATACCTTATAGGTATGACAAACCGTACCTAAACAGTAAAATCAAGTTGACAAATGACTAACTAGAAAACAAGTTACTAGAAACAGCAATAGAACAAGTCAATTACATCAACCTTAGTTGTATCCAACTAATCAGAACAGACTACACCCAACATGGTCTGCATTTAAACCAAAGTGGGAAAAGGAAACTTTGCGAAGCCATCTCCAGAGTTATTATGCAGGAGCCTACCAAAACACTCAAGCAGACAGATGAAGAATCGAGTGCAAAGGGAACCAAGGGAAAGACCAACAATGATGACGGCAAGGTGACCCAGGCGCTGATGGACGCGGAGCCCAAGACCAACAATGATGACAAGGTGGCCCAGGCGCTGATGGACGCGGAGCCCAAGACCAGCAATGATGACGACAAGGTGGCCCAGGCGCTGATGGACGCGGAGCCCAAGACCAACAATGATGACGGCAAGGTGGCCCAGGCGCTGATGGACGCGGAGCCCAAGACCAGCAATGATGACGACAAGGTGGCCCAGGCGCTGATGGACGCGGAGCCCAAGACCAGCAATGATGACGACAAGGTGGCCCAGGCGATGATGGACGCGGAGCCCAAGACCAGCAATGATGACGACAAGGTGGCCCAGGCGCTGATGGACGCGGAGCCCAAGACCAGCAATGATGACGGCAAGGTGACCCAGGCGCTGATGGACGCGGAGCCCAAGACCAGCAATGATGACGACAAGGTGGCCCAGGCGCTGATGGACGCGGAGCCCAAGACCAGCAACGATGACGACAAGGTGGCCCAGGCGCTGATGGACGCGGAGCCCAAGACCAGCAATGATGACGACAAGGTGGCCCAGGCGCTGATGGACGCGGAGCCCAAGACCAGCAATGATGACGACAAGGTGGCCCAGGCGCTGATGGACGCGGAGCCCAAGACCAGCAATGATGACGACAAGGTGGCCCAGGCGCTGATGGACGCGGAGCCCAAGACCAGCAATGATGACGACAAGGTGGCCCAGGCGCTGATGGACGCGGAGCCCAAGACCAACAATGATGACGACAAGGTGGCCCAGGCGCTGATGGACGCGGAGCCCAAGACCAACAACAATAAACGTACAACAAAACCAACCTATTAACAGCATTGTTGATACAAAGTTTGCATCAATATTCCAAGGTGTGGGAAAGTTCACCGACTACAAGGTAAAACTTACCGTTGATGATAAGGTTAAGTCTGTGGTCCAGAAGACTCGAAGAGTACCGTACTGATTGCAGGACAAAGTGAAATGAAGATTCAACAACTTTTGGACGATGATATCATCGAACCGGCGTCTGGGCCTACTACATGGGCACCACCGGTCCTTCTTATACTAAAAAAGAATGGGGTACTACGTCTTTGCGTCGAAATGCGGTTAGCCAACCTTGCCATTAAACGACAACGTCACCCTAATCCGACATTCCAAGACTTGGTTCACAACTTGGGAGGCAGCAAAGTGTTTAGCAAGCTAGACCTTAACTCGGCATCGAATTAGAAGATCGCTACCGAGTTGAATACCGACCTGGATCCACTAATATTGCGGATTCCTTGTCCCGTCTGCTTCCTTAGACAATTACGAAGGTTGGTAATGACTTCCATGTTAACTGGGTGGCAACAGAGGCAATGCCTAAATCTATTGCATTGAATGAGATGAACACTGAAACCAGCAAGGATAATGAAATTTCAATGCTAAAAACAAGCATATTAATGGACAATTGGCCTTTGGACATGAAAACGTTCAAACCAATGAAGTCTGAGCTTTGTGTGCTGGTCGCTGTTATCTTAAGAGGGAACAAGGTGGGCATTGCAAAATGCCTACGGCAAAGAACTTTCGATCTTGCCCACGAAAGCCACCCTGCAATCGTGAAAATAAAAACTCGTTTGCGGAGCAAAACTGGTGGCCAGGAATAGATATAGGGCGTGTCTGAATTGAGCAAAAAATGCGTACTTCTTGTGAAGTTCGAACTTGACCTTGTCGTAAGTACGGAAGTGACGTCATGGTTGATGTCTGAAATGCAAAGTTTGCGAGACAAGTAGCCTATGCGAGTTCACAAGTACAAAATCATGCGTGCTCGTGAACTCAGCTTACAAACTTGAAATGGCGGCCATATGAACGGGCACTGTTTGAAAATGTAAGTATTTCTATTTATCAAATTACCAATTATATTTGTAAATTAAGCACCATTTAAGTTGAAATAATTATTCTTTCTATGATCCTTATTGTATAACATAAGCTGGGCATATGCTAAATTTTATTCACTGCGCCCGCCACTACGGACGTTTTTCGAAGCGACAAATTTAACCTCACTTCTGTCCATTTCTTTTCATGGACTGATAACCAAACAATGGATCTTATCAATAATCGGATCAAAGAAAATGGATTATTTACAGGAAAAAAGGGATCCAGTATAAAGGGCTGGAGGTGAGTAACCTAGGCCTATAGTCTATCTACACTTACGAAATATATACCTTAGCTAGGCTAGGCCCTAGGCCTAGGCTAGGCGTTAAGCCTAGGCTAGGCCTTTAAGGATGAATCCATGCCTAGGCCTTCGCTACTGCAACGTTTCGTGCCTAGACTAGGCCCTAGCTATGGCTACATTTGTAGGCTTTAGCTAACCCAGCTAAAGTTCTAGGCCAAAGCTAGTTATGCGCAGGTCTAATGTTCAGCTTGTAGCTGTGGATCTATGAAGGCCTAGGCCCTAGCTAATGTTATGGTGCACAGGTGGGACACGTGTGGGGTTGTTGGCGACCACAGTCATACTTTAAATGCGAATACAGACTACTTTTAACTACAAACATTCTGGCACACTTGGGACAATTGTGGGGTTCTTGGCGACCACAGTCGTGCTTTAAATGCAAAAATAGATTTTGTTTTGTCACGGACACACGGCCCGTGACCGCCTTTCAGCACACACCCCGCATCCCTGTCCAGGCCGCACAAATCTCCCGCCCTGATATCTGTTGTCACCGAGACCACCTCGATACTGATGGTATGCGTGAGGGGTGGGAGAGGGGCCATGAGAGAAGAGAACCGGCGGTGGGACGGGAGTCGAGAGTCAGCCTCCGCATAGGGGAGGTCAGGAGACTCGTTACGAGTAGAGACAGATTTTGCGTTGAGGAAAAAAGGGGCGTTTTTCGAGGCCTTGTTCGGGCAATACTGCGTGTACAGGGATTAAGATAAGTAGCCGTTTGTTGGCATCAAGCTTATAATTATCGTCATTTCGTTATTTTTTCGTGGAGAAGAAACGTCTCATATTGTGTCAAACTATGCAGGTATATATTTTCCGAACTAACTGATTTTTGATACGAAGGTAAATAAGTATTCAATTATTATTTCGGTGGTGAAAAGTGAGTTTAGCTGGAGACAGCCGCTGTATCCCGCAATTACCGCCGCATACAGTTTTTCTTCGCCAGCCAGTTGTCCACGATTTGGGAGTGGGGGCAACGCGAAGAGGCGGAAGTTCAGCGCTACACCTATTCTCGTCGTTTGTGTGTGGGGAACCAGTTCCTTTCCCGCTATCCAGGGATTCGCAAGAGAGAGCAGGGAGCAGGGGAAGCCATAGGAACATCGTGCTGAAGACGTCGCGACGCCACCGCTGCCGGACGCCGTCCTGGACTGGATTCGCCTTCCTGGGACGCAGGGACACCCGTTCCAGTGGAGTAAAGCTAAGTGCCCCTGTTGGTAGTACCGGGAAAGCAGTCTGTAGCAAGGCCTTGTTGTAGCTGTAGTTTTCTTGTGTGTATCTTCCACAGGGTGCCAGTAGGTTGCGCGCTGACGTGTAGCCTGCCACCAGATTACGTCACCGCCTGTGAGCTGCCCGAGCAGCGGTATAATAGTGATCGAGTGCGTTACAATAAGCCACCGTATTGGTACCGTGCCGTAATAACGGTAGACCCTAGTTAGACGGTATAGACATATACTATTCAAATATATAATTTAACAGCTATCCTTAGAATATAATGACGGCTATGCCTGGACATTTTGTTGAGCCACGTTGGTGGAGGGGCATGTAGCCTAGCCCTTACCAATCGCCCAACCGATCACCGATACTAGCGGGAAGTGAATAGGCGGCCAGCTGCTTTATAAACTATTTGGTAACCGATGTTTGAATACTATTATATTACACCCTATTATCTAGTTTCTGTTGGAGATGGACATTCTTATCCATAATTAATTACTAGTAGTTGTTGAGTGCACGTTTAAACCCATATCGTGTCGCTAGGTAACGAGGTAGATCCTCCATTCATTCGGCGTGCTTTCATAACCATACACACTACTGATTATCACAAACCATTGTTTAACACTATTATTTATTAGTGCTATCCACTGTTTATATAAAATATATTATTATTTTTATTTGTATAATGGAATCATCAGAAGTAAAGCTAGTAGTGTAAGGGGCCCCGCGCGAGTACTTTGTTCACAAACTCACAGCGTCTTTGTAGGAGTTGTAGAAATTAGCGACGTTTGTCATATTATATTGTATTATTTAAATATTTTGTTATTCAACTCTGTCTATGTTATTTGGTAAGCTATTATTAACAGTAATGAGGATACTTTTCATTAAATATATATATATATATATATATATATATATATATATATATATATATATATATATATATATATATTCAATATTCGCATTTACTGCTGTTACGATCCTAAGACGACGTTATTCCTCAACAACCACCACCTTATAATAATTGAACACTGCTGGGGCTTTGTTCCTTTTCCCCCAAAGCAGTCTGTTAATATAAATAACCATCATTATAATTTTTTAAAAAAAAGGAAAGGAACTGGAGCCCGTTTTAAGTATCCCGGGAATAGAGGAGTCGACCCACGGCCCAGCTACACCATCAACCCCCACGTGGCAGCGGCAGTGGCAGAATTTGGGTAAGTCGTCACAGTTTAAATGCAAACGTTTTGTTACATGAATGACATTTGTGACGTTCTTTGCGACCACATTCGTGCTTCTTATGCACATTTAGATGTTGTTTCAATGCAAACGTTTTGTTACATGTAGAACATTTGTGACGTTCCTTGCGACCACAGTCATGATTTATATGAAACGATAAATGATGTTTCAGCTTGTAGTTCGCGGGGCAGCTAGGACACTGAAACCTCCTCCCGTTTTGCATGCCACTATCAGGTACAGGATGCCACACGTCATCGGCAACTGTAACACATTAAATATAAGAATGTAAATATAGATAGCATATTTCCCTATTTATGTTAAGATAGTGTTTTGATTGAAACTAAAATAAAGTGTCCCTATATTGTACCAATATTGCCCCTTTATTGTGGCTGATATAAATAAATCATACATAGAAAGTTTATCTACAAAATAACTTGAGCAAAGAATATTGAACATGTATTCCCAGCACCCCATGCCAGGTGCAGTGCGCTCCCCAGCACCTCCTAGTGGCGAGCTGTTGCATCTCACCAGCCTGACTGTGGTGACTGGTAGAGTAGGTGTGGGAGGGGGACCGGTGGGAGAAAGAATACGTGTGACGATACGATGACGATAATACTAGACAACACAGAGACACGTTATTCTTGTAAGTTGATAACATTAGTTATGACAATCTGTGTCATGTAACAGGTGGCAGTTTTAATTCATACTTCATTGGAACTTCTAGTTCCTGTCGGAGCATGGAGGACCCTACCCGTGTTTGCAATGCACCTTGACAACGCCTGCGAACATACAAGCTGATAGTACCACTACCATACAGGAAGCACAGAACGAAATAGGTTTAAGTTGGCATCTCTCAAATATGTCAATACAGCATTGCCAGTATCGAACCAAGACACGAGTAATATTTAATATTCCCCATATCATTAGAAACATCATAAAAATCCTTCCGCATTGTAATGTTGTATTTACATCATGCCAAACATTGTTAAACAATACACATTGAAATAGACTAGTCTTAGGTTGGAATTCATAGTCGGCCCCTACACCTAGGGGCGCCCATTGTTTCTAAGGTAACAGTTGTTTCCATGTTATTTCCCATAAACAAAACAAATCCATAGCAACAATGGGTGCCCCTAGGTGTAGGGGCCGACTATGAATTCCAACCTTAGGTAGCAACGAAACAAGTGCATATCAAACGTTCATTCCTATACATAGGTGCCAAGTGAAATCATAAAAGAATCTTATTTAAGAAAAAATTAGTACCAATGCAAAAGGTGATATCAAAATGCATGTGAACGTTATTTTTCAATAAGTATATACATTATAGTAAGAAAGTTCCAGGATAAAACAGTATTAAGGATTTAAGAAAAGTCAATTCACACCATCACAAGAATTTGTATCGTCTTTCTGAGGGTTGCATTCAAGAGATGAATAAATGCAACAACTACAGTGTTGCCAATACTCGCATCACTCACCATCAAGGCCAGCATGTCCGTCGAATTGAGTCTGAGTGAAGCTTGTAACAAAATCTATCACGGGTTGGACACATTCTGAAACATGATCACAATAGGGGTAAAACAAAGTGAATAAAGTAATAAACATTTAGTATGATATGATTTGGTAAATAAGCAACAAACAAACCATTACAGAGCTACCCCAACCACTACATACAAGTAACACATAATACCGCATAAACAAGAAACATACAAGCATAAATTGACAACGAGGATACTAATAATGGAAAGCATTAGGGAAACGACATATTATTATTTCTTAAAAAATACAATAACAAACACGAATGAATGCATTTATTCGTCAAGCGTTTAGAGCTGCTCTTTTGACAAAGACGAGCGTGAGTGACGTCAAGAGTTCCATGATGTCACAGTTAACTTGGCGAGGAGTCTAGAAGCTCATGTCTCCGCCAGTGCTAACACACCCGTCATTTGTGCAATCAGGATCATCTTGATTCATCTTGAAAAATTCAGTATGATACAGGTAAATAAGTAACACATGATTCAGATTTCAGATAATTTTATTCTCACACAGAAACGTTTACTCAAAAGTGCCTATTTTAAATAAAGTTGGTGAAGCCCGCCGAGTCATGAAGACTTGAGTGAAGGCCATTTACAAAATGGTGTAGAATAATAATTTTGTCAGATGGCGACAGTAAGCATACTTGAAGGGGAAACAAGCCATTACAGAGCAACCCCAAACCACCACATAAGATTTGTATATACTATACTTGGAGAAACATGGGTTGCAATGGATGATCACCTAGAGTATTACTTGTGACCAACAACAAAGAGAATTGTATCCTATCTTAAGACGCGTACACACTTGCGCGTTTCCGCGCGCCGCGCAATTTTTGCAGCGCGCCACGAACAGCGCCGCGCGCCTTGAAGTGTGCCGCGAGCCGCGCAGTGCAACATTTCGGCGAACCACCCAGAGTCGGTATTTCGACGAACCTCAAAGGGATGCGCACGAATTATCGATATCATTGGACAACACTAGACTATTTTCCCTCTGTTTTGTAAGGTTGATTGTACACCATACCGACGCGAATGCGGTTGGATCTGGTGTGTATGTGCGTAGCTTGATTTCGTTTCCACAACTCTGGTCATAAGGGTGTGGGTGCGCGCACCAAAACGACGCTGTGATCGGCCGATTAAAGGTGCGTTTTGTACGACGCGTCTGACACCATAATTAAATCTGAACGCGGCCGGCTGACGCGTGTGTCATGCACGTCATAGCAAACACACCTAGTAGGTGAGTCAGCTTGCAGATGCACACACGTCCGTTACTGGCGATGGTTGACAGAAAAGTGCGTGCGGCTCGTGTGGCTCGTTGGTCCAGTGGTTAGCATCCCTGCTGCCAATGCAGAAGGTCCCGGGTTCACAACCCGGTTCAGGCAGAAGTTTTTTAACTTCTATTATAAGGATTCAGTTTCATTACTTCTAGTATAGTGGATTAGAGCAAAATACGGGACACATTCGGGGTTTTGTGATAGACGCGTGAATTTTTGATCAAATTGATATTGATAATTGGGCTTAACGTCTCATATTTGTGCAACGAGGATAATCGAGACAATGAGTAGGTGATCTATGAAAATGAAATAGGGGGGGGAAAGGCAAATAGAAGGGCGGGGAGAAAAAGGGGAGGGGGGGAAAGGGAGTGGGGCAATGTGGACTGCATTTCGTCCGACTTCTTTTCTCGACCTGCCCGGCTAGGGTGGCCCTACCAGAAGCATACGCTTCCGCCGGCGTAGCTCGAGGAATCATCAAAGCGCACAAACCTGCCCACCACGATAAGGTAGCAGTCCCTGGGCAGGTTTTGAATACTCAGAAAAATATTCTAATCAAACTGCCAAGAGGAGGCCTAAAAAAATTTCACTGGTTTAGGGGCTGAGAGAGGTAAAACAATGGGGGTGCAGGGCAAGTTAAAAAAAGAACGTGCCACCAACTGTGATCATAATACACCCAAATTTATAAATAGAGTAGCTAAATGTCAATTCTATTACAAAAAAAATTGAAATATGATCCAACTTATCATTCTTGACTGATAATGTGACCTTTGACCTGAAGTCAATAAGTTTTTTAAGGTTGGTTGGTTATTGGGGCTTAACGTCTCATATTTATGCAACGATGGCTAATCGAGACGATGAGCGGGTGATAATGAAGATGAGAAAGATGATAATGAAGAATAAAGCCACATTTGAATCAGATCCATTTTACGTCGCGTGAGTCGTCATACGGGAGTCCAGCAAGGGAGGGCAGGGCCAAGTGGGAGGAGAAATATTCAATGGGACAGTGGGGGGGAAAGGGGATTGGGGTGTGGACTGCACTTCGTCTGACTTCTCCTCCTCGACCAGTCCGGCTTGGGTGGCCCTACCAGAAGCATACGCTTCCGCCGGCATAGCTCTCGGGATCATCAAAGCACGCAAACCTGCCCACCACGATAAGGTGGCAGTCCCTGGGCAGGTAAGTTTTTTAATATTTGAGGAAGTGTACCTTGTGACCACTCGTTGTTTCATAAATTATCTCTATAATACAAATTGAGGGTCAATATATGTTTTGTAATGTATTTGGTCAAGTTATATCGTGACCTTTGACCTGTTAACTAAGAATAAATGCCCGCGTCCTGGTGTTTAGTTGATACTTGTTTCAAAATGCATAAATCGTATGTAAAATTATTGTGTGGAAAGCATGGTCATAAAAGTTTGCATAAAGGTGCTCTCAGTTATTGATGGGGTGGTATTAGTTTGACCTTGACCTCAATGTTTCATTTAATTGAATTAAATCCTCTTCTATAGCTTGTGACTACTCGTTGAAAAGGTAATGATAATTTGCATACGTTTTATATATTCATTTCTTTTTAATAATTTACTTTAATTCTGAAAAGCTAACAAAAGCTTGCAATTTGTAAGTGAAAATTTGTTGCAATTTAATTTGACAATGATTGCCACGCGTAGATTGTGGTTATGTACGTATGATTAAATGTAATTATGTGTGATTTTTGTAGCTTGATACCCCTGCCCCAGTCAGGAGTGGAAAGATTAACACGTTATGTGAAGCTTTGAAGAGCGTTCTGTATGCCACATGAGCGGTGACCTTTAATCAGTAATTCACCAATGGATGCATTTGTGGAAGTTTTTGATCGCATACCAGAAACAAAAAAGGTCTGGGAATCAGAGGACGTGTTGATGCGTTTAACACATTACCAAACAACTGGCAAGAGTTCCTTCGAACAAACGAAAATAAATCAGAACTATTCAACATGTTGTGTGAATTTGTTCTTAAGATCAATACATCAATTGGATTAGTAATTGTCACTAAGGGAGAAGATGCTCTGTGCAATGACGACAGTGTGTGTTTGAAAGCTGTTGCACCCTGCAACCACGAGGAAGCAGACACAAGACTCATCTTACATTTGTACTATGTACTCAAAGAGAAGAATGAAGTTCTGATACGCACGGTAGACTCGGATGTTGTTGTACTTTGCATTGCCGCAGCTAATAACCTTACAGAAAAGAAGGTGTGGGTACAATTTGGGGTAGGCAGCAATGTACGAATTCTAGCAGCACACTCGATTGCCCGAACACTTTGACCAGAAAAATCTGCAGCGCTCCCATTCTTTCACGCTTTTACTGGTTGTGATACATGCTCATCCTTTGCAAGTAAAGGGAAGAAATCAGCCTGGAAAACGTGGACTGTATTGCCAGAAGTCAGTGATGTATTCAAAATTCTTTCAATGCCTGTAGAGAAAGTGGACGATTTCATCTTAAGGTTGTTGGAGACATTTATTATTCTACTCTCTGATCGAACCAGTGACTGTGCAACCGTGGATGAATGCCGTAAGGAGTTGTTCACGCAGAAAGGAAGGCCAAGGGAGAGCTTGCCTCCTACTCAAGATGCATTCAATCAACATATTCTACGTGCTGTGTTCCAGGCTGGGTTCGTTTGGGGATCATCAGCCATCTCTTTCCCAAAATATCCTAGTCCTGCTATCTGGGGATGGTGTAAAGACGCGTCTGATGTGTGGGAACCCAAATGGACTACCCTTCCTGACGCAATGCACTTATGTAACGAAGTGGTTGTTTGTAAATGTAAAAACGATTGCCTTGAAGATCAATGCACATGTCATATAAGTGGACAATCATGTTGTGCTTCGTGCAAGTGCAGGGGCGAATGTAACGAGTAAATAAAGAAAATCAATGCTATTATCGTATTAATTACAATTTTCCAGTAATGTCTTGTTTGCATATCATTTTCAGTATTATTTCACAAATACTCATAATTTCTGCATTTTTAAATTGTCCAATTAGCAAGCAGCAAGTTTTCACTCGCAAGTTGAGAGCTTGGGAATTATCGTATGGTTTATTTGTTGTTTAACGACGTACTCGATAACTAGGTCATATGACGTCTGGGGGTGGTTGGAGAAAAGAGAAACCTGACACGTAAAGGGGTGGAAAAGGGAAATGGGAGTACGTGGACTGCCTTTCATGTGACGTCTCTACCTCAAACTGTCTGGCTAGGGTGGCCCTAGACCACAAACATATACGCTTCCGCCGCCATAGCTCTCGGGATCACCAAAACAAGCAAACCTGCCCACTACGATAAGGTAGCAGTTCTTGGGAAGGTGGGAAGTGTCGTAGGTTTTCAGGATTACATGTAATTATTAAAGGGAATAAGTAAAGGAAATGTACCCAAGTCATCTTTACCTTTCCATTATTATTATTATTATTATTACTGGGGCTTAACGTCTCATATTTATGCAACGATTGCTAATCGAGACGATGAGCGGGTGATAATGAAGATGAGAAAGATGATAATGAAGAATAAAGCCACATCCGAATCAGATCCATTGTACGTCGCGTGAGTTGTCATACGGCAGTCCAGCAAGGGAGGGCAGGGCCAAGTGGGAGGAGAAATATTCAATGGGACAGTGGGGGGGAAAGAGGATAGAGGTGTGGACTGCACTTCGTCTGACTTCTCCTCCTCGACCAGTCCGGCTTGGGTGGCCCTACCATAAGCATAAGCTTCCGCCGGCATAGCTCTCGGGATCAACAAAGCACGCAAACTTGCCCACCACGATAAGGTGGCAGTCCCTGGGCAGGCTTTACCTTTCCAATAAGAAGTCACAAGCTATAACAAAGGCCGCTATTACATGTAAGATTATTGAGGTCAAGGTCGATTTAAGCCAGCCCATCAACAACTAAGGGTACTGTTTTTGTAAATGTTTTTAACCATGCTTTCCACGCAAGACTTGTACGTGAGAGATCTATATTTTGAAGCATGTAAACCCCCAACACCTGAACGCGGGCATTTATTCTCAATAAATAGGTCAAAGGTCACAATGTTATTTGACCCTACCAACTATAAAACATTTATTGACCTTTAATTTGTGTTCTAGAGATAATTTTTGACACAACCAGTGGTCACACAATACATTTTCATACAGATTAGAAAAGTTAGTGACTTAAGGTCAAAGGTCACATTATCTGATGAAGTTGTGCCCTAAGATCATATTTCGATTTTTTTCTTTATAGAATAGACTTTAAGCACTTTAAACTACTAGATTTAAAAATTTGGGTTTGTACTGATCATATTTAGTGGCACGTTATTTTTTTTACGTCCCCTCCACCCCCCATTTTTGACCCCTCCCAGCCCCTAAACCAGTAGACTTTTTTGAGGCCTCCTCTGGGCAGTTTGATAAGAATATTTTTCTGAGTACTTGATAAAAAATTCACGCTTCTATCATGAAACCCCGAATGATTCGTCTAATCCACTACACTATTCTTGGCTTTGGAATAGTAAACGGTGACTTTGGAGCCGTCCTATAGCAACGAAGCACTTAATAAATTCAAAGTTGTTCTGAATCGGCCTTGTTGATTCTGACATTTGTCCGCAAGTGTTCGCACTGTCCAATCGCTGATTCATATGTTTCAAATTTGAAATATCGATCTTTGATTGGTTATCGCTCACTCGTCGATGGTGTTCGGGATCCTACAGGTTGGTTTAGTCGCTTTAAATTAAAGTCTCGACCCACTGAAAATCAGTTTCGTTACTGAGATGGGTAGACTTTAAATGTGAATTTATTTATTTTATTTATATTTATGTATGGGGGGGGGGGGGCACCGCGGACCCGACAAAGACGCTGTATACAGCGTCATGTCACGACCGTCGTTAGGCGACGATGTTTTCAAACGACTGGAGACACGTCAGATGTGAACAGCCACATTCATTTATATGTGCACGATCCTAGTCGCATGATTTACGTCGTCTCGATTTGGTGGGATCGGTTTGGGTTGCACCCGGCCTAATGAAGCTGACGTTACTGTAGAGCGTTCGTCGGAGCGACGCGTTAGGCTGTCCCATATACTACATTATAGTAGCAATGTAATGTGTTTTGCGTCGACCAATCTGTTCCCTATATTACATTTGCAATGTAATATGGTTTGTAATGTATGTAAATTGTTTAGGGTGTTCCGCGAGCATAGTTGTTGTATTCCAAGCTTTTGAAGCAATGTAATGTGAATTGTGTCGACCTGTGTTCCCTATACCATACATTTGCAACGTACTTTGATTTGTAATGTATGTATAAATTGTTTAGGGTGTGTTCCGCGAGCATATGTTGTATAAGCTTTTGAAGCAATGTAATGTGTTTTGCGTCGACCTCTGTTCCCTATATACTATACATTTGCAACGTACTATGATTTGTAATGTATGTATAAATTGTTTAGGGTGTTTCGCGAGCATAATTGTTGTATTCCAAGCTTTTGAAGCAATGTAATGTGTTTTGCGTCGACCTCTGTTCCCTATATACTATACATTTGCAACGTAATATGATTTGTAATGTATGTAAATTGTTTAGGGTGTTCCGAGCGTTGCTATGTTGTATTCCAAGCTTTTGAAGCAGTGTATATAATGTGTTTTTGTGTCGACCTTTGCAATATAATATGATTTGTAAAGTATGTAAATATGTTAAGGGTTTTCCGAGCATTGCTATGTTGTATTCCGAGCTTTTGATGGGAGGAGAAATATTCAATGGGACAGTGGGGGGGAAAGGGGATTGGGGTGTGGACTGCACTTCGTCTGACTTCTCCTCCTCGACCAGTCCGGCTTGGGTGGCCCTACCAGAAGCATACGCTCCCGCCGGCATAGCTCTCGGGATCAACAAAGCACGCAAACCTGCCCACCACGATAAGGTGGCAGTCCCTGGGCAGGGTTGAATATATGTTGAAGTTGACTATTAAGTTTTAATGTCAAAGCATGTATGTGATTACGCTATAGATAGGCAATCCTATTCGTAGGTTGCACGTACGTCACACCTTTGATTGTGATCAAACTTTGATGTTGCCACGGAGAAACAATTGAAGGCTGTTGTGGTAGAACACGAAATTCCTAGTTTTTTAATTTCAGCCTGTTTCTGAAATAAAATTGGTATGTGTAGTAAATTTTAATTTTTATATTACTACTTATGTTTACTTTTTAAATTCTAAATTAGTCTTTTTATATAATTCGAATAGTATTAACAAAATGATCTAGGATATGTATGTCCTCATCAATTGTGTCGCAATCATGGCTGGTGTGACGTAATGTGGGAATTATGAATATTGTTCACTCACCGTTACAAGGTAGGCTAACCTATCATTTGCAAATTGTAGAGTGGTGTGTGGATGTTAAGTTTATTTAGCATGCATTGTTAACAAATGTTTTTTTCCAATTGTAATCTATTTTTATCCCCACATCCCTAACGAGATAAAGCAAGATACCTTTTTAAATGTAATTAATTTTGTATCATCGAAATATGGGGGGATGGGGTGCCGTATGGTGCACTTTTTAGTGGTATCGTTTTGTAATTTATTTTGCATTTACTTAACATTTACATTTAATTGTTTCCTTATATACGGTAACTGAATTCAAAGATACTGGGGGGGAGGGGTGTAGATAAGTATCAATTGACTTTTTTGGACGTTCCGAATGCAGAGTTCTCGTTGCCAATTCTAATTTTAAGTCTAGATCTGACTGTCTGACATACAATCTGTGATCGGAGGTAACCATTTGTTGATGACGATGAGGTCAAGTGCCCCTTGCATTAGCCTACTGCCAATAATGGCATCGAAACAATGTTTTAATCTGGGAATCGTTTTTCCCAAAAATAAATAAATATCCTAATTTTAAGAATTTATGCGTCAAGGAAAATTCTCATTCTTGGGAATATTAAGAGTAAAATCTCGTCCGTATCTCTCTCCCCCCCCCCCCCCCCCCACCCCCTCCAACCATCAATGTCCCCGTCACTATCCAAATCCCCATCAATATCCACAGGCCTGAGAAATCGCCTTCGAGTCCCTCAAATGGAGTTGAAGAATACCAAGGAGGCAACTTCCAGCTCCTTGGAAAACCAGACGGAGCTCATAAAAATAAAAAAAACAAAAAAAATGAATTGCTGGCACGGATTGCTACGGCGGCAGAAGATCGAGCTGAGGCAGCTGAGGAGCATGCCAAAGCATCCACCGCACAAGCAGAACATGTTAAAAAATTATCAGTAATTGCCAACAAAATGTTGAAATTTTTTTAAACAACACAAGTAAATTAGGAAACTAAATTTAGCATATGTAGGTGTTTTATGAATATTATTTTACTCATCCTCTTACTAAAGAGGTTTGACATATTTTTGTACAACATGCACAACTGCTTAAATAAAATAATCTTGAATCTTTATAAACTCTTCAACATTATTTCAGTGAATTGTTTACTTTAACTGAGTGTTACGGAAGGCTCCAACAGCTTACCTTCAATATGTGGTGTAAGCCGAGGATTTGCATGATGAGACATTATAGTAATATTGAAAGCAAAAAAAAAAGCAGATTTGTGAATAAATAAATAAATTCGTACTTATAGAGTCTACCCACTCAGTACAAGACTGGTTTTTAGTGGGGACTTTAATTTTAAAGCAACTAAACCGATAATTTAAACATAATGTAAATGTTGACCTGGAATCGTCATAGCAATGAAGCACATTCACAATGTATTATGTCACGCACTGAAAAAAGCAGTTACCTTTCAACAGAGTGAATAGACAATACCAAATACAAATTTGGTTCTACAGTTAGTTTCAATGTGACACAAATGCTCAGATTGCACCACACTACGAAGGTAAGCTATTGAGTCCCATACCAACTCTCATGCCGATTGCTACCTATCAACATAACCAGTGTTTTATTTAATTGACATTTAAAACACTTTTTCCTATTTATGTGAAGTGCTTTTGAATGGAGCGTGCTCGTACTCTCTCCCCTGCAACCAGGACTGGGTTCCGTTGTCTACCTGCTGGCCTCTCTTCTTCGATGTCTTCCTCACTCTCTGATGATGACGATGATGAGGGTAAATCTTCTTTTTCAGAGTCCACATTCATATCAAGTCTTCCATCAACACAAACGTTGTGTAATACACAACATGCACACACGATTTGGGAAACCATCTCAGGATGATAGTGTAGCACACGATCCTTTAAGCAACATCGAAAGCGAGCTTTTAACAAACCGTTACAACGTTCGATAATGCTGCGAACAACCATCTGACGTTCATTGAATAACTCTTCTGGAGAGTTTGGTTCCACCCTGCTGTGTGGAATTAGCAGCCAGGGTTCTAGGTTGTACCCACTATCTCCTAAAAGATAGAACCCCATGTTCCTATTTTCTTCATATTTCCTTGTTAGAGCCCTTTTTAAATTGGATGAATTCCAGATGAACTTATCGCTTGTACTGCCAGGGAATAATGAATTGCGTATGCAATGCAATAATGCGTTCAGCCGAGTGGAACATGTATGTAACAGTAACTTGAACTTAGTTCAGTCATGTACGTAACATGAACTTAAGTATCACACGGGGCTATAGCCTATCCCTTTAAAATAAAACAATGACAACCCACCTACACCAATAACGTAGACTTTGCTAAGGCCTACAAACAAAATGTTAATTCCAGGAGCTGAAAAATGCTCCTACCGGAATGAGTACTGTAAGTAATGACCTTTTGGCAACAACTTGGCAATATTTTGATGCCATTGACAAAGTCATGAGTGAGCGCCACATTATGTCACCGCCATTCCTGATAGATTCATCAAAGTCTCCCAGCCCTGGGCCAATGTCCTCAAATTCCGACTCAGTGGACACATCTTATGACTTTGCCGAATATTTGGTTTTGTGAGAGAGTGAACCAAGTATATCTCTACCTTCAGTTCCTAGTTCAGTCGCTACTCCTCGCCTCCCAGCACATTATGAACATGGTTTGTCACATTCAGATTTGATTGATTGATTGATTAATGGGGCTTAACGTCTCATATTTATGCAACGATGGCTAATCGAGACGATGAGCGGATGATAATGAAGATGAGAAAGATGATAATGAAGAATAAAGCCACATCCGAATCAGATCCATGGTACGTCGCGTGAGTCGTCATACGGGAGTCCAGCAAGGGAGGGCAGGGCCAAGTGGGAGGAGGAATATTCAATGGGTCAGTGGGGGGGAAAGGGGATTGGGGTGTGGAATGCACTTCGTCTGACTTCTCCTCCTCGACCAGTCCGGCTTGGGTGGCCCTACCAGAAGCATACGCTTCCGCCGGCATAGCTCTCGGGATCAACAAAGCACGCAAACCTGCCCACCACGATAAGGTGGCAGTCCCTGGGCAGGGTGTCACATTCAGTTTACCTGTCGACAACAACAGCATCCGCATCTTCTGGTACCGGTACCACTTCTGACTCTCCATCACCGCTGATGGAGTTAACAGCCAAAAGGAGGAAGCACACCAATGACCAGTGTGGAAAAGCAAGTACCAAAAAGAAGTGCCCGCCTATTGAAGATCCATTGATTGCGCATATGAAGGAAAGGGATCAGAAGGAATTTGAACTTGCTGAGAAAATGTTGGACATCATGAAGTATTTTGAAAAGAAATAATGTAGAAAATGAACGATTCTTCTTTATTAATAGAAACAAACGACAAACTATCTAATCTATCTTATCTGAGCAGTGGCGTAGCTACGCCTTTACGGGCCCGGGTGCAAAGTGGAAACGAGGCCCCCCCCCATATTGTGTTGTCCTTTAGAGATAATGAATCGTTTATCTTGAAACGTTAATTTCAAGAGCAACAGCAACTTTGTTGAAGACTTCAACTAAGTTGCTTTTGCTCTTGATTATTTTCAGGATCGGCTATAGCTATTGAGTATGTTGTATCTTTACTTACGGCAAAGATTGCTTACGGTTTGGTCAGTAAGACTGCCACATGGACGACAAGTACGTACTTGAAAGAATGTGTCAAGTTTCGGTAGCTGTTTGATTCGTTTATCACTTTCTTTTTTTTCTTCCTTTTCATGGCACCACTTTCATGTTTATACACGTTCATGTTTGAAACCTAATTTTAACTAACTCACCGTACATAGGCCTAATAGGCCTACTATATTTCAGTAATTCAATCCACACGACACAATCATGCACAATAACCCAACAAATAATAGTTTTTAAAATATGTAGAACTAACTGCAGTAAAAGCACTAAAAGGAACGGGAACACTCACTTCACACACGCGCCCACACCCAATGAGGGAGCAACGAATACTGAATGATTTTTTTTTTTTTTTTTTTTTACCAACCCTATCCTATAAGAGAAGCCATCATTCCAAATAATTTTTCCTAACCATGGCAAATCCGTATGTTTGTCACGTATTTATTTTATTCCAAGAAAAGCTAATTGGATAACTATTTATAGTAAAAAATAGCCAAATTCGTGTGTAAGTGCAGTCAAGCAAAGATTACTCTTTGAGTCGTTTCTTTGGAATTGAATAGGGGGATTATTGTCTTTTGTTCCCCCCCTATGGATACAAGCTTCACATTTTTACTTAGTTGAAACTCTTTTCGCCTGTCAGTTCTTGCATGTTGAACTGTCAAGTCTAATGCCAAATTTTTCTTGCCCAATGAGAGTGAAAAAATTGTAAATTGGTAGCCTCTATAATTTTGCAACAGTAGAAAATTGTCATCAGCTTAAAACCATACATCGATTAATGGGACGAACATGGAGTTCGAGAGAGGGCCCGGGCCCCTCCGGGGCCCGGGCCCGAGTGCAACTGCACCCTCTGCCACCCGATAGCTACGCCACTGTATCTGAGAGTACTTTCTGTCATGTTTTTATTTTTTTATTCAATTGATGTGAAGACTATTGTAACATAACAGAAGCTCACTACATGTTTTATATCTATCTTTGGTTATTAATTTTGTAATAATTTAATAATTAACTGGTAATCAATAATCATTCATTGGTAATTAATTTGATTTAATTTGGATATTTCATAACATACAAATAAACTCATGTACAAGCCAGAACTTGGTCAGTGGACCTGATGTATTTGATCTGGTCTGTATTTCGAACTTAAACATTTAACAACAAATCTCGACAACTACGCCGAACAGAACATTCCAGAAGCATTCAGTCAACTTGTGAAATCACTGCTTCCAAGAAACAGAACAAAACCTATTCTCTTCGAAAAACTGCGACGCATTACCCTCAGGCGAATAGAACCATCGCGACTCCGTACGTTCTAGACTCTGACAGAAGCTAACAACATTTGACCTTGAAACGAATCCTTCCAACCAATAGTGACTGTCGATACATTTCATCCACCAATCACAGGCCACAAGAGATACCACTTCGAGGACACTTGTTGGGGTGTTTTGGAGGCCTCGCTCGGGAAGAACGAGAACAGTCGTCAAAGAGCCTTCATACAGTCCGTACAGTGTTCAGTACATCCACGACATACCACATCGGCTCTCCAGTCTACAATCACATAGCCTGGCATCCAACTTCAACCCGGACGTCGCATCGCGGACCCGGAGGAATCACAAACACGTAACTACGTAACTGATAACAAAACATCATATTTTGCGTGTGCTTTTGCGTGTGTCGATTGTGCGCGCATAATATAAAATATTATTTAAAGGCCTTATTACGATTGAACAGAGAAACAACAAAATACCATAAACAGTTCATATACTTTATTTTGATTGGATTTGATAATGATTTGTGTTGATTTGACTTGCTTTACTTTGATTTGAGTTGATAAGATTTGATTTGATTTGATTTGATTTGATTTGATTTGAGTTGATAAGATTTGATTTGATTTGATAAGATTTGATTTGATTTGATTTGATTTGATTTGATAAGATTTGATTTGATTTGTCATCAAGATATTAAATGTAATGTGTGTAATTTAACAATATAATTTAGTTAATTTTAAAGTTTCAATTGTTGTTAATTGTTCCTAACGATCTCCTGCTTGACATCATCCATTTCTTGTGTTTTTACTGGTAAGCTAGCCAAGCACAAAAGAATTACATAACTTAAAAGGAGGTTTAGTTACATTGGCGCCCATGTAACATTGGCGCCAATGTAACTAAACCTCCTTTTAAGTTATGTAATTCTTTTGTGCTTGGCTAGCTTACCAGTAAAAACACAAGAAATGGATGATGTCAAGCAGGAGATCGTTAGGAACAATTAACAACAATTGAAACTTTAAAATTAACTAAATTATATTGTTAAATTACACACATTACATTTAATATCTTGATGACAAATCAAATCAAATCTTATCAAATCAAATCAAATCAAATCAAATCAAATCAAATCAAATCAAATCAAATCTTATCAAATCAAATCAAATCTTATCAACTCAAATCAAATCAAATCAAATCAAATCAAATCAAATCAAATCAAATCTTATCAACTCAAATCAAAGTAAAGCAAGTCAAATCAACACAAATCATTATCAAATCCAATCAAAATAAAGTATATGAACTGTTTATGGTAATTTGTTGTTTCTCTGTTCAATCGTAATAAGGCCTTTAAATAATAATTTATATTATGCGCGCACAATCGACACACGCAAAAGCACACGCAAAATATGATGTTTTGTTATCAGTTACGTAGTTACGTGTTTGTGATTCCTCCGGGTCCGCGATGCGACGTCCGGGTTGAAGTTGGATGCCAGGCTATGTGATTGTAGACTGGAGAGCCGATGTGGTATGTCGTGGATGTACTGAACACTGTACGGACTGTATGAAGGCTCTTTGACGACTGTTCTCGTTCTTCCCGAGCGAGGCCTCCAAAACACCCCAACAAGTGTCCTCGAAGTGGTATCTCTTGTGGCCTGTGATTGGTGGATGAAATGTATCGACAGTCACTATTGGTTGGAAGGATTCGTTTCAAGGCCAAATGTTGTTAGCTTCTGTCAGAGTCTAGAACGTACGAAGTCGCGATGGTTCTATTCGCCTGAGGGTAATGCGTCGTAGTTTTTCGATTGATTGATTGATTGATTAATGGGGCTTAACGTCTCATATTTATGCAACGATGGCTAATCGAGACGATGAGCGGGTGATAATGAAGATGAGAAAGATGATAATGATAATCAAGCCACATCCGAATCAGATCCATTGTACGTCGCGTGAGTCGTCGTACGGGAGTCCAGCAAGGGAGGGCAGGGCCAAGTGGGAGGAGAAACATTCAGTGGGAAGGTGGGGGGGAAAGGGGATTGGGGTGTGGACTGCACTTCGTCTGACTTCTCCTCCTCGACCAGTCCGGCTTGGGTGGCCCTACCAGAAGCATACGCTTCCGCCGGCATAGCTCTCGGGATCAACAAAGCACGCAAACCTGCCCACCACGATAAGGTAGCAGTCCCTGAGCAGGGTAGTTTTTCGAAGAGAATAGGTTTTGTTCTGTTTCTTGCAAGCAGTGATTTCACAAGTTGACTGAATGCTTCTGGAATGTTCTGTTCGGCGTAGTTGTCGAGATTTGTTGTTAAATGTTTAAGTTCGAAATACAGACCAGATCAAATACATCAGGTCCACTGACCAAGTTCTGGCTTGTACATTAGTTTATTTGTATGTTATGAAATATCCAAATTAAATCAAATTAATTACCAATGAATGATTATTGATTACCAGTTAATTATTAAATTATTACAAAATTAATAACCAAAGATAGATATAAAACATGTAGTGAGCTTCTGTTATGTTACACTATTCTACTTACTATCCATTGTGTTACGTTTACTTCATCCTCGCAGATCAACAACCTTAATCGAGTTGTAATTTAGGGCTAGGGCCATACACTACACTGTAATGTCAGACTGAATCAATAAACATATTAAACAAATAGATCTTTTTACTGATTTGTAGTTCACTTGTGGAAAACATAAAATGTATTATACCTTCCCCTTCAATGTTAATTAATGACAACTGCCACGACTCCTGGGTACTGGATATAACATGAACAAGTAGATGTCTTCCTATGTAAAAAAATGTCAAATTGTGATAATTATTTAATTAAAAACGGCTTTAAAAAATGTGTTGCTGACTATGAATACAATCAGTCCTTCTCAAAAGGAAACGCCTTGATTAAAGCAGGGCATGTTTTAGACTTGACTGGAGTTAAAACTGGCAGATTTTGCCAAATAAATTCGAAGGTAGTACGACAGACTTCTGTCAATTTTCAGCCATAAATAATAGCATTACAAAATTACACTCATATTTCCAATCATTATTCATTATTTCTAAATATCATGCATAGCCTTATTATAAAATTCTTTTTGGACTATATTTTGTAGTTCCAGTGTAATTTATTTATTTTGCTCAACAATGAGTCCACTAGGCCTAGATATATATCACAGACTTATTTTAATTGGTGCACCAATTTAAAATAACTACCAGTTTTTCATTGTTTTTAGATACCATGACGACTCTTCCTGCAGCAGACACATCCTCAAAAGTAGATCATACATACAGTTTGCCCAGCCCTCGCAAAGTTTAACAGAAATATTAAAAACTAAAGAGGAATGTAACCGCCTTCGTCAAGCACTGAAAACAACAAAGTGTAAGGCAAAACGACAGAAGGGTAAAAAAGAAATGTTGAATAAAGTAGTATCAAATGGATTGCGAAAGAGATTGTGTGAAACAGGTACCCTGGTTACCAGCCATTGTTAAGTGGGACATTAAAAGACTTATTAGAGAACCACTGCAACGGATATAAAAACAATCAGTATCCAGAATCTGTAAAGAAATTTGCATTAACCATGCAAGTGCATATACCTATTTGAGAAAAATTGTCAAGCTACCACACCCGACAACTATTAGACACTGGGCTACTTCTGTTGATGGTAATCCAGGATTTACAAAAGAGAGTTTTGCCAAAATTGCTTCAGAAGTGTCAAAAGACAAAGGAAAAATGTATGGATCTTTAATGGTTGATGAGATGGCCATAAAAAAACCCAGATCGATTGGGAGGGAAAACAGCTTGTTGGCCAGTGCAGTCTTGCGTGAAAATGGTTATTAATATTATATTCCCTTTTAAAATCAACACATGTGTGATTTGCAATAATCCAAAAAACAAATTGAAGGGTGTGAAAAGGGGCGAAGGTAATTTTTTCTATGAAGACAACCAATACAAACAACCAAACATTTTGCAGACTTAAAAATTGCTATTTTGATTCTTCTTTAACGATAAAGAAATACGTGTTTCACTATTTTGTATACCACAATATTGACAAAATTCAAAAATCCACGTGAGTTATAATATAAATACTACCAAAATTAACTGAATTTTAAACATACCGCGGTTCGCGCGCCTGCGGTTAGAGACAACAAACCGTCGCTCTAGAGTGTATTTGTTCTATCTCCATATTTTCTAATCCCAAGTAAATGGAGTGCAAAGTTGGGACTACCATTAGGCCTAGAAATAAATTAATATTGGCACCCACAGTTGCACACATTGTTTAGTTTTTATTAAAGGACTGCTAAAGCTAAGTTTTACAGGCAAAAATATCTCTCAGTAGGGTAAATATTGATACTTCCTCTTGGAGATAGAACAATCGTTTTTACAACAACTATGAAATGATTTCCGCCTAATGTTCCAACTCCATTTTTTTGTGGGGAAATAAGGTTTTTGGAAGGTTTATTTACATAACTACATTTTCATAATGAAAAACCATGTTAATTTAATATTTTATTGCACTTTATGATATGTAATGCATAATTGAAACCTTAAAATCTGCATTAATGGCTAGTTGGTTTAATTTGTTTAGGTTTAAACACAAATTCAACATAATCATCATTATCCATGATGACAGCTATAGGTTCATTGGTATCATTAAGCGAGCGAAGCGAGCGTATCCATTAGACCTTTAAGGCACTTCGTTCTGTTTTTTTTTTTTTTTTTTTTATGTCTGTCGATAGCAGTCGAATGGAAAGTCCGATCAACTTGAAATTTGGCCCATCCACAAGCCTCGATGTTAATTGAAGGTGTATAGTTTTGTGACAAAATCGTTCGAAAAGTTATAAAGCTACACCATAGTTACTGCAAAATATATTTCTGAAACAAAATGGCGGCAAAATGGGAGATAGCCATATTTTTATAAAGATATTTCTGGTCTCGAATATGTTCATGTTTTGGCGATCTAATAAGTATTGGCAAAGTTACACAAAAGTTACTCGTAAGTATTTTTCTGAAACACAGTTACGGCAGAATGTGAGGTGGCTATACTATAGTAAATTTTTGTCAGGTCACGAATATACTAATTTAGACGCGATCGGATACGTATTAGAGGCAGAAATTACATTTCTATTGGTGTCAATAAGTGTGTGTAACGGGTGCGGACCGTGTTGAAAACATGACGACGAAAATTCTTAGCAACGCACATTGCACTGCATTCAACAATGTCGGAAAGTATAAAAGCTATGGAAATTATTATTATGTATATACTAGGAAAACGCTCTGTTTGACGCGTTGATAAGCGAGCGCGTCCATATCTACGAACGTTCTGGCGAAAAGATCTCAAAGCTAATTAAAACAACAATTAGCAATTCAAGAATGCACATTGCAAAATTTTTTCTAATTCCCATAGCTATTATAATTCCCGATATTGTTGAATGCAGTGCCATGTGCGTTGCTAAGAATTTTCTTTGTCATGTTTTCGCCGCGGTCCGCCACCGTTACTAACAGTTATTGACAGCAATAGAAATGTAATTTCTGCCTCTAATACGTATCCGATCGCGTCTCAATTAGTATATTCGTGACCGGATGAAAATGTACTACAAGATAGCCACCTCACATTTTGCTGTTACTGTTTTTCAGAAAACTATTTTCGAGTAACTTTTGTGTAACTTTGCCAATTTTGATCAGATAGCCATTAAATGAACATATTCGTGACCGGAAAAAGCTTTACAAAAATATGGCTGCCATTTTGTTTCAGAAAAATATTTTGCAGTAACTATGGTGTAACTTTGTAACTTTTCGAACGATTTTGCCTCAAAACTATACACCTTCAATCCACATCGAGGCTTGTGGATGGTCCAAATTTCAAGTTGATCGGACTTTCCGTTCGACCGCTATCGACGGACATAAAAACAAAAAAAAACAGAACGAAGTGCCATAAGAGTCTCGTGGAAACGCTCGCTTCGCTCGCTTAAATATACTAGGAAAGCGCTCTGTTTGACGCGTTGATAAGCGAGCGCGTCAATTTCTATGAACTTTCTGGTGATAAGATTTCAATGCTTATACGAACAACAATTAACAACAATTCAAGAATGCGCATTGCAAAAATTGTTCTTATTTCCATGGCTATTATACTTTCCGACATTGTTGTATGCAGTGCAATGTGCGTTGCTAAGCATTTTCGTGGTCATGTTTTCAATACGGTCCGCCACCGTTACTAACACTTATTGACAGCAATAGAAAAGTAATTTCTGCCTCTAATACGTATTGGATCGCGTTTACATTAGTATATTTGTGACCGGACAAAAATTTACTATAAGATAGCCACCTCACATTTGGCCGTTACTGCGTTTTAGAAAAATATTTTCGAGTAACTTTCGTGTAACTTTGCCAATATTTATCAAATCGCCATTACATTAACATATTCGTGATCGGAAAAATCTGTAGAAAAATCTGGCTATCTCACATTTTGCCGCCATTTTGTTTCAGAAAAATATTTTGCAGTAACTATGGTGTAACTTTGTAACTTTTCAAACGATTTTGCCTCAAAACTATACACCTTCAATCCACATCGAGGCTTGTGGATGGTCCAAATTTCAAGTTGATCGGACTTTGCGTTCGACCGCTATCGACGGACATAAAAAAAAAAAAAAAAAAAAAAAAAAAAACAAACAAACAAACAAACAAAAAAACAGAACGAAGTGCCATAAGAGTCAAGTGGAAACGCTCGCTTCGCTCGCTTAATGATCAATAATTGCATTATCTCTTATTTATTAAGAATTAATATTATTTATATTAATTTATATTATTTATATTTATTAATATTACTACAACTGCTGCAACCACTACAACTGCTGCAGCCACTACAACTGCTGCAGCCACTACAACTGCTGCAACCACTACAACTGCTGCAACCACTACAACTGCTGCAGCCACTACAACTGCTGCAACCACTACAACTGCTGCAGCCACTACAACTGCTGCAGCCACTACAACTGCTGCAACCACTACAACTGCTGCAACCACTACAACTGCTGCAACCACTACAACTGCTGCAGCCACTACAACTGCTGCAACCACTACAACTGCTGCAACCACTACAACTGCTGCTACAACAACTGCTGCAGCCACTACAACTGCTGCAGCCACTACAACTGCTGCAGCCACTACAACTGCTGCAGCCACTACAACTGCTGCAACCACTACAACTGCTGCAACCACTACAACTGCTGCAGCCACTACAACTGCTGCAGCCACTACAACTGCTGCAGCCACTACAACTGCTGCAGCCACTTCAACTGCTGCAACCACTACAACTGCTGCAACCACTACAACTGCTGCTACAACAACTGCTGCAACCACTACAACTGCTGCAGCCACTACAACTGCTGCAGCCACAACAACTGCTGCAACCACTACAACTGCTGCAACCACTACAACTGCTGCAGCCACTACAACTGCTGCAGCCACTACAACTGCTGCAACCACTACAACTGCTGCAGCCACTACAACTGCTGCAGCCACTACAACTGCTGCAGCCACTTCAACTGCTGCAACCACTACAACTGCTGCAGCCACTACAACTGCTGCAGCCACTACAACTGCTGCAGCCACTACAACTGCTGCAGCCACTACAACTGCTGCAGCCACTACAACTGCTGCAGCCACTACAACTGCTGCAACCACTACAACTGCTGCAGCCACTACAACTGCTGCAGCCACTACAACTGCTGCAACCACTACAACTGCTGCAACCACTACAACTGCTGCTACAACAACTGCTGCAACCACTACAACTGCTGCAGCCACTACAACTGCTGCAGCCACTACAACTGCTGCAACCACTACAACTGCTGCAACCACTACAACTGCTGCAGCCACTACAACTGCTGCAACCACTACAACTGCTGCAACCACTACAACTGCTGCTACAACAACTGCTGCAACCACTACAACTGCTGCAGCCACTACAACTGCTGCAGCCACTACAACTGCTGCAGCCACTTCAACTGCTGCAACCACTACAACTGCTGCAACCACTACAACTGCTGCTACAACAACTGCTGCAACCACTACAACTGCTGCAGCCACTACAACTGCTGCAGCCACTACAACTGCTGCAGCCACTACAACTGCTGCAGCCACTTCAACTGCTGCAACCACTACAACTGCTGCAACCACTACAACTGCTGCTACAACAACTGCTGCAACCACTACAACTGCTGCAGCCACTACAACTGCTGCAACCACTACAACTGCTGCAACCACTACAACTGCTGCAGCCACTACAACTGCTGCAGCCACTACAACTGCTGCAACCACTACAACTGCTGCTACAACAACTGCTGCAGCCACTACAACTACTGCAACCACTACAACTGCTGCAGCCACTACAACTGCTGCAACCACTACAACTACTGCAACCACTACAACTGCTGCAGCCACTACAACTGCTGCAACCACTACAACTGCTGCTACAACAACTGCTGCAGCCACTACAACTACTGCAACCACTACAACTGCTGCAACCACTACAACTGCTGCAGCCACTACAACTGCTGCAACCACTACAACTGCTGCAGCCACTACAACTGCTGCAGCCACTACAACTGCTGCAGCCACTACAACTGCTGCAACCACTACAACTGCTGCAGCCACTACAACTGCTGCAGCCACTACAACTGCTGCAACCACTACAACTGCTGCAGCCACTACAACTGCTGCAACCACTACAACTGCTGCAGCCACTACAACTGCTGCAGCCACTACAACTGCTGCAGCCACTACAACTGCTGCAGCCACTACAACTGCTGCAGCCACTACAACTGCTGCAGCCACTACAACTGCTGCAGCCACTACAACTGCTGCAACCACTACAACTGCTGCAGCCACTACAACTGCTGCAGCCACTACAACTGCTGCAGCCACTACAACTGCTGCAGCCACTACAACTGCTGCAGCCACTACAACTGCTGCAACCACTACAACTGCTGCTACAACAACTGCTGCAGCCACTACAACTGCTGCAGCCACTACAACTGCTGCAGCCACTACAACTGCTGCAGCCACTACAACTGCTGCAGCCACTACAACTGCTGCAACCACTACAACTGCTGCTACAACAACTGCTGCAGCCACTACAACTGCTGCAGCCACTACAACTGCTGCAGCCACTACAACTGCTGCAACCACTACAACTGCTGCTACAACAACTGCTGCAGCCACTACAACTGCTGCAGCCACTACAACTGCTGCAACCACTACAACTGCTGCTACAACAACTGCTGCAGCCACTACAACTGCTGCAACCACTACAACTGCTGCTACAACAACTGCTGCAGCCACTACAACTGCTGCAACCACTACAACTGCTGCTACAACAACTGCTGCAGCCACTACAACTGCTGCAACCACTACAACTGCTGCTACAACAACTGCTGCAGCCACTACAACTGCTGCAACCACTACAACTGCTGCAACCACTACAACTGCTGCAGCCACTACAACTGCTGCAACCACTACAACTGCTGCAACCACTACAACTGCTGCAACCACTACAACTGCTGCAGCCACTACAACTGCTGCAGCCACTACAACTGCTGCAACCACTACAACTGCTGCAACCACTACAACTGCTGCAGCCACTACAACTGCTGCAACCACTACAACTGCTGCAGCCACTACAACTGCTGCAACCACTACAACTGCTGCTACAACAACTGCTGCAGCCACTACAACTGCTGCAGCCACTACAACTGCTGCAACCACTACAACTGCTGCTACAACAACTGCTGCAGCCACTACAACTGCTGCAACCACTACAACTGCTGCAGCCACTACAACTGCTGCAGCCACTACAACTGCTGCAACCACTACAACTGCTGCAACCACTACAACTGCTGCAACCACTACAACTGCTGCAGCCACTACAACTGCTGCAGCCACTACAACTGCTGCAACCACTACAACTGCTGCAACCACTACAACTGCTGCAGCCACTACAACTGCTGCAACCACTACAACTGCTGCAGCCACTACAACTGCTGCAACCACTACAACTGCTGCTACAACAACTGCTGCAGCCACTACAACTGCTGCAACCACTACAACTGCTGCTACAACAACTGCTGCAGCCACTACAACTGCTGCAACCACTACAACTGCTGCAGCCACTACAACTGCTGCAACCACTACAACTGCTGCTACAACAACTGCTGCAGCCACTACAACTGCTGCAGCCACTACAACTGCTGCAACCACTACAACTGCTGCTACAACAACTGCTGCAGCCACTACAACTGCTGCAACCACTACAACTGCTGCTACAACAACTGCTGCAGCCACTACAACTACTGCAACCACTACAACTGCTGCAACCACTACAACTGCTGCAGCTCCTACTACCACTACTGTTTCTGTTCCAATGCCCGGTAAGTATGATGGTGGCAAATGTCTTGCACAGATTGGTTCTGGATATCTTCTCGTGTGTATAGTGCTCATGAAGGGAAGCATTAGCCACCGTTGCCTTTAGAATTAATCCAACTAGGAAAACGCTCTGTTTGACGCGTTGATAAGCGAGCGCGTCCATATCTACGAACTTTCTGGCGAAAAGATCTCAAAGCTAATTCAAGAATGTGCATTTCAAAATTTTGTCTAATTTCCATAGCTTTAATACTTCCCGATATTGTTGAATGCAGTGCAATTTGCGTTGCTAAGAATTTTCGTTGTCTGTCTAGTGTTTTCGCGGCGGTCCGCCACCGTTACTAACAGTTATTGAGTGTAACTTTGTAACTTTTCGAACGATTTTGCCTCAAAACTATACACCTTCAATCCACATCAAGGCTTGTGGATGGTCCAAATTTCAAGTTGATCGGACTTTCCGTTCGACCGCTATCGACAGACATAAAAACAAAACAAACAGCATGAAGTGCCATAAGAGTCTAGTACACTGTAAGAAAAGTTGGGTGATCTACCATTATGTGAGGGCTGTGTTTTACCACTAGGAAAACGCTCTGTTTGACGCGTTGATAAGCGAGCGCGTCAATATCTACGAACTTCCTGGCGAAAAGTTTTCAATGCTAATACGAACAACAATTAACAACAATTCAAGAATGCGCATTGCAAAAATTGTTCTTATTTCCATGGCTATTATACTTTCCAACATTGTTGTATGCAGTGCAATGTGCGTTGCTAAGAATTTTCGTGGTCATGTTTTCAACACGGTCCGCCACCGTTACTAACACTTATTGACAGCAATAGAAATGTAGTTTCTGCCTCTAATACGTATCGGATCGCGTTTACATTAGTATATTCGTGACCGGACAAAAATTTACTATAAGATAGCCACCTCACATTTTGCCGTTACTGCGTTTTAGAAAAATATTTTCGAGTAACTTTCGTGTAACTTTGCCAATACTTATCAGATCGCCATTACATTAACATATTCGTGACCGGATAAATCTGTAAAAAAATCTGGCTATCTCACATTTGGCCGCCATTTTGTTTCAGAAAAATAATTTGCAGTAACTATGGTGTAACTTTGTAACTTTTCGAACGATTTTGCCTCAAAACTATACACCTTCAATCCACATCGAGGCTTGTGGATGGTCCAAATTTCAAGTTGATCGGACTTTCCGTTCGACCGCTATCGACGGACATAAAAACAAAAAAAAAAACAAAAAAACAAAAAAACAAAAAAAAACAAAAACAGAATGAAGTGCCATAAGAGTCTCGTGGAAACGCTCGCTTCGCTCGCTTAACTATGAAATGGTAAACCCGTTTCAAAGCACTCATAATACGTTAAAATACCATTATATATTAGATATTCCAGCTTTCCCATATTATAAATGGCGCAAAGCACTATAGTATGATATGATTACACAATAAACAAACATATACTCTACCGTAACATAAATAGCATTCACCTATTTACAGAGACCACTGAATCTACCATTATGTTAGTGTAGATTCGTCAGCATTATATTGTGAACACACATTAACTATGTGATAAATCAACTTCAAGTGCATGGTCAATACACTATAATGATTCCTGCAACCTACTATTTACGCGACACGGAAATCTACCATTATGTTAGTGTAGTTTCGTCAGCATTATATTGTGAACACACATTAACTATGTGATAAATCAACTACAAGTGCATGGACAATACACTATAATGATTCCTGCAACCTCCTATTTACGCGACACGGAAATCTACCATTATGTTAGTGTAGTTTCGTCAGCATTATATTGTGAACACACATTAACTATGTGATAAATCAACTACAAGTACATGGTCAATACACTATAATGATTCCTGCAACCTACTATTTACGCGACACGGAAATCTACCATTATGTTAGTGTAGTTTCGTCAGCATTATATTGTGAACACACATTAACTATGTGATAAATCAACTACAAGTGCATGGACAATACACTATAATGATTCCTGCAACCTACTATTTACGCGACACGGAAATCTTCCATTATGTTAGTGTAGGTTCATAAGCATTATATTGTGAACACACATTAACTATGTGTAAAATCAACTACAAGTGCATGGTCAATACACTATAATGATTCCTGCAACCTCCTATTTACGCGACACGGAAATCTACCATTATGTAAGTGTAGAATCGTCAGCATTATATTGTGAACACACATTAACTATGTGATAAATCAACTACAAGTGCATGGTCAAGTCACTATAATGATTCCTGCAACCTACTATTTACGCGACACGGAAATCTACTATTATGTAAGTGTAGATTCGTCAGCATTATATTGTGAACACACATTAACTATGTGATAAATCAACTACAAGTGCATGGTCAAGTCACTATAATGATTCCTGCAACCTACTATTTACGCGACACGGAAATCTACCATTATGTAAGTGTAGAATCGTCAGCATTATATTGTGAACACACATTAACTATGTGATAAATCAACTACAAGTGCATGGTCAAGTCACTATAATGATTCCTGCAACCTCCTATTTACGCGACACGGAAATCTACCATTATGTTAGTGTAGTTTCATAAGCATTATATTGTGAACACACATTAACTATGTGATAAATCAACTACAAGTGCATGGACAATACACTATAATGATTCCTGCAACCTACTATTTACGCGACACGGAAATCTACCATTATGTTAGTGTAGGTTCATAAGCATTATATTGTGAACACACATTAACTATGTGATAAATCAACTACAAGTGCATGGTCAAGTCACTATATTTTATTTTAATTTTTATTTTATTGGTCTTAAGGCCAGTGTAGGGCTATAAGGCCCTCAATACACTATAATGATTCCTGCAACTTACTATTTACGTGACATGGAAATCTACCATTATGTTAGTGTAGATTCGTCAGCATCATTTGTCAGCAAAGTAGTGTTTATTACGATTGTTATTTTATTTCTTATTTATAAGTAATTAATAAATTAATAATTAAAATAACAATTGTAAAACACAACTTTTTACAAACTTTTTAACCCCATTGTGTAGCTGATACAAAACCAAAGGGTGCTTTTGTATCACTTTTTCATTTTTGGAAGCGTTCTCAAGATATTAATAAAAACCGTTAATTTCGCACGGTTTCCATAGCGAGAGTACCCTGTGCCGTTAAGATGCGAAACTCTAATTCGGGAGGTTGCCAGTTCGATGCCAATCACCGGCAGTCCTGACTGAAGGTTTTTCCAACGTTTTCCTCAGTCGTAAAGGCAAAGAGTCCTACTTACAGCCCTCGGACATTCCTCCCCAACTATCCAAACACCCTAATAACCTAGTTGGTCACCTGAAGCGGGGTACATCAGGTAAAGCTGGTGTGCACCCTATAACGGGTATTTCTACAAACATTCTTATTAATATTATTATAGGTGAGCTCCATTGCATAACTAAGCGAGCGAAGCGAGCGTCTCCATTAGAGTTTTATGGCACTCTTTCTGTTTTTTTGTTTTTATGTCTGTCGATAGCGGTCGAACGGTAAGTCCGATCAACTTGAAATTCGGACCATCCACAAGCCTCAATGTGGATTGAATGTGTGTAGTTTTTAGGAAAAACCTCGTTTGAAAAGCTAAACAGTTACACCATAGTTACTGTAAAATATTTTTTTCTGATCAAAATGGCAGCAAAATGTGAGATAGCCATATTTTTACTAAGATTTTTCCAGTTACGAATATGTTCAATTTATGACAATCTGATAAGAATTGACACACACAAACGTTACTCGAACATACTTTTCTGAAACACAGTAGGCCTAACGGCAAAATGTGAGGTGGCTATATTATAGTAAACTTTTGTCCAGTCACGAATATATTAATTTAAACGCGATCTGATTTGTATCAGAGGCAGAAATTACAGTTACATTGCCGTCAATAAGTGTTACTAGCGGTGGCGGTCCGCGGTGAAAACATAACAACGAAAATTCTTAGCAACATTTATTGGACAGCATTCAACAATGTTTCGAAGTATAATATCTATGGAAATTAGAATAAATGTTGCCATGAGCATTCATGAATTGTTGTTTTTACTAGGAAAACGCCATGTGTGACGCGTTGATAAGCGAGCGCGTCCATATCTACGAACATTCTGGCGAAAAGTTCTCAGAGCTAATAAAAACAACAATTTACAACAATTCAAGAATGCGCATTGCAACATTTTTTCTAATTTCCATAGATATAATACTTCCTGACATTGTTGAATGTCGTGCAATATGCGTTGCTAAGATTTTTCGTTGTCATGTTTTCACCGCTATAATTAAAGGATATGGATATTATGTAAGCATAGCACGTTTTATGTATTGGAAGGAGAATAAAAATAGCTTAACCACAAAATAATTGTTAATTTGGTTATATTAGTTAGTACGATTATTTCAAGCAAGGAAATGCGTTATTTAAATTATATAAATTATATGTATGTAAACAAATATGCAATCTAATCAACGTCTTCCTTAAATAGGACAAAGCTAATCGATACGATGACTTGGTGAATATGAAGACGGAAAAACGCCACATGACATTTATGCCCAAGCCAGGATTCGAACCTGGAACGCAGAGACCGCGGTTTACTAGACCAACGCTTAATCGACCTCGGTCAACTGCGCCGGCAAATTAATAATATTGTTGTTATTAGTGTTATACTATTTCTATGAAGTGACTGCTCTGGGCGGGAATCGAATGCGGGTCAACTAGCCAATTGATCTACTCGGGCCGGCAAAATAAACTATCCTTTAATTCCCAATCTGTGTCCCGACTGGTGTTCGTATCCAAAACCATTGGGTTTAAAATTTTAAACCCAATGCCAAAACCTCCGATTAGACGACATCCATCCATTGGGACACAGAAAACACCAATATTGTATTTGTTTTGATTAGTTTTTAACCTAATATTTCTTAAATAACCAGCAGTGTTCTTCGAAATAGTTGAGAACGTTTACTTACACCAAAACTTTTGTTTTGACACTTATTCTTCTTGGCGAATAAATGAAAAGTTTGCCGATAGGCTCAGCGATAAGAGAGAGACTCTGATATGGATCTAATCCAAATACCTCTATACCTAGTTAGTCAGTCACTTGTTCTTGGGCAGGTTTTCTACAAAAAAAATATTAATTAATGTAAAATAGTCTGGGTTCACACGCGGGCACGAAAATGGTTATTATGATCTATGAAAAGCGTTCATGTATGATTGGAGCGCGAACAAACATTTCTACGGATAGTAAATAAATACAATTCGCATAATACAGCTAATAAACTTTTGTAAAATTTCGTTAGAAACACTTATTTATGAAACAAAGGACTCGCTTCGACAGAAATAAGAATCTAGGTCAAGTGGTCAACACTAATAATAGTAGTATTCCTGGAACGGAACGGACAAAAGATAAGCAAGACACCACAACGTGGTGACCTTCATCCCAAACCAGTAGTGCCATTCATTGAGTTTGTTGTAGTACGCAGGAAGCCCTCAACACTGACAACTGACTTATCTAGATACATTGTTGTAATTTATTACTGTGTATTTTTGTAATTTATGTATAGATTTAATGTCTTA
>OX246747.1:13045349-13078679 GCA_945910005.1 Isoperla grammatica
ATAAATTTGTTTGGTTCCGCTTTGGCAAGATATTAGCTCGCAAGAATGAGTCAGCGCCCATATTGACGATAACGTGTGTTCGTGACCTGGATAAGCTAGTTTAGTTTGTTTCACTCTATTATTGTTGATATGTAGACTTTAAATACCATCAAAATGGCTGATTACGAGTTGGATATTTTGCCTTATGTGAACGAAGCGAGTTACGTTTGTGTGGACGAGGAAGTGATAAGAATATTTCATGATAAGTTTAATATTTTATTTTTAAATATTAGATCTATGAAACTTCATTTTGATGAAATGTTGATCTACATTGATGATCTTCTTCCTTCTCTTCATATTTTAATATTAGGTGAAGTAAACATTAAGAATGATGAGAAAGACACGTTTAGCATTAAAGGGTTCGATATGTACTCGAGCTTGCGGGAGAGTTGCCGCGGTGGCGGTGTTATTGTTTACGTTCGTGAAGGAGTTGATTTTGTGTTGTCAGACTTGACGTTCCAGTATTTTGAAGGTGTACATGGTGTTATTACACTAAATGGAGTAAATACGCATGTGTTATCCCTATATCGACCGCCAAATAATACAAATATTATAAACTTTATCAATGAGTTGAGTTGTTGGTTAGAAAATGTGTCAGTTCAGGATCAAATTGTTTTAGTTGGCGATGTTAATTTAAATATAAATGATAATTGTGACATAAATGTTCAACGTTATAAAGATGTTATGGCAAGTTATGGTATGAGAGGATGCATTACTGGTGATACCAGAGTAGAAGAAAGGGCTGGTTGTATTTCTAGAACTTGTATAGATCATATTTTCGTTAAACTTGTCAACTGTGATAAGGATCTGCACTCTGCTATATACGAAGCTAAGATATCGGACCATTATATTGTGGGGGTGGGAATTCATAAGGATATTGACGTAAGGAAGAACGGAACTGAGAAAACAGAGAAAATAATTTTAAATGATAACAAAATAAGACAAGCGTTAACTGCCATTAATTGGGATCATTTAATGGACTGTGATGACCCATGTCAGCTTTATGATGAAATTTCTAATATCTTTAAGCGGGTGTATGATAGTGCTGAGGAAGTTAGGATGTGTTCGGGTCTTTATTCTAGAAACCGGAAACCATGGGTTACTCTTACTTTGAAAAAGAAAATGAAAGAGAGGGACAAGTGGTTTCGTAAGTGGAAACACTCTAGTAATAATATGGATTTTAGAAACGAATACAAAAAATGCAGAAACATGGTAAGTAAACAGCTGGTTAGGGATAAAATTAGTTATTATAAATCGAGGTTTTCAAATTGTAAAGACAATATTCGAAACACGTGGAACGAAATTAATTTGGTAATTGGTAAGCAGACAAAAAACTCGCCAGATGATATTATATCTAAATACATGGGAAAAACCCTTGATGCAACTAGTATAGTTGACGGTTTCGTAAATTCTTTTTCAGATGAGGTAGAGGCGATAAAACATGATTGTGTCATTGAAACTATAACTGCGAATCGAGATTGTGCTTTGCAATCGATGAATTTTCGAAAAGCAACACCTAAGTTGATAAGTGACGTCATTCAAAGTCTAAGCAGTAATAAAGGTCCGGGCATCGATAGGATTAGGATGTGTGATATAAAATTAATTTCTGGAAATATAAGTCCAATTATAGCACAGTTGATCAATCTAATCGTAAAAACTGGGGTAATTCCTGATGGTTTGAAGTGCTCTATTCTGAGGCCTATATTTAAAAGTGGTGACCACATGGATTTTAATAATTACAGACCCATTGCAATACTGCCTTCAATTGAAAAAGTTATGGAAAGATTTTTAGCGGATCAATTAATTTCTTACATGCATGATTTCAAAATTATTGACAGGAGACAGTATGGCTTCCAAAAAAATAAAAGTACATCAAGTCTACTTAATGACTTTTCGGACACAGTGTTTGGAGCTTTAAATAGAAATTTACATGTTGGTGTAATTTTCATAGATTTTTCAAAAGCATTCGATACCCTACTTTATGATCGGCTGTTGCTTGCTTTAAAAAAGATAGGAATACGTGGGCCTCTTTTAGATTTGTTTCGGAATTATCTTACAGGGAGGAGAGTGACTGTTAAGTATGGGTCTACCCACAGTCAATTGGGGAACTGTAAATCTGGTGTGCCTCAGGGCTCTATTTTGGGCCCACTATTGTATTTAGTGTATGTAAATGATATGTTGAAAGTTGTGACAGGATGTTACATTTTTCTTTATGCGGATGACACAGTTTTAGTGGCAATCAATAAAATTTTCGACATTGTAAATAAATTGCTCCAAGTTGATTTTCTGAATATTTTGAGATGGTCCCATGATAATGGTTTGACAATTAACTATAAAAAAACTAAGGTAATGCATATACACTCTCCATCTACAGTGTCACAGCAACTTAAAATTGTTTTTCATGACTATGCATGTCTACATAGGAATTTTAGGTTCAATTGTTCAACGAATCAAATGGTATGTAGTTGTCACAAATTGTTAGAAAATTGTTTTGAACATGTTTACTTAGGTGTCACTGTAGATAATACTTTTAAATGGGATAAACATATTGATAAGCTTTGTCGTAGGCTACGGTCTACGCTATATAGTATACGCGTTCTAAAGCCGTATGTAACCACAGGAGTCTTAGTAACCGTGTATTATGCACTTGGTGAGTCATTGATTAGATACGCTCTGTTATCATGGGGCAATACCACAGCCTCGTATTTAAGTAAAGTAGAAAGATTGCAATATTCAATTTGGAAAGTCATTTTTGGAAAATCTGATACTTGTAAATTACTTACAGTCAGAAAATTACATTTTTATATTTTCATATTAACAAATTATTTCTCTCGAGAACATAAATTAATGGCTCAGCATTCGCACGATACCAGAGATAAAACAAGATTTCTGATGCCACGTGATATTTTTAATAGGTATGGCGAGCAGCAAAAGAAACATTTGGTGCCATTATTGTATAATAAACTGCCACAAGAGCTAGTATCGCTTACATCCTTTTCACAAATTAAAAAAATCCTTAAACAGTGGACAGTCAATAACATGTGAATGTAGAAATATTATTTGTATGGATTAATATAAATTTGTTAACCCTTTTTGTTCTTTTTTATAATCTTATTGGGTAGGTACAAAGTGCTTTGTGTTTGTGTTTGAAGAACGTTTGTTGTGTGTTTTTTTTGTGTTTTTGTGTATTTGTCAGGCGGAGTCAAGACATTCAATATTAACATAATTTATTGTTACCCCGCAGACAAGCTACTGCGTAGCTTTGTGGGGTTTGATTTATTTGTACTGTATGATTTGTTTTGACAATAAATAAATTTGAAAAAAAAAAAAAAAAACTACTACTACTACACTATTACTACTACTACTACTACTACACTATTACTACTACTACTACTACTACACTATTACTACTACTACTACTACACTATTACTACTACTACTACACTATTACTACTACTACTACTACTACTACTACTACTACTACTACTACTACTACTACTACTACTACTACTACTACTACTACTACTACTACTACTACTACTTCTACTACTAGTACTACTACTACTACTACTACTACTACTACTACTACTACTACTACTACTTCTACTACTACTACTACTAGTACTACTACTACTACTACTACTACTACTACTACTACTACTACTACTACTACTTCTACTATTACTACTTCTACTACTACTAGTACTATTATTATTATTATTATTATTATTATTATTATTATTATTATTATTATTATTATTATTATTATTATTATTATTATTATTATTATTATTATTATTATTATTATTATTATTATTATTATTGGGCGAAGTTAAGCTAAAAGCTTCTTTACAACTTAATCATACACTATACATTTACATTGAGTACAGATATTTGTAAACAGCATCTTGTTTACGTTGTGGACAAGGCGAAGGTATCTGGAATTTACGCACGGTTCGAACCCGCGCTTGATCTTTGTAGCATGTGCAGTGTTTTTTTATATATCACCATAAGCGTCTTGATTATCGTCTTTGGTAAGGATCACACATAAACCGAAAGAGCAACATAAAAACGTATAATTCATATCTTAGCTAATTACAAAGCTACGGAAAAAACTCCAATATCGTGGTGGCAAGATCTATATTATAGTGCGTAAGTTTCCAATAAGATAATTCGAATAAAACTTTAACTTAAAATTACGAAGTGGTCTTTACTGTTGCATGTGTGCGCTCAGCTCGCACCGATAATCCTGCCAAATATGGATTTTCAAACCACGCAAGTCTAAGATCGACATATTATCGAAATTTAAAACATGACTTTCGCATAGCCTAAACCCAAGCGTTCCCAAGTAGAATTGCCAAGGGGTCTAACACGCTAGTTTGTTGTATTTTGGCGGTCTACAATACAAAATTTGCAATCAGCTTCGGGGAGGTTAGCGAGAGATGAAATTTAAACTTTTGTATCACGTACCCCGTTTCTAGTGAGAAATGGTGAAATAGGTCTTAACAATTGATTGAAATGTGATACATATACATAGTTGTTTACTGTTCAGTGTGAGTGTGAGTATGTGGAGAAATTACCTATTGTTATTAATTACATTTATAGATAGTTAGAAAATTGTATCTTAGTTCACAAAATTTGTAAACCTTAATGATTTGAAGTATAAAAGTCCAATATAATGGATTCAATTTTTTTTCTTATTTAATGTATATTCCATAGTAAAAAACTGATTTACAAAGATGGATAATTGCGGTCTAGACCAGAGGACGTCGCGGGCCGTATGTGGCCCGCGAGGGTCCTGTTGGGACGAGATGGTTTGAGCCTAAAACTGTATTTTATTGTCATTGTCGCTGAGAAGAGAGAAGTACCCCCAGGCGCTGGGCTGTTGCTACCTGGCTTCAGAGCCGAGGTCATGCATCGGGCACATTTTATCTGGCCATTGAATAACACATCACGCTTATACTTTCGAAGGAATCGACTCCTTGAAAATGGAACCGAGTAAAATAGGAGCACTGATGTCGACTAGGAATCGAGTACACTTTTTTAACCGATTCCATCCCTAATAGATATGCGGGGGTTTACTTCATAATATTTATTTTTTAGTGTTTTTTCATGTTGCGACAATTTATACATTAATATCATTTATATCCAAGATCCGAGGCAAAAGTAGTGTTTTTTTTCTTTTGGGTAACGTGAATATTAATAATACTGTACTACGTCTACATGTTCAGTGTTACAAAACGAAACTAAGTGAGCTACAAGACCAAAAGACCAATAAAACAGGGGGAAAAGGAAGCGTCACTCCTCAGAAAAAAAAATGCACCAAATAAGACTTAGGCCCGATACTATAATGTTCTGATAACTATTAAATCCTCGCGAAATCTGTTTCCAAGCTTCCGATTGGTTGTTGCCATAGAGATAACAAGTTATCCGGGGGATAAATCTGGGCTTTATAATTCTGAGTGACATTTCATTCCCAAGAGAGGCTAGCATTAGCAAAGTGAACACTATGCATTAAGTGCAAACTGTATTGGCATTTTGCTTGTTTATTATTAAGGTAATTGTTCGCTTTGAATGGGTTGCTCAGCAATTCGATCGACGATGTCACAAGATATAAATAGGACTACTAGGAAACATGCCCTGTATACTTCCAGCTACGGTTGATATGAAACTCCGTGTTAATAATTTAAAGAACCCAATTGTATTAGAACACAAATCATTAGTTTAACGTAACGTATAACATTAGTATACAACTAGACAAACACAAACACACGCACCGCACGCGCACACCCACAGCCAGGGAGTCGAACCGAAATTAATTTCGGGTTTGGGTTCAGGTACAGCGAAAGTAAAAATATCGGTTCAGTTTCGGGTTCAGGTTTTATCGAAATGAGAATTTGGGTTCAGGTTCAGGTTTTGTATTTATAAAGGTTTAGGTTCGGGTTCAATTACGGTATCGGGTTCAGGTTCACTTCCATTCTCAGTTGATTTTAAGAAGCGATTTTCGAGAAACTAATCTGTTTGAATTTTTTTGTATATATTTTATTTGTATCCACAACAACTGAGGATCATCTCTATTACCTTAGTGGTCTCATACACACATACATTCAGTTAAGACGAGAGCAATTCCCCGATGTACCCTTGCGGCCTAAACATCATTATCTGACGCATTATCCCGATTTGATCAGAAAATACGGGCCTGTTATCAAACTATCAACATTAAGATTTGAATCAAAGCATTCTTACTTCCGTGAATGTGCTAGATCGTCGAAGAATTTCAGAAACATCACGAAAACTTTGTCGCATAAGCATCAGCTACTACAGGCTTGCTACAACGACACCGGCCTCTATTCCGACGACGTCAAGATGGACAGTGCAGTTGGTTACGTAGAAGATTTGTTTGGACCTGCAATACACACGTCGATTGTTAATGCAGGATTGAGTGATACAGATTTTACCGTAGCATACACTATGACGTTTCGAGGAATCGAGTACAAACAGGGTATGGTTGTTGTTCTTGAGTCAGGACTAAGACCACACCTCGGCATCATTGAACTTGTTGCATACCACCAAGTCAAAGGAATGTTTTTTGTGATGAAGGAAAGTACAGCAGAAATCATTCCTTACCTACAACTGTATGAAGTTCATCGAACACAATCTTTCGTAACAATGAAAGTAGAAAAGTTGTATGATTTCTCGCCCTACGCCCTATACACATTCGAGAACCTGAAAGTTGTTGTTCCAAAAATGTCCATGCTGTGAGAACACATTTAGACATTTTATAGACATTTTTTGAGAGACATTTTTTACTTTCTGTTTGTACCTTTTACCAAAAAAAAACCCCGATATCTTTGGCGTTCGTTTACTTAACGAAGACTATTAAATTAATTTTCATAACATACCATAGAGAATAATCTCGTGAATCAGATAGTGGAATCTTTAACACGAGCTATGCTTCGTAAAAATTAAAAAGAATTGCTAATTTTCTAGTTTGCCAACAGCATAGCATGCCTGCCTGCTGATAAATCAAATAATTAAATGCATGAAATATGTGAAGATAACTTTGGCTGATAACTAAACCTTTTGTGTTCACCGAAACAACAAGTGTCATGTCGAATGCAATAAGATGAGTTGTTTTTCTATTGAACGTTTCCGACCCTGGATACCTGTGTAGTGTGCATAGCTCAGTAACCTTCGTTTTAAAAACTGAACATATTATTATTATTATTATTATTATTATTATTATTATTATTATTATTATTATTATTACTATTTCTAGCAATAATAATAATAATATTCACGTTGCAAAAAAGAAATGCACTATAATCGCTTTTGCATTCATTGTTAAATATAAGCTGTTACTACATACACATTTAAAGTAACAACACTTCGATGACGTTTGACAGTTTAGCCTTTTATCATAACATCGTCTACGCTTTCCGCCACCAATAGATACAAACCTTGGTTAATACTTAAATAGAGCTGGGGGGGAGAGAGAGAGAGCGAGAGAGAGAGAGAGAGAGAGAGAGAGAGAGAGAGAGAGAGAGAGAGAGAGAGAGAGATTGATTGATTGATTAAGGTCTTTTATTAAAAGGCGGGATTAAGGCTAGCTAAACCTTATCTTCCATCCAACCCTTTTACGATGATACAGTACATGATACAATACAGTAAGGTGATACAATACAATAAGGTGATACAATGCAGTTAGTACATTATAGAGAGACATAGTGTGAATATTTAAAAGAAATAAACATAAAAAAAGGAATAATTATGTTGGTAATAGACGCATGGAAATTTCTCATCTTAATTTAACTTATTGGTAATTTTAAACATAAAAATAATACGCCTCAGGTAGACTATAGATAATTAATCGTAGACGTGAACAATTGAAAATACAATGAACAATAATAAAAGTTTACCATTCATTCACCACATTTATCCATCACTTGCATACCGTTTCGTAATAGTAATGAGTAGCTGATAAAGACGACATCCTCGTAAGATAGCATAGCACAATAACCCAGCTTATAAAACCAATCAACAATGTTTTGATTGGAGAGAGAGAGAGAGAGAGAGAGAGAGAGAGAGAGGACGGAGAGGACGGAAGGAAGAAGGACGGAAATAGTATTTGACGTGGGCGTGGCCAGAGATCTGTGTGAATATAATAAACCTCCCTGAAATCGTGTATCGTAAAATATCGCGAATGTGAATTTTGACTTTTGTATGAGTAACAGTTCTCTGTCCTATGTTAAACAAAATTAAATTAATAAAATATTAATTTCTATCTCGGTCATAATACATCTATCGATGTAAGTCAAAGATATACGGATACAGACATAAAAATAAAACGATCATGACATCTCAGAAATTCAGAAGAGACTGGGGCATAAGCGGCTTGGTAGATTGTGCAATAGGCAAAGATGGCGTCCGGCTGTCAGTCACGCGTACCTCGCGCTCCGTTGTTTATCTTTTTTTCGGTATTTCTAATCGGTGTTATTTTCTTGTGTCATGTCAAAACAAATTGTGGTGTCATCGCGCGTCCGACTGATGAGTTTTATGATGGTGTGTTGATTAGTTTGTTTTCTAAACGCAGTTTTAGTTTTTCCGCGAGTGTGATTGCTGGCTTGCCTGCGCATGGGCTCGCTACCTCCAAACGCGGTGCTGTTCGTGGACGCTCTGCAGTGTTGCCGCAGTTACTAGTGTTTCTAATTCTACTGTCAGGCGATGTGCAGCTGAACCCTGGACCTTCAACGGCCACTTTGAACACCTACTACCAAAACGTCTGCAGCCTCAAAAACAAATTTACGGATTGCGTCACAAATGTGAATAATTTATCGGGCTACGATGTTATCGCCTTCACGGAGACTAAACTGTGTGAGTATGTGACCAACGCTGAAATTCCGCTATCTTCAGACTTCACCATTTTTCGCCGGGACAGAACTTCTCGGGGAGGCGGAGTGCTGATAGGCATCAATTCGAAGTGGCCTTGTAGGGCTAGACCTGACCTTAATCGGGACTGCGAGATAGTTTGGTCGGAACTGTGCACTCCCGGTAATAAACTGTTAATTGGCTGTTATTACAGACCCCCTCGCAGCACTATCCAGTCTCTTGAAGCTTGTCTCGATTCAGTTCTTGCAGCGCTTGCAAACGGTCGTGTATTACTATTCGGGGATTTTAATCTGGGAATTCAGTGGACATCTACTGAGTCGGGCATTGCGAGTGACGTCAATGACAGGTGGTTCATCGATAACTTCATCAACGGTCTTGGACTTCAACAACTGTGCCTCCACCCAACAAGAAATCTTGCAACACTGGATCTTGTGTTAACGAGCCTCGAGCCAGACACCTGCACCCTCACACCGGGTCAAAATATTTTCAAGTCTGACCACGAATCTTTGGACACGTCAATCACTCTACCTGCCATTGTCCCTCGGCGCCGCCACTCGACTCCTTGGAGACCGACCCCCTGTTGGCGGAAGGCTAATTGGCCTGGTATTGCTGGTGCTTTAAATTCCCTCCCCTGGCGACAATTCGAGGAACTCGATGTAAACAACGCAGTTCAACTTTTCAATGAATGGATACAAAATATTATCACTGATTTTGTTCCCACTAGTAAAGTTAAATCTAATAAGTTTCCTGTTTGGATGACTGACCGCACCAAACAAGCATTGTATAACAAAAACCAAGCTTGGAAGCTGTGGAAGAGTTCCTTGACTCCTCACACACGCCTCGCGTATGAGAATGCGCGGAAACTAGCGAAAACATTGTCAAGGACAGACTACAAAAACTACACTGACAAAATTACTAGTGAAACTGCATCTAGTCCGAAGAGGTTCTGGTCTCTTATTAATTCACGTAGAAAATCGGAAAGAATTCCCCTCGAAGTGCACTCTGAAGATGTGACTGCATCTGAACACCAAAGACCCGCCCTGTTCAATGACCACTTTGCAAGCAATTTTTCTGTACCTACTACCCATCCGATAACATCGCCTCTACAAACCAAATGTTCTTTCTCACTCGCATCTCTTACAACCGATGAGAGGGAAATACGCAATTTCATAACAAAATTATCTCCGAACCGTGCAACTGGCCCTGATAACATTAGTGCAATTTTTATCAAACGCACAGTTTCCCAACTAACGTTCCCATTGTCCATCTTGTTTAATAAAATTTTTTCTAGTGGTGTGTTTCCGGATTGCTGGAAAACGGCAAACGTGGTCCCTATATTAAAATCGGGGGACAAAAAACAAGTAAAAAACTATAGGCCTATTTCTCTCCTTCCCATTCTGTCCACGATTTGTGAGAGAATAATCCACCAGCGACTACTTACATTTACACTGCCACACCTATCTCAAATTCAGCACGGTTTTCTACCAGGTAATTCATGCCAGACTAACTTGGTAATGTTGCAACATGAAGCAATGTCTGCTGTTGAGGCCGGGGAGCAACTCGATGTTGCATTCATCGATTTTGCGAAAGCATTTGACTCGGTGAGTCACAGACATTTACTACATAAGATAAAACATCGCTTTGGAATTCATGGTAATTTCCTAGCAGTCATTGCCAGTTTTTTGGAAAACCGTCTTCAACGCGTCGTCATTTCTGGGGTCGAATCTGGCTGGGTCAGTGTGACCTCTGGGGTCCCCCAAGGAAGTGTCCTTGGGCCCCTTCTCTTCACACTCTTCATGGATGACATGCAAGACTCCGTTGACTCCTGGATTTGTGACTTCCTTTTGTATGCTGATGACTGCAAACTCATGAAACGCATTCGGGATGCAAGTGATGTAATCATGCTTCAACGTGGACTTGATCTATTTAACCGCTGGTGCACCGACTGGGAAATGAAGCCGAACCCCAGGAAATGTTCAATACTTTCCATAACTCTCCGCCGCGCCCCCCTTCTGCATGGCTATCAATTGGGTGGTGAAGTGATTCAGCGTGTTGAGAGGCAGCGTGACCTTGGAGTGACTGTAGACGGTAAACTACTGTTTGTAGATCATATTGATACTGTTACCTCCAGGGCCATGCGTCTTCTTGGAATGTTGTATCGTTTCACCGAAATTCGTAACGTCATAGCACTCCGTACCTACTTCACTGCATGTGTGCTACCCGTGGTTGAGTACGGCTCTGTAATTTGGGGCATGTCTTCCCCGACTAATTTGAAGAAGTTGGATCGTGTTATGTCTTTTTTTCTTTCAATTGTTAAACATCGAGTCACAAACTTTCAGGACACGTCAAAAGTGGAAATAATGTCTTCCCTTAATTTGCGCTCCTTAACAAGTCGTCGCTCTCTGGCTGACTTAAAGTTTTTGCATAAAATTGTTAACGGCAATCTCCGACCTCCTTTGATCAATCTTTTCTCCCTACATGTACCATGCCGCCTAACCAGATCGACTCAACTATTTCATTTACCTATTCCTCGCCTTGAAATCATCAAACGCTCCCTCTTCTACCGTTTACCCTTCACCTACAACTCACTTACCACATCCACCCTCGACATTTTTTCATCCCGCCGGGAGTTCATGACTAACGCCAATCCTCTTGTGTGACTTGTAGCCATGTAGTTTTGCTTTTTCCTCTCTTATGTTTTTTGTCATGTTAAAACATTCTTCTGTTTTTACTTTTATAATTATTCATTACCCCATGTTTCGTACACATGTTATCACGTATTGTTAGTTAATATGTTAGTTTAGTTAATTAAGTTAGTTTTAGGTAGCTTAGTAATATTATTACGTTTACACGCACAATGTAAAATGGCCTATGGCTGTATTTGTGTCCTATCAAATAAATAAATAAATAAATAAATAATAGTTGTAGGCCTAAGCTGTCTGAAGGCGAACAGATATTTTTGCATTTGAACATATTTGGAAGAATGCTGAATGGTTGTTCACGTGATGGGGGGATGGAAGTGAAGCCGGAGGCACTTGTGTTCCGAGAAAGGGTGAGGACTTCCTGTTGACAAAGAAGAGGACAGAGCAGGTAGCCTGTTGCCTTTGGTCAGTTGGCGAAATGATGCTTTGAGGGCTGGACGGATCCCTTGTAATCGTGCGCATCTTCAAACGTGACTACTTGAACATGGCAGGTGAGTTACATTTCCACAATTTTATAATATAGATTGGCATGAGTTGTAACATAATTAATACCATTTTGAATAGTTCTATTAACTTGTTGTGAGCTATAGGTGTATTTTAATTTCACACGCAATTTGCATCATATTATGTTGAGGGTGAGTTTTAGTTGCGAACAGTATGTGGCATGCAAGGTTACACCATTATTTAATCAATGGTTACACATACCGGTAACAGTTAGTGTAGCTATCAGTGGCGTCTGTCGCGAGGGTGGGGGAGTCGAGGGGGCACACACAGAAAAAGCAGGTTACCTGCTTGCTGGTTACGCGCCAGCCCACGCTTTCCTACATCATCATTGTCACCATGCTATCAAATGCAGCGGAGAAAAAATTTTTTCTCGCCTGCCTGCGCGGGTTGCCGTGTTCAAATGCAGTCAAATTATTCCTCGGATGATGAACACATCGATTCCACTAGGAGCAAATAACCTGCGTTGTGTGTCCTGTCCACCTCCGAGCGCTGGCGGCCAGCGCTGGAAAAGGATATCGGAACTTTAGGTTCACAATTTTCAGATTCATGTCCAAAAATGTGTTGAATAGAAGTTGGTATGTGTAACTAAAATGTACTGGTCGCGACGGCATAAAACTGATTTCTTGGAACCCGTAGAACGTCATAGCGCTCTAGGCAGGTAGCGGACGGCTAACTAGTGTTTTGATTATTTAAGTGCCTAATTTAGTGCAGTCACACCATTGTTTTTGACATCTGTTTCAAAATGCATAGGTATGCTGTGTATGGATGTGTAAACAATTCTAGTGGCCAGTGTATACATTTCCGAAACGAGATAGTACATCGCCTCAACAATTCGCGCTGTGGTGTTAGAAAGTGCACAGGATGTAAATTGTAAATGTAAAAAGTAAAATGTAAATTTCCTCCCAAAATCAGACCAATTGAACAACAATTAATGTGTGGTTTATTTTGCAGGGAAAAAAATTGCAATGCGTATTTACATAAATCACAACTTGTAAAGTATTAGACGGAATCATATCAAATTTTCAGAAATGGTCAAAAATAAGTTTGACATTTTATTTATATTTTTTTATTCATTGTTGACATTTTTCAATACCTGTGTTTTGTTGTCAATCGACGTGAAATTAAATATTCCCAAATGAGAATAAAACATGAATAATTTCAAACAGTAGCCTACATCAGTAAAACAAAAATAAAATAAATAGATTTTCAGCCCTGATTTTTTTATTACTGACCACATTATTACATTTTTTAAATTCATTGTTTTTTTTTTATGAGGTTTGCAATGTTGACAGTACAAAATCACATTTTTCACTGTAAAGTTATTAACAACTTGTCAGAGTGAAATGATGTGTTAAACAATTTCTAATATTTATCAGGTTGTTGAAAATTTTCATTTCATTGTTGCCACTTGGGCATACCATACTGTCAGAGGTACGTTTACGTTCTTTGGGGCTCTAGGCGCAGAGAAATTTGGGCACATGCTATTCAAATTAGATTCTACGTCTAAACAAATATATTTATACACACGATTAAAAAAATATATTTTCATCCACTTTTCCCTACACTTGCATTGGCAAAGCTGTCAATGTGCTTACAATGACGTTCAGACTCTGATAGGGTGTCCATATTTTTAAAATTAAAAATCGGGAATGAATAGTTGTCAGTTAAAGGCGGATTCACAATTGAAATAAGAGTTGAAATAGTGAAATAGCAATAAGGTTTAAGCGAATTGAAACATACCAGTGGGTTGCGTATCCAGGAATTGGGAAAGGGGGGGGTTTTCAACCCATATTATAGAGAGTGGAGCCGAAACATAATTGGGGTTCCGGGGGGGGGGGGGGGGGGGGCTTGCCCGAAAAAATTCTCGTCAAGGTAATTTTAGTATAAATGTGTGCGTTTTACAGCGGCCAACTGAAACATGATTACTCAGTTTCTGGTAACACATTTTTTCCTTAGCACCGCTAATAAGAGGAACCTCAATCAATAATTTGCATATTTTTCGTATTGCTTTTGCTTCTAATAATTACAACAAAATACAATAATTATAAAGTAAAACATCTAACTGTCTATTGAAATACTGTCTTTTGATACTGTCTATATTGACACACTGTCTATTGAAATGTAAACGGTCATTTTCCATGTTTCCTTTCCAAAAGGGGGGGGGGGTTTGTCCCCCCCCTCCCCCCCCGTGTATACGCCACTGAAACATACAATATCAATGCTGTGGTTCACAATTGTCACAGTGGATTGAAATAGTCATAAGAAAGAATCAATTCCATTTCTTATTTCAACCTTATTTCAACTTCTTATGACGAACCAATCAGAGCTCGAGAAGAGAAGGCCTTCTCCAGTCGAACCGGATATTGTCGTTGTTGTTGTTGCTGTTGTTGTTAATGTCGTCGTCGTAGGCTTCTTGCAAGCTTGCTTTACAACAATGAAACAAATGAAATGAATCGATTGACAAACATCAAGCTGTCAAACAATAAAATATTCTGATTTTGAAAACAAATCTTCAAAAGAAACAAGAGACATACAAAACTTTCACAACTTGGTTGCCCATCATTAAACGTTTTAACTGGTGAGCAGTTACTATCGCCATACCTCGTTTTCTTCATAATGTTGCAATTTTATTATTTTGACAGCTCGTTGTTTGTCATCAGTTCGAGGGCCGGGTCGGTGCTGGCGCTGCGCCTTCTATAGGTTTGGAGAAGGCAGTGACTATGGCGTCAGATCCGGTCGAGAAGTGCTCGATTGTAACGCTCTCCTATGTTGAAATAAGGTACTACGGGTCTGTTGTGAACCAGTTCGTTGTTATTTCACTATTTCACGGATTCTTATTTCAACCCTTATTTCAATTGTGGATCGGCCTTAAGTTAGTAGACTTTGTAGCTTGCAGCTGCGCGGGAGGGAAGGTGTCTGGATCAGAGCCCCAGCCACCACAAGTGAACATTTTTTGAGATATTTTTATCCTCAAGACAGCATTAACAACGATCTAAACAAGCATTGAAGATTTACCTGGAGTGAATTATCAAATTCAAATTTGAAAATTAACTTTCATATTCGTGCAGTTTTTTATACATTATTAAAATTAGATATACATTTTTATGAAAGCTTTAAAGCGAGTTAGACGAGATTTTCAAGAGAAAGCCACGAGCTACACGTGAAATTGGTATATTTACAAAAACGGGACAAAACAGCTAACCCGTCGCGTGAACAGTTGTGGGGACACCGGGACAGACCCCTAAAAAAATGCCGACGACTTGATGCACAGTGCTGCAAGATTCTCAAGTTGCTCTTCCCCAAAAAATTCTTAAATAGCTATTTACTCTTTTCAGTGTTTTAAACGAGCGTTCTTCCGATGCGTTTAAATATGTAAAAATTGTTTCTCATTTTGCAAAAGTTGGTTGTAGTCCACAAAATAGGAACTGATGTATCAGAGGGAGGAAGAAGCGATTCCTGTTTAGTAAACATTAAAAACTGAATCACATCATCTCAAAGGATTGCGCTGTTTATGTCTCCTTTGTAGAAAACTATTAGCATTGTGATCTTTGAGTTTGTTTTGGGTGCCCCCCAGATCGAGGAGCCCTAGGCGCGGGCCTAGTGCGCCTAGGCCTAAAATCGCCACTGCATACTGTATAAAGAACGTCACACACGTATCAAAACAAAATAATGTCCCTTATTGTAACAGTTCTAGGAACAGAGTGGGTAAACAATAAATTCAATCCAATTGTATTTATTTTATTTATAAGTCAATAATTTTACTTTTATTCGTATAAGCGTGAAATGATTCAAAAGGTGAATGTATACATCGATTATTTGGATGTATTACGATTTTCACTGTTATCAATTCAAATAAAATGTAAACACTAAAATATCCGTAAAAGAGAAAAAAATACATTAATCCAGACAAGAAATATACAATTAGTATAATGGAAATACTTATAGGGTATCACAACACTGACATTTTCCGGCGTTGTAAAATGCGTTATTTTCTTTCATTATTTATGGTGAAAACTAGAAGTCTCTATCTTGTACCAGTAATTAGTAATAATAAATATTTTAATGGCCAAAGTTTTGGTTGTGCGCGCGCACCCGGTAACTGTTACGTGACGCTTGCGCATTTTTCAAGCTCCGAGTAGATGCCTAAATAAATAAATGTCCATTCCAATTTACTTTTGTTACATAGTAGTAGAGTAAGACCTGCCATTTTGCTTTATTTTGTTTAAGTAAATTTAACAGGACAATAATGGTATCTATTATATTAATGCCGAGAAAAAATCTAATACTGTACATACAATTTTCAGACAACACACCAGACCCGGTCTTAACATTTATTGTTAAAGCCATCGGGGTACAAAAAATCGTACAATATCGTTTTTATATTGAAACTGGAGCAGTTGGGGGTAACTGAATTTGAACACTTGGAGTTTGTCAACCCAGAGACAGACTTTGAGGGGTTCATGACACCGATCGCTGCCCGAATCCTAAAAAAGAAACTAGGTAAGAATAATATCTTAGACCCAGACCTTGAAAACTACCACACAAACCTTATAAAACACAGGATCTGCTCGATATGCAGTAGGGTCCAAGTTCTTATAATTGGTGCGTGTGTATTTAAATTTTTGAACTTGATATCAATGTAACTCTCATTTTTCAGGTGCTAACTTCTCTTTATGTGAGTCCTGTGTGAACGTTTGATTAAAATGAAAGTGAGAAGGTGATAGCCAAAAAATTACTGTTTACACACACACACACACACACACACACACACACACACACACACACATACACACACACACACACACACACACACACACACACACACACACACACACACACACACACACACACACACACACACACACACACACACACACACACACACGCCATCTACGTTTTCGTGGCGTGAAAGATGTTCTGGGTCCTGAACCCTGGCCCCCAAATCTGTTGTATCGTCGCCCGTTGACCGGCGAGTGGGTCTCCCTGCTCCCTCAACAGCACAGGCGGTCGATCCTGCGTGACATCATGGTCAACTCCCTCCGCCTAGACGGTTCTCTAGAGGGACACTGGTCGCACGATCGAGTCAATTGGAGAGCTCTCGTTCGCTCACCCTCCCTTGGATTCGATTCCGAGGTCGTGTGGCGTTTCAACAAGAACCGTCTGGCAGATCCTATCTTCTTGTTCCACGCAGGGTTGGCCGCCTCTCGCCTGTGCCCCTGGTGCCAGGTCGAGGGTTCGGCTTGGCACATGATAGTGTCCTGTCGCCGGGCCGTGCAAATGTGGCGCCTGGCTGATTTGCTAATCAGAAACTTACTGGGTCGCCGTGGATTGTCTGCTCGAGAGCTCTATGTCGGGTTCAGTCCCGACAATACCTCCACCTCCAACCAAATCGATTTGGCCAATTTTGTTCTCGTGTTGGCTAAGAGCACAGTCTACAGGCTACCTGTAAGCTTCTTCAAAGAGGACCGCGAGCCTGCGCTCTACGATCATGTCCTGAAAGCTCGTCTAAAGTCTCGCATCATCAAGGAGTACGCTTGGTACCTTGGTCGCGGAGCGATCGATGGCTTCATGGCAAAGTGGTGCGATAGGGGGGCGCTCTGCTCCATTGAAAATGGCGAGATTCTTTTTAGTCAAGCGCTTACACAGTAAAGCCAAATGTCTTTAGTCTTCGACCGGTAGGGTTTGTTTTTCCAAACCCAAACTTTGTTTTCATTCTTTCCTCCAATATCGACGGGAAGGAAGCAGGCCCTCAGCCTGCGTCCTAAAGTGCAATTTTAAGTTGGATTTATTTCTGTTCCATTCCTTGTAACTATCCCCTATTGATTCCGTCAGATTGAAGAGACTTGTTTCATGTTTTTGAGTTAACATATCCTTCTGGACATAGTTTTCTCTCCCCTATCGGTTTTATATAATAATAATAATAATAATAATAATAATAATAATAATAATAACACACACACACACACACACACACACACACACACACACACACACACACACACACACACACACACACACACACACACACACACACACACACACACACACACACACACACACACACACACACACACACACACACACACACACACACACACACACACACACACACACACACACACACACACACACGGGCGCGCGCGTTGATCTAAAAAAATAACCTGTCTACCGTAATAGTAAAGGCAAACACTGGTTAGCATTATGTGAAGGTTCGTTCATTAAAATAATAAAAACACAATTTGTTACATTAAGTTAAGCCATGATGTTTTACCACATGCAAGATACCACATAACACCCACCCACAATCCAATCCAGTAATCCACAATAATAGCACAAGATCCAATTACAATAATAGCAGTGTTGCCATGTTTTGCGGACTAACATTGAATATGCACCAATCAAAGAAAGATACCAATGTGATGTTCTCAGCCCCCTCAATTGAGTCTTGTGCCATTGTTGACACATCACGGCTGTGTACCAACTTTGACTGACAGTGACTGCAGTGACTGAAGTCTGTAACACCTTGACTCGCAGTCAAGCTCCAGTCGTCCCAGTTTAGCTTGCAGTTACCCCTCCAGTCACTGCGTTGACTGGATCGAAAAGACCGAGTAGCCGCAGTCAAGTGAGGCGTGGCTACAAAATTTTACTGCGAATTTTGAATTTATACACAATATATCATTGTTTAAATTGTATGTGACATCACTACGCCAACTTAGAAGTTCCATAAGCGTTAAATGTAATGAATGTTGTAAAGTTAATTATCATATGGCTAAATAGTCAGCCGCTAGATAAACCTCTCAATGTTTCTATGTAGTTATCAACTCTTCTCCTTTTGATTCTTTGTTCAGGTTCTTCATCACTGGATGAAGACTCAGATGAAGTATCAAAAATAATATTAACTGTGGTTGTTGTGGCAATGCAGAGAGTTTGAAGGTCCATTGAAACCGTCAATGTTGCTTTAAATGTCAATCAGCTGCTGTTGTTGTCTGCTTTCGCTGTGACTGTGACTACAGCCCGTACCAGCTGCTATACGTTCACTGTGTTGACTGGGTTACCCCCACCACCAGTCACAGCCACAGTGAACGCAGTCAAAGTTGGTACATAGCCCACAGAATCATCATTATAATGGTTGCTAGTTGTTCTCTTTTAGAAAATCATTCATTTGTATAGTGTGTAAACTACCATTTCAAATGGTATTATAAATAATGGTAGTTACCTAACACACTATACAAATAAATGATTTACTAAAACAAAACCAACAATCTACCATTATATGAGGGTAGTTTACCCAGTGTATAAATGAACGATTAACTAAAACAAAACCAACAATCTACCATTATGTGAGGGTAGTTTACCCACAACATAAATGAACGATTTACGAAAACAAAACCAACAATCTACCATTATGTGAGGATAGTTTATCCACTAGATATATGAACGATTTACTAAAACAAAACCAACAATCTACCATTATGTGAGGGTAGTTTACCCACAACATAAATGAACGATTTACTAAAAACAGAACCAACAATCTACCATTATGTGAGGATTGTTTACCCACAACATAAATGAACGATTTACTAAAACAAAACCAACAATCTACCATTATGTGAGGGTAGTTTACCCACAACATAAATGAACGATTTACTAAACCAGAACCAACAATCTACCATTATGTGAGGGTAGTTTACCCACAACATAAATGAACGATTTACTAAAAACAGAACCAACAATCTACCATTATGTGAGGATAGTTTACCCACAACATAAATGAACGATTTACTAAAACAAAACCAACAATCTACCATTATGTGAGGGTAGTTTACCCACAACATAAATGAACGATTTACTAAAAACAGAACCAACAATCTACCATTATGTGAGGATAGTTTACCCACAACATAAATGAACGATTTACTAAAACAAAACCAACAATCTACCATTATGTGAGGGTAGTTTACCCACAACATAAATGAACGATTTACTAAAACAAAACCAACAATCTACCATTATGTGAGGATAGTTTACCCACAACATAAATGAACGATTTACTAAAACAAAACCAACAATCTACCATTATGTGAGGATAGTTTACCCACAACATAAATGAACGATTTACTAAAACAAAACCAACAATCTACCATTATGTGAGGGTAGTTTACCCACAACATAAATGAACGATTTACGAAAACAAAACCAACAATCTACCATTATGTGAGGGTAGTTTACCCACAACATAAATGAACGATTTACTAAACCAGAACCAACAATCTACCATTATGTGAGGGTAGTTTACCCACAACATAAATGAACGATTTACGAAAACAAAACCAACAATCTACCATTATGTGAGGGTAGTTTAATCACAACATAAATGAACGATTTACTAAACCAGAACCAACAATCTACCATTATGTGAGGGTAGTTTACCCACAACATAAATGAACGATTTACGAAAACAAAACCAACAATCTACCATTATGTGAGGGTAGTTTACCCACAACATAAATGAACGATTTACGAAAACAAAACCAACAATCTACCATTATGTGAGGGTAGTTTAATCACAACATAAATGAACGATTTACGAAAACAAAACCAACAATCTACCATTATGTGAGGGTAGTTTACCCACAACATAAATGAACGATTTACTAAACCAGAACCAACAATCTACCATTATGTGAGGATAGTTTACCCACAACATAAATGAACGATTTACGAAAACAAAACCAACAATCTACCATTATGTGAGGGTAGTTTACCCACAACATAAATGAACGATTTACTGAAACAAAAAAACAATCTACCATTATGTGAGGGTATATCCTACTATTATAATGTAGTGGATTGCTCATATCACATATGTCGTAGATTCACAATTATATAATTGGCAGCAGGTCTTGCCAATTATATAATGGTAGATCACACGCTCATATTTCTTACAGTGTACACACAAAAAAAAACAACAGAACGAAGTGCCATAAGAGTCTAGTACACACAAAAAAAAACAACAGAACGAAGTGCCATAAGAGTCTCGTGGAAACGCTCGCTTCGCTCGCTTAAAAAAAAAAAAAAAAACAGAACGAAGTGCCATAAGAGTCTCGTGGAAACGCTCGCTTAATTACATTTATTATTATATTATATATTCTATTTTTATTATAATTATAATAATAATAATAATTATTATTATTATTATTATTATTATTGTTATTATTATTATTATTATTATTATTATTATTATTATTATTATTATTTTTATTATTATTATTATTATTATTATTATTATATTTATTATTATTATTATTATTATATATTATTAATTATTATTTATTATACGTATTTACTAACCTGGTTTCTTGTTAAGTTTTACTGTGTATGTTTTTCTCCCTTGTTGTCTTTATTATATTTACCATTGTGGAATTGCTCTAATTCTGTGTAAAAAAAAGGCATAATAATAATCTAACTACCAAATTTAGGTCGACGCTTGCGACTTGACACTTAATACATTTCAATGTTTACGACGCCATTGCTCAGGCGTTTCTTAAGCTTCGGCGTGTTTCATTGGTTTATTCGAAAGGCAGTGAAGCGTTTACGGCGCGAAAATGGAGATACACCATTTGAATTCTCAAAGAAGGTCGTGATGGAGATAAACCATTTGAATTCTCACATCACTTCGTCGAATGGATATAACACAAATGTTTTTAACCTTCTATGAGCAAAATATGGACATAGGACAAAATGTAAGAATGGAGTTAAAACACACGTATTCTAAAGTACAGGAAATCATCGCTAACTCAAAAATGACCGGAAATGGAGTGAGAACACTTGCATTCTCAGGCGACGTAATGTAAAACAATAATTTGCATCACAGCAGGCCATTAGTACAATACTGAACTGACCTTTATAATTATAGAAATAGGAGCCCGATTTGTTAGGTGCCTGTTTTAAAGAAAGAAAAGTTTTTGATTAGCGACAGGGCAATCAAAATCCATAGAAAATGTGAATGATTATGTATAAATGTTATATTGTACACTGAGTTACTGGTACCTACATGGGTTTAGACCTACCTGAATTGCAACATGCTTCCCGTCAATGCTGCCTACGCAGTTTGGAAAGTTCCATTTGGTTAGGAATTCCTCACTAATCTCTACCCATTTCTCAGCAGTTGGGGTTGGAAGAACTTCTTCGTTTAATACTTCCCAAATAGCGCCACAAGTTTCTCGAACAATTTTTGAGGTTGTGCTCTTGCCCACTCTCTCATTAAACGACATAGACCGCATCGAGTCACCTGATGCCAAGTATCTACAGGGATAAAATAGAAACACATCCAGAGAACAGCATACAACTACAGGGCCTACTGTATTTTCCATATCAACTAGCACAGCGGCAAATGTTGGGTTCAATCGCGGTTGGTTTATTGCTCTCTTTGTACGAGGTTGTAAACTTCAATCACGTTGACAGTTTCTCCGACCAGCAAGAAGGGTAGATGCGTAGCTTCCAAAATCAAGTAAACCTCCGATTATTTTGTCTTCGAAATAAATAACCTAAAATCTAAGTTAACATCACGTACCGAATTTGAGGATCGCTAAAGTTAGTTATTAAAACTAATAATTGTGTTTAATTGTTGATACAGTGGGGGTAGTAAGGTATTTTTTGCGCTTTCGTTGGAGGTCAATATGGCTTGGAGCTGCCTGTACTACAAGGGATGGTGAGTACTTTGCGGAAGAAAGGCATGATTGACATTTATGGTCTCTAATAACATTAACGACTTCTTTTGAGGTTTGAGTTTACAACTGTGTAAGTTGAAATGGAAAATATTATAGTACTAGTACGTCTTGTTGCCACAAAAACAAGAGTATGCCTAGGCGCTAGGGCTAGGAATTTCATGCAACTTTTCTATGGGGCATAACATACCTCAATGTCAAAGCTAATTTTAGCCCGGGTTCAATAGCTTGTCTTCGCAGAGAAGGTGATGGCCGTTTTAGAATAGGTGATACTTTGACGAGTAACCAGTCAAATGACTCCTTTGACATTCGAAAGTAATTCATATGCGAATCCTCATCACCTAACCTCATTTCTGGTACCAAGGTGTAGTAGTTACCTAAAGAGGTCCGCTTTTCAAATATGCCTCTTAGCCAAAACCGACGCTCGGTAGAAAGAGCCAACACTTGCAACCTAACATTAACGAGATGAAGAAGCAGCAATAATTTACGCCTTAAACGGCGACGAACTGTCACTTGCGCCATGAGGAACGTTTTACTTGAAACACGCGCGAAAATTGATAAACACAGCTAGTTAAAATTAAAATTCAAATAGAAGGCTGTGGCATCCACCGCAGCCATGGGCACCCTCCGCCTGCTTCGCCCAGAGTGCGTCAACGCACGACGCAGCCATGGGAACCCAGCTTAAATGAAGATGAAATAGGGGGCTGTTTGGAGGAAAGGGGCCAATAGGAGAGCGGGGGTGGAAAGGGGAAGGTAGAGGAAAGGGGCTTGGGGTGTGAACTGCACTTCGTCTGACTTCTCCTCCTCGACCAGTCCGGCTAGGGTGGCCCTACCAGAAGCATACGCTTCCGCCGACATAGCTCTCGGGATCAACAAAGCACGCAAACCTGCCCACCACGATAAGGTGGCAGTCCCTGGGCAGGCTTAGGCAGATTGAATAAGAGGAGATTAGTGTGTGTGGTGACATGGATGATGATATGTACGATTATGTAGATGGAAATAGATGTTTGAAAACAAACGATTTAGATAGTTGGTTTGAGTCAAACACAGGAGTTACGGTATTACATTTAAACATACGGTCATTAAATAAACATTGGGACGAACTGAAAGTAGTTCTGCAAAACCAGTTGGGAAAATTTCAAATTTTAGTTTTAAGTGAAATTTCAGTATTAGTTGTTGAGGTTGGCACTTTTAATTTAGATGGCTACACATTATTTTCAAAACCTCGCACTCATAGACGCGGTGGTGGTCTACTTTTTTTTGTAAAAAATGATATTGATTTTGTGTTATCAAATGCTGAGTTTGATAATTTTGAAGGAATAGTGGTACCTTCCACGTTCCTAATGTTAGCCAGTCATTTTATTTGTTGGCAATCTATAGGCCTCCAGACAATAACACAAAACATAATTTTGTGAATGAAGTAGAAAGGTACATACGTGATAATGTATCCGTATCTAATATGCTGATAATTGGTGATATGAATTTGGATATCTTAAATGAGGAGGACACGTGTGTACTCACTTATAAGAATATGCTTGCGGCTAGCGGGTTCTATAATTGTATAAAAGGCGTTACTAGAGAGGAATTTAGAGGTGACACTCTTTCTCAAACTTGCATTGACCACTTATTTATAAAATGTAATTTCTCACCTCTTAATTCTGTTATTTATACTACGAAAATTACAGACCATTATCTAATTGCAGTTGCCATAAACACTCACGAATCTAAAAGTCCAAGAGAAGAACCACTTCATTAATAAAACATGTTTAAATGAACGACTACTCAAGCAAAGTTTAAAACACTGTCATTGGAACTTAACACATTGGTTACCATACACAAGGTAACCAATGTGTTAACTTTTTTAGATTCTTCTATGTGAATGTGTGCACATGGGTAAACATTACTTCTAGTTGAATTAAGAGGACTTTTTTTTTATTCTTTCTGTACCGTGAATAATCCTTTCGGATAGTCACCAATATGCTTATTCAAGAAATGCAAATCCTTTTGTCAGATAGAATGTGTGTACATTTTATAAGGTACACTTTGTCATTGGCTAGTTTAAATTGTCCTTGGACACCTTTATTATTTTGTTTTAGTCAATGTTATTTTGAAATACATTTTTATTGTCTAGAGCAACTGTGAATGTGTGGGGCGATGATTCAGACTTATCAATGACTTCACCTCCTGTGGCACACAGCACTCCTCATAGTGGTATAGGAGTCGTGCTGCATGGCGACATCGGCCCTTCTGCGCGAAGCCGGCGGAATCGGTTGGTCGCAGGAAGCGACGACGGAAAAAAAATCAACCACGAGTGAGCTGCAACAACCCAATGATAAACCGATGGGGGTCGACGACGACAGGTCCTTATGCCACCACCCCTTATTGAAGAGGAGAAAATTAACAAGAAAAAGAAGAAGAAAAAGAAGAAGACTGAAGTTAGTTCAAGTGACAGTGAACAATCCAATTACGCCATTGCTCTATGTGCAGCTGTGTACGACGAAGGTGAGTCCATCACTTTCCAAAGTTACAATTTCAGTTTTGGCCCACCCATAGGATGAAACTGGAAGCTTATAACTTTTTTACGAAATCCTTAATGAGAATGGTTGATCAACTAAATAATCATACATGATGCACGTTCTAATATTCGGGCATTACGACCTAATTATTTGTGTTTTCAGATCCTTTGACAACTGAAGACCTCCCCGGCCTGGACAGACATCAGTCCACGGATGAGGACTTTGTCGAGAATTCGGCGGATAAGGTTTGTAACATTTTTACCTCCAATGCATTCCGTTGTACAAATTGTGAAACTATATTGTGCTTACTAATAGGCATGTGTAAAAAAGTAACGTTATGATCAACACAAATCATATGCTCTAATATTCATGCAACGTAAATGTTAGATTCAACATTTGCTGTTTATGTGTAGGAAATATCTCTGACGTTGCGATTCTCATTTTGTATGACGTGTTTCAGGCACCCATAAAGAAGAGTAAAAAACTGAAAAAGGGGCAGACAGGTGCCGCAAATGTCGACTCAACAAACACATCTTTGTATGAGGTTTGTATGAATTTGTTGATACTAAATCCATACAAACAGTGTTGGCTTGATATTAATAACAAAATATTTCAAATAATTTTCCATATGGTATCGATGTACAAGTGCTGACCATGTTTAAATGAGCTAGTGTACCTTGGTGTTGCAGTTCTTATTTTGTACGACGTTTTTCAGGACTCTCTAACAACGACACCTAAGAGAAAAAAAATTAAGACTATGAAAAGTTGACAGCACCCCCCCCCCCCCCCCCCAAAATTGGAATGAGGTTCGTTTGAATTTGTTGATACTATATCCGTGTAAACGGGGTTGGCTTGATATTAATAACAAAATATTCCAAAATTTTTTAAGTATTGTTGCGAGGTACAAGTGCTGCTTCTTGCTCATAACGTGTTGATTTATACATGCTTCCATAATTGTGCACATTGAATGACGTGTTTATCGTTTGTATTTTTGAGTCGGTTATATCTGTGGTGTTGCAATTCTTATTTTGTATGACGTGTTTCAGGAGCCAACAAACACGACAAATGGCCCCAAAAAGGGGCAGACAGGTGTCGAAAATGTCGACTCCACGAAAACATCATTGGATAAGGTTTGTATGAATTTGTTGATACCACATCCATGTAAACGGGGTTGGTGTGATATTAATAACAAAATATTCCAAATAGTTTTCAGTATCGTTGCGATGTACAAGTGCTGCTTCTTGCTCATAACATGATTTAAACATGGTTCCCTAATCGTGCACATTGAATGACGTGTTTATCGTTTGTATTTTATGAGTCGGTTATATCTGTGGTGTTGCAATTCTTATTTTGTATGACGTGTTTCAAGAGCCAACAAACACGACAAAGGACCCCAAAAAGGGGCAGACAGGTGTCGAAAATGTCGACTCCACAAAACATCATTGGATAAGGTTTGTATGAATTTGTTGATACCACATCCATGTCAACGGGGTTGGCGTGATATTAATAACAAAATATTCCAAAAATTTTTTAGTATCGTTGCGATATACAAGTGCTGCACCTTGCTCAAAATGTGTTGATTTAAACATGCCTCCCTAATCGTGCACATTGAATGACGTGTTTATCGTTTGTATTTTATGAATCGGTTTTATCTGTGGTGTTGCAATTCTTATTTTGTATGACGTTTTTCAGGAGCCTACAAACAAGACAAAAGACCCAAGAAAGAGGCAGAAAAACATGGAGATTGACAACTCAACCACGGACATATCGTAATGCTCTAGGCAGTGGCTATGATTAGAATAGAAAGAATAGTTTTTTTTTTCTTCTTCATAGTACATAGTACATCTTACATTCATTACATCTTAGGTATACATCTAGATTTATCTATCTATAAAATAAAAAAATATAAAAGGTAGAAAAGAAAAGAAAAGAAGAGCTCGCTTAAGCAAACTTGTGTGCGAGCATAATACATAAATTAATTAATCAAATGTGAATTTGCGGTCAAGACGGAAGATGAAGGATAGACAATTTTACTTTGTGTGGTAGGCAAAATAGGTAGGCTAGGCTAAGGTAGGTATTATGGTAGCAAATGAATGAATGAATTTACATTAGGTCCTTTATACAGTAAAAAGGCCATTCTAGAATAATTATGAGATAAATAAGATATAATTATTGTATATTTATATTTATATTAGGCGTAATATGTAGGCCTGACATTAAAATAATATATCAAGTTTTTTAAAAGTAGGCGTAGGCCATGGGTTTTGATATGCTTTTTTTTTTTTTTTTTTTTTTTTGGTTATAAATGGCAAATGCCTTACCTGACCTTACCACCAGTTATACAGTGAAATCAGTTATGTGTGTTTTTATATAACAATTTGAAATAGAGGTTGTTCATCACAACTCTTAAATCATAGAAGTAATATTTTCAATATAAACTATAAAACTCATTAGGCCTACCCAGTTATTGGGAGGTTACCAGTGAAAAGATAAAAAATAAATTGAGATTTATAATGTAAACAATTATAACATGATATTATTTATGAGGCTAATACAATCGCCTATGTATTTAAATAGATGAGTTTACACATAAAATAATATAATGATAATGATATAGAATATCACTTATCATGATACAAAACTAAGTACAATACAAAATCAATGAATGATAAATACATTTCATAGTCAATTTTGACAAAAGATTATCATAAGTTCATATCAAGTTCCATTTGCGTAGTATTAAGCACAATTCCAGGTATACTCAATAATTAAAAAGCAAAAATAAAGTAAAAATAAAGTAAAAATAGAATAAACAGAAGACATGATTTCAAATCACCATGATTTGAGGATGTCATTGGTTTCCTCTATACCCATCTGGAGGATCCAGTCTTTCATTTCTTTTTTGTATTTGAACATTTTTATCTCAGTCTTTATATGGGTAGGTAGCTTGTTAAATACACTTGGTCCTAGGAACTGTGCATGTCGTTGTCCTATGGATTTGTTCATACGGGGAATGTCAATATTGCCACGAGCAATTTTTCTAGTTACAGCTATGTTCCTGTTATTGGGATTAAGTTGAGTTGGTCTAGTATAAATGCCCATTTTTTTCCCAGTGTAAGTGTGAATTAAAATTTCATTTAAATACAATTGTCTTATGTTCATGAGTTTTGAGTCGTTAAATAAGCTAAATGAAGAATATCTTTTGGGTCTATTTGTTATTAGTTTTATTATATGCTTTAGGACTATGTTAAGTGGTTCAAGATAGCATTCTCTCAAACCTCCCCATCCTATTATTCCATAATGTAGTCTAGATTGCACAAGGGCAAAGTATATAGTTCTTAGAATGTTAAAATCTAATATTTGTTTTAATCTATAGAATTTATATAAAATGAACCTTAATTTTTTAATAGTGCTGGTAATATGTGGTTCCCAAATTAGTTTTTCATCCATGGTAATACCCAAATATTTTGCTATCTGTACTCTATTGATAATATGGCAGTGAGATGGGAAATTATTGATGGTTAGATCATCATTTTTGTTGTCGTTTTGGGTATTACAATGGCATTTATATTCGTCGTGTAATATTAAATTACTAAGTTGTTCAGTCTGATTCTCTCTTAATTGAAAGGCTATAAATACAGTTTTAGATAGGTTGAGAGTGAGTCAGTTGTTCTGCAACCAGTCGTATATAATTCTGAGTTCAGCTCCTGCCTTATTTATGGTAGCCTGCCATTCGTCACCATAGAATATTAGTACTGTATCATCCGCATACGAGATTAGTTTCCCTTTTATTTTAAGATTGCATAACTCATTCATGTAAACTAAAAACATAAGGGGGCCAAGTACAGTACCCTGTGGGACCCCACAGTTAACTGTTTTATAGGAACTTGTTACATCATTTATTTGAACACACTGGGTTCTGTTTCCTAAGTAACTTTTCAAGAGTTGCAGTGGTTTGCCACGGATTCCTATTTTTCCAATTTCAGAAGGAGGATTTGGTGATCGACTGTATCAAATGCCTTGGCAAGATCCAAAAAAACAGCAATTGTTGTTTTAGATCTGTCCACAGCACTATAAATTTGTTCTGTTAGCTTGTAAATAGCGTCATTGGTACTCAGCTTGTTTCGAAATCCATATTGGTTTTCAGATAGTACTTTATGCTTTTCAAAAAAATTCATCATTTTTAGTTTTAGTGATTTTTCTAAAAGTTTTGCTAGATTACTGAGGATTGATATGGGTCTATAATTTGAAGGAGATGTCTTATCATTCCCTTTGTAACATGGATATATTTTTGCTATTTTTAATTGATCAGGGAAAACTGATGTTTCAATGCACAAATTAAAAATATATTCAAGGGGCTGTATTATAAAAGTGCTTATTTTCTTAAGGGTTTCAGATTTTATTCCATCTATTCCTGGAGAGGATGTGTTTTTAAGTTCATGTATGTGATTCTTTATTTCAGTTGTTGTAATTGGCTCTAAGAATATTGAGGATGAGTCAGCGGTCAAGATGGCGGCACAGGTGGACAGTGGGAAATGTTATGTCTGTGAAAAAACGTTCAAGGATAAAGAAGACTTCGCGAAATGTGATGGCAATTGTAAGAATAACTTTCATCTTCACTGCTGTAACATGTCTAAAGGTTTCTTTAAAGCCATGATAGCGGATCCAGAGGGTATCCTGTGGTTTTGCAAGAGTGGCAAAGGTACTGTCCCTTTGCTGCGCGACAACATGGCATCAGTGAAGGATCTCAAACTGATTACATAGATCCATTCGATTGGAAAACAACTAAAAATCGATACCCAAAACAGAGAGATGGACACAGCTGTGGTATACTCGTACTGTACTACATCAGTGTAATTTGTTCCGGACGCAACACATTTGACATGAAAGTGGCACCCCAATCTCCAGGGGCAGAAGTTGTTCGACCGGATGAATCGCTGGGCAATTAGACGAAAGATGGCCGCCAGCAGGGTCCCCCGTAAGTAGGGAAAATGTGAACTGTAAATAGTAAAATCTCTACAACTGGTGCTTGTTGTATGAAAATAGCTAATTTCTGTTCTCTATTGCCATTTTCAGAACACTGAACGACGCCCGCCCTTTAAGAAAGACGCGACCTGGCGAGAAAACGTCAGGTTTAGTATTTAGTTGTTAAGTAGTTGTATCCTTTTTTATGTAGTTTATTAGATATTAGTTTATATACATTTTGACAAGTAAATATCGTTGGGACAGTACAAGACAATATTAAATTAATTACAAATTTTAAATTACATTTAGAAATTGTGTAAGCAACATTTTAAATCTTTCCATTTGGCCTTGTAAGCATAATAATAATTCAAAATTGTATTTACTTTTTTTTTATAGCAATATTATAAATCTTTTTATTCGGCATTATAAGTTGTCTTGTACTGTTCCAACGATATTTACGATATTAACGAGAAGACTGACAAAAAATTTCAAATTATATAAAAATTATGCAATAATAAAATATAAATGTGTGTGTGTGTCATGTTGACATGACATTTGAATGATCTTTGATTTCAGTATCTGGACGAGGACCTTCATTGCCCTAATGGTAACTATAGGCACAGTGAATTAGCACTAAATAGCAGTGCGCCCTAAACTGTACCGTCTTAAGGTGTGTGTACCGCAAGTGCAGTATTTCTAGTGCAAATATGTTTGCTACGCACGCAGGAAATTGTACACCGTAGAGTTGTTAAAAAGAAAACTCAACAAATTCCATTAGGCCTACACGTTGTAGGCCTTATGGAATTTGTTGAGTTTACTCCAGATAGTGAAGCTTAAAACGAAACGAACCGACATCCAAAACTAACATAAACACAAATGTAGACAGGGGCGGACTGGCAGGTACGGAACTATGGAAACCCGTACGGGGCCCCCCGGGTGGGGATTTTTCGATATTCTGCATTTGGCCAAGCCATTCTTCAAAACGAACTAAACCTACCTGCTCCCAGAAGTATACCAGGAAACCAGGGGCATGTAAGTCCCTTCCTCTTTGTGGGGGATGCAGCTTTCCCTATGTCCAACAGTTTGATGAGACCTTACCCATTAAGGTCTCTCACTGTAAAGCAGCGGGTTTTCAACTATCGATTGAGTCGAGCTCGTCGTATAATAGAAAACGGTTTCGGAATCATGGTTGCTCGCTGGCGCATATTCAGAAGGCCAGTGATAGCAAAGTTGTCAAGTTTGGAAAAAATCATTCAAGCAGTAGTATGCCTACATAATTGAATGCAGGCAGCAAACCAGAAACTACCCACAAGAGCCAGAAAATACTGTCCACGTCACTTGTAGTGCAAGATATCCACGTTATCTATGGAATATGGGTTATCATTTATCGGTTCTAGGTACTCTATAAGAGCCAGTTGTACAATCTCGGTATAAAAGTCTTTGATCCGAATCCCCCGGATGGCCCATTCCAAGGATGAAGTTCGTGTTGCGTTGTGCAATCAAAAGTTAGGCGAAGGATGGCCGTCCCCAGAATAAGTTGTATCTGGGGATTTATTTTCATAAGATGGCAACACAATTGTAGGAATCTGGGGATATTTCTGACTTATCATCCCCCGGGGTTCCCACGGTTACCACGATACGTAGCTATGACAACTGAAATAACAAAACACAGCTTGACATAACCTGTAAATTTGACAACCACAATTTGTGCTAAGCCCACTTTTGTACTCATCGGTTACGTTCATTTATTAATTAAGTATGTCGAAGTCAGCAGAGAAGAAAACTACACAGAGGCGAGCTACCAATTACTCAGTCTTGGGTAGTAACGTAACGGTAGTAACGCGTTACTGTAACGAAATTACTTTTTCAGTAACGGAAGTGGTAACGCCGTTACAATTTCGTAACAGTAACGGCTCAAGTAATGTCATTACAATTTCACGTGTTTTTTACGTTACTAACGCGTTTCTTTTCGTTTGAGACGCAAGGTTTCAGCACTTCCGCAGTCACGTGTAGCTTACGGTAAGCCGAGCCGACGATAGATTGGGTAAGAAGCGTATAATTAACATCTAGTTCTCTTGTTCGCCACTTAAGCACCTAAATTTATTAGCTTCGACCTTCGACGAGTGGTTTCGACTTATCGACAGAATTAAGACAGCTGGCAGCTCTTTGTTATCTCTACAGACAGTTCCTATTATGGCTAGCCATAGCACGCCTGCAATGTTTACACCTTCGGCTTATCGAAATGTAGGCCTAGCTGCATCAGCCACGCCGCCCGTCCCAAACGAAGAACTGCAACTGCAATTGCCCTGGCCAATATATAACAAATATTTCGATTGCAAGGGTGAGACAGACAACGGTAAAAACCTTAGTGTCAAATGCAAGCTGTGTATGCCTAAATATAAGATTTTATCCACTTCGAAGACATTGTTCGTCAAATCTAAAAAACCATATTGTGGTAAGTGTTAAATACTTTTAATTTGTCATTCCTATTCTTACTAGGCCTATGAGAAGTCTTAACCTAAGCGAGACCCTATAGTTTATTTATATATGTAGGTCTAGGCCTAGGCCTATGCATCCTGGGCATACCATATTGTGCTGCTAGGCCTACTGCCATCGGCTTTGAATGCCAATTCTGTTTACAGCAATAGTGTAGGCCTAAACGAATTTACAGTTGGCTGGGCTTTCTTGAAGCCTGGGAGGCTGGGCCTAGATAAATCCATAACTTATTATTCGACTTATGTATGTGCGGGGAACATTTTTTGGCAGGAATACAATAACTGTAATAGGCCAGGCCTGTCCCTGCTGCTTTGATATTAAAATAAATAACAATAAAATACTCTAATGGGATAGAAAAGCCTAATCCAAAAAAAGCTTATGCCTAGGCCAAAATATCAGCATGTTTGATTTAATTTTTACTTGATATGAAATAGGCTAGGTGGTAGACCTAAAACAAGGTAGTAAGTTAATTAATTACCTAGGTACCTATAG
>OX246747.1:13078879-13116379 GCA_945910005.1 Isoperla grammatica
GTGTATCATTCATGTTGTATGACTTCATTTAAATTCAACATTGACGTTGTATAACTTGTGAGTGTAACTTGTATGTGTATCATTCATATTGTATAACTTCATTTACATTCAACATTGACATTGTATAACTTGTGTGTGTAACTTTTAAGTGCATCATTCATATTGATTAACTTCATTTACATTCAACATTGACATTGTATAACTTGTGTGTGTAACTTGTATGTGCATCATTCATATTGTATAACTTCATTTACATGCAACATTGACATTGTATAACTTTTGTGTGTGTAACTTGTATGTGCATCATTCATATTGTATAACTTCATTTACATGCAACATTGACATTGTATAACTTTTGTGTGTGTAACTTGTATGTGCATCATTCATATTGTATAACTTCATTTACATGCAACATTGACATTGTATAACTTGTGTGTGTAACTTGTTTGTGTATCATTCATATTGTACAACTTCATTTACATTCAACTTTGACATTGTATAACTTTTGTGAGTGTAACTTGTATGTGCATCATTCATATTGATTAACTTCATTTACATTCAACATTGACATTGTATAACTTTTGTGTGTGTAACTTGTATGTGCATCATTCATATTGTATAACTTCATTTACATGCAACATTGACATTGTATAACTTGTGTGTGTAACTTCTTTGTGTATCATTCATATTGTACAACTTCATTTACATTCAACTTTGACATTGTATAACTTTTGTGAGTGTAACTTGTATGTGTATCATTCATATTGTATAACTTCATTTACATTCAACATTGACATTGTATAACTTTTGTGAGTGTAACTTGTATGTGTATCATTCATATTGTATAACTTCATTTACATTCAACTTTTACATTGTATAACTTTTGTGTGTGTAACTTGTATGTGTATCATTCATATTGTATAAGTTCATTTACATTTAACATTGACATGGTATAACTTTTGTGTGTGTAACTTGTATGTGCATCATTCATATTGTATAACTTCATTTACATTCAACATTGACATTGTATAACTTGTGTGTGTAACTTGTATGTGTATCATTTATATTGTATAACTTTATTAACATTCAACATTGACATTGTATAACTTGTGTGTGTGTAACTTGTATGTGTATCTTTCATATTGTATAACTTCATTTACATTCAACATTGACATTGTATAACTTTTGTGAGTGTAACTTGTATGTGTATCATTCATATTGTATAACTTCATTTACATTCAACATTGACATTGTATAACTTTTGTGAGTGTAACTTGTATGTGTATCATTCATATTGTATAACTTCATTTACATGCAACATTGACATGGTATAACTTTTGTGTGTGTAACTTGTATTCATTCATATTGTATAACTTCATTTACATTCAACATTGACATTGTATAACATGTGTGTGTAACAAACATGATATATTTTAACCTAAAAAAATCACATTAAATGTATATAGAATGTTTTTGTCACCCCTTAAAAATAAAAATTGCATGTTATCAAGCATTTTAGGTGCTTGAGGTCATATACTTACTACTATTTTAATTTATTCTCAACAATTGCATATAATATTAAAATCGATTTGTATGGTGGCACATTTGGACAACCCTGGTAGATGCACTCACCAAAACCATGTTAGCTAACAAGTGAAAATCGAAAGTCAATAAGTCAAAGTACTCAAAACCACTTTCAGACCTTCCGCACCGGGGGGAGGGGGGGGGTTATAGCTGGCCCAAGGTCTATATGTTTCGTATTTGAAATATCGATCTTTCATTGGTTAACGCTCACACGTCGATGGTGTTCGAAGCCTACAGGGTTGGTTTAGTCACTTTAAATTAAAACCGCCACTACAAACAGTTTAGTTACTGAGTGGGTAGACTCTAAATGTTAATTTATTTTATTTATTAATTAATTCATTCATTCATTAATTCATTCATTCATTTATTTATTTATTTATTTATTTATTTTTATTTATTTATTTATTTATTTATATTTATTTATTTATTTATTTATTTATTTATTTATTTATTTATTTATGTATTTATTTATTTATTTATAGAGTGCATGCTGTTGGCAGCACTGCGGAGCAGCGTCATAGATTCTAGGCAGTAAGCGTCTCCTGTGCAATGCCTGATTGTTATTACAATTGTAACAATACACGAGGCTACAACGCTACATACTTATGATATGGAGTATATCATTACATACAGCTCGAGGCCAATGCATCCCGGTAACAATATCAATATTGGTCTCAATATGCCTAACGTTGATTGTATGAAAGTTAATTCACTTAAATATATATCTAACGATGCGAATGCAAAATACCATTCTCGGAAGCCTACTGGAGCTAGGCCTATCAAACTTGTCGTTCAGACTGCAAATGACACAGTATTAATATTTCATCGCTATGCCGGTGTTGCTGCCGTATTGAGGACCATGGCTATTCATTTATTACACATTCACTACAGGTCGTACCAGTACAACCAAATAATACCAGGTAAAATAACAGTTTTTTTTTTTTTTTTTTTTTTTAATGGGGCTTAACGTCTCATATTTATGCAACGATGGCTAATCGAGACGATGAGCGGGTGATAATGAAGATGAGAAAGAAAATAACAGTTAGGCCTAGCACTGTTGCAGTTACCGTTGGCCTTTATTCGCCTTCGGGGGTAGGCCTACCATGTAGGTAAATTTATACTTGTATTAGATTGAGCTTTCTATGTAAAAATTAAAGTGTGACTGGTTAAGAATTCTGAACAATACCTAAATCCTAATGCCTATAAGCAAGTACACAAATCAATACAACCAGTAGGATACCAGGAAAGTGTGTTAATAAAACAACATATTTAATTTGTCTTTCAATGTTGGCATTGTATGCGAGTGATGTATTTGTGGGAATATTTTTTATTCAGCCTTAAATACCTTGTAGCTTAAAGGCTCTTAGCTAAGGTCGAGCCTGTAATTGGTTGAATTACAAAACATAGAACATCAACTAATATTTCATTTAAGCACCAGTAACTTTAAAATTAAGGACAAAATATGTCATCAACAATAATAAGCATTAGGCTTACTTGTCTTTACAGGTTTTGATTATTAAAAACCTTTTAAAAAAAGTCTGAATACACCCTTCTATAGAGTCCTGCTGAAATCAATATTTATTATTTTTCCCAGATGCCTTCCGATGACAAACTTTTTGGGTTAGGCCTACCTCAACATTGGCGAAGAAACTACGTGGACACCGGTACCTCGATCAAACATCGCTTCTCAGACTAGTATCGTTTTTTGAAGGTATGTCTAGTTTAAAACATACTCAAAGGGGACTCTCTGTAAATGATATCACACAATTTTGGACCAAACCGACCCACTACCTCTCTTCCTTATAGATAGCATATCACGAAAATTAATTAACAAGTAACTTCATAGAGACACAAAATGTATTATCTATATAATTTATTTTCCTAATAGTACTTGAATCACTGTACTAAGTTAACTAAGTTGGTTTATATTGTAGTGTGAAAATGAAAGTTTATTCATTTTCACACTGGATTCCTTCTCTTTCGTGTTTTATTCTACTTGATTGTGACATATGGGTAAACAACACTCTGTTTTGATCACAATCAGGTAGGTGCTGAGCTGGCTGTTGTGTAACCATCAATCTAGGGCAACAATACTAACATAAGAATACTTACACAGCATAAAGGTCATAATAGCAATTTGGTAACTTTGCTGTGTCAGCGGTTTTGAGAGGCCCAAGTTGGATTGTTGATAGCAGTTTGGTCTGAGTCCCACTCTTGCATTTTAGCTTGAGTGGGGGGTGGAACCATGAAGGTTGTTTGGCGCAGTGGCGGCTGGTGGGGGGAGGCAAGGGAGGCCGGGCCCCCTCAAACATTTCCGGAGGGAGGAGGATTAACCTTGTCTGTGATCTTGTTTAAAATGGCTCTATGTATTTTTATGTTCTTCTTACATAATATACATATTTATCGTAAAATTTGTTAAACGCAAGCACAAGTTAAACGTTTCAAAATCTCGCGCAATGTGGCTGCAAGCCGCGTTGCACCAATGTGCTACAACGTGAGGAACTTTATGAGTCCAGGCCTCCAGTCGTTCAGCCCCGTGGTGAAAACCAGGATTGTCCCGAGTTTATATACACCTTATATCAGTGTCCTGGAACTGTCTCGAAAACTAAAAATACCAAAACTTCTTATTTATTGTAAGACTGCATTAATTTTGTTCCACTAACTACAATGCCACTAAATGCTTGGAGCTCTAACGCCGTTCTCTGAGATAATCTACCGCATGCGTAGTGGGATATGATTCTTGCAATGTTAGACACGAGGGGATGAAGTACCTTCCACCCCCCTTTAATTGTTGCTGACATTTCGCTACCTGTGAAACCTTTCTGCACACATGCACAGGATTGTTTGGTTGTAGTCAAATATTTTAACATGGGGATGATTATGAAACATCTCTCCCTTGTCAGTAATCTTTGCCGCTATATTTAGGCCTTCATCTTGTGATACAAAGCTCATTTGAATTACAATAGGGAGCTTGCAATAATGTCATTTCCGGTATCGCACGGTAGCCATACTGAGGTACTCTGTAAACATTTGTTTACGTTCTTCCGACACTGCATTGTTGCAATATTGCAGATGTCCTTTGACTGACACATCAACTGTTTTCAAACAAAGGTTCCGTGTTATGACTGAAAACAAAATAAGAACAAGTTAACTCTGTTTGAAGACAATCATTTGCATATATTATCATTTTCTTGAACTTTAACCTGCACACATCAATCTATACGGCTTGAAACTGTGATATTTCCTGGATAATCTATGTGTCTTCTATTGAAAGAACAAATGTAAACAATTAATGTGTACCTCATAATGGCCGCCACGTGACGTCTATTGAAAGCTACCTATATTTATTTTTCTTATGTTTCAGAAGCTGCTTTGGTAAAATTCCAAACCATTAAAAGGGGCAACATCTAAAGATTTACTAATTACTTGTGTCACTTTGTACTTTTTACTGTGTGTGTCTATTATGTAGCTTTCAGAAATATTTTTTTAAATAAATCATGCTATGTAATGTAAATGAAAAAATTAATTTTAATTTACCTTCCAAATACATTCCAAAATATATACTCCAAAATAGATAATTAATAGGTTATGCATAATATGTTTCAAATTTATTACACATAATGCATTGTGAACAAATACTCCAAAGAAGATAATTAATACATTATAAAGAATGTGTTTTAAATATATTACACACAATAGATTATCAATAGCTTTACATGAATAGATCAACAATACATTACCTTTGATGTCATAAATTATTGTCTCAATTAATACAAATAAAACACATTTTCACATGTATATTATTAATTCATTTAAGAAAATGATTCATAAACATTTTATGAACTCGTTCATAATTCATTGTGTAATAGCTTTCAAATCTATTTAAATCCTTTTTAAATATAAGACAATGGGCCAAATTAAAAATTTATTTTTAGTAGCCTATATCAAAATACATTTTACATAATACATTTCTGTGATGAAATACATTTTATAAAACATATTATACATTTTTTTTCGTGTGGAGAGGGCAGCTCCAGGTGTAGCGCTGCTGACTGCAAGAGGCGTAGTCGCACTTACTACTTCTGAAACCAAACCAAATGTTTTATGTATGATATTTTTGGGGAAATGTATAGCCTAACTTGGACAAATAATGCTGCAACTTCAAACTACTACTTTTACTGATGTGGAAAGAGCGAAATCACGCAATTCTTTTCTTTAACACTTAACAGTTGAATTTGTAGAAGGCTGATGTCTATTTGACCAGATTTTTCAGAGCAATTTAGTCTAGATTGTCACCATCATCATTAGACGAAGACTTAGACTAAGTTCAGAATGATTGATTATTGGGGCTTAACGTCTCATATTTATGAAACGATGGCTAATCGAGACGATGAGCGGGTGATAATAAAGATGAGAAAGATAAGTTCAGAAGATATGCACCTCTTTTCTACACAATGTAAAGCAATCACATTAATAACGACAATGACTGCACTGTTATCGTTTATTCATACCCTCTACAGTACTGGTCGATCGGACATCATAGTCGATTGATAGACTCAAAATGTTGGCATCGAGCTTAGATTAGCCAGGAAACCTAGGAACCTCTAACAGAAAATTATCTGTGCGACGAACTCAATTTAGCATTCATCAATCAACAGAAATAACAAAATTACTATTTCAATGTCATAATCGGTTTCATAAGGTACGAATTATACATCTTCGACGACGCTCATTGGGAGGAGGGTGTGAAGTAAGCAGATATCTTTAGTTCGACATAGTTTGAAGCTCTACCCCGTAGTTACGTACCCAAGACCCAAGCATAACAAACGTGACATTATAAATGATATAATATATGAAATCTGTGTGAAAATATTATATGATTGTCGGGTTGTAAGGGGGGTAGGCGGTGGTCACAAAGCGATGGAGGGAAGCGGCATCAAACTGAGAAAATATCAGTTCTGCACAACATGTATACAAACATACCTTAGCAGTGAATGAGATCGTCTCCGTCGCCTCCAACGGCTGGGCCAATGCCACATGAGATACAACACACTTTAGGACCTTGCCGTTGTCCTTAGTCTGGCGGGTGAGTGTGAGTCTCTGTATGACAGATCCCTTCATCCAGGGCCACCTCCACGCGTCCTGAGGTTTGCCTAGAAAGTCCACCAGTGTATCCCTGCGGATTACATCATCTCCCAGGATCCAGGATATGTTGGCGACAGGACGAGCCCCCTTCACCTCACAGGTGGCCGTGACGCTGGCCTCCGTGTAGACAACACTCAGGGTTGGTGCGCTGGGGGGACCTGAAGCATGACATAGCAACACTGAGACATACAATCATCTAGCCTCGTGCAGCTTACAGGTGGCCGTGTAGACAACACTCAGGGTTGGTGCGCTGGGGGGACCTGAAGCATGACATAGCAACACTGAGACATACAATCATCTAGCCTCGTGCAGCTTACAGGTGGCCGTGTAGACAACACTCAGGGTTGGTGCGCTGGGGGGACCTGAAGCATGACATAGCAACACTGAGACATACAATCATCTAGCCTCGTGCAGCTTACAGGTGGCCTTGCAGACAACACTCAGGGTTGGTGCGCTGGGGGGATTTGAAGCATGACATAGCAACACTGATACATACAATCATCTAGCCTCGTGCAGCTCACAGGTGGCCGTGTAGACAACACACAGGGTTGGAGCACTTGGGGGACCTAAAGCATGACATGGCAACACTGAGACATACAATCATCTAGCCTCGTTCAGCTCACAGGTGGCCGTGTAGACAACACTCAGGGTTGGTGCGCTGGGGGGGACCTGAAGCATGACATAGCATCACAGAGACAAACAATCATCTGGCCTCGTGCAGCTCACAGGTGGCCGTGTAGACAACACTCAGGGTTGGTGCGCTGGGGGGACCTGAAGCATGACATAGCAACACTGAGACATACAATCATCTGGCCTCGTGCAGCTCACAGGTGGCCGTGTAGACAACACTCAGGGTTGGTGCGCTGGGGGGACCTGAAGCATGACATAGCAACACTGAGACATACAATCATCTAGCCTCGTGCAGCTCACAGGTGGCCGTGTAGACAACACACAGGGTTGGTGCGCTGGGGGGACCTGAAGCATGACATAGCATCACAGAGACATACAATCATCTAGCCTCATGCAGCTCACAGGTGGCCGGGTAGACAACAGTCAGGGTTGGTGCGCTGGGGGGACCTGAAGCCAGACATAGCAACACTGAGACATACAATTATCTAGCCCCGTGTAGCTCACAGGTGGCCGTGTAGACAACACTTGGGGTTGGTTAACTACTATTTACAATACGTGTAAGGCCTTTATGCAACATACGGGCCCAAATCTCAGCTAGTTATACAGATTGAAGGTCGAAAAGGGTTTCAATCGATTAAGAAGTATGATTACGATTTTAAAAACAGCTCACATATAGGGTCCTCCTACAACTAGTCACAATGTAGGTTAGTGTTTTATACAACAAAAGGACTCATATCTCAGTCATCCGTCAGTTTTTTCAGATAGACGGTCAAAAATTGGTTTCAATTGATTTGGACTAAGGAGTACCATACTTAAATTACTTTACAGTGGGGGTCTAGCCACTACTAGTCACAATGTAGGTTAGTGTTTTATACAACAAAAGGGCCCATATTTCAGTCTATTTTACAGATAGATCTTCGAAAATTGTTTAATTGATTAGATATATGATAACCGTTCTAAAAACAAATCACAGTAGAGGTCTAGATAAAACTAGTAACAATGTGAGTTAGGCCCTAATTCATGAAAAGGGCCCAAGTCTCAGTCACTTTTACAGCTAGGAGGTCAAAAATAGTTTTAATTGATTAAACGTGTCATAACGATTTTATAGACAGCTCACAGTGGGGGTTTAGCTATAACTAGTCAAAATGCAGGGTACGCTCTAATACAACCAAAGCGCTCATATCTTGGTCAGTTCTACAGAAAGCAGGTCGGAAGTAAATCTTTTTTGAATTGTTATAACCGTTCTTAAAACACCTCTTAGTGGAGGTCTAGCTACAACTAGTCACACTGTGTGTTAGGCCCTAATATAACAATGGACCCCATAACATAACGCACATGTGCATTGAAGATAGATAGGTTCTGACATCGGAGTTAATATCCAGGTCAATAATATTCAAAATATCACAAAACTGTATTCAAGTATTGTATTATTAAATTTTAATTTTAAAGTGTTATTTATTGAACCATATAATAAGGGAAAGTAATTTCTAAAACAGGTTTTTGTAGCTGCCATGAGTCTTGACCATTTATTGACTGAACAGTGACAAAGTGGTAGTCTTGTTGGTAAACCTACTTGCTACAATGAGAGTCATGTATCTGGAATCCATCTTGCTCCCGGCCACGCTGATCCAACCCCTGACCGGCCCGTTGTCCTCCTCGCTGACGTTGCTCACAGCCAGACCGCACTCGCCGCTCTGCAGTCCAGCCCCCAGGTAGCGATGCCGGCCGGCGCTGCTGGCAGACTCGGATCCCCGGTAGAAGTAAAGCTCCTTGCCTGGCGGGAAGAAGAAGCAGTAGCCCAACGGTTCCTGCGCCTTCAACATGATCCTCGCCTCCCCGCCCTGGAGAACGACGGCCTCCCTCGGTGTCAGGGTGTGAGAGATGGGGTCCCAGTCTGTAACCAGGGAGCAGATATACAACACTCCTATGGTGATGTTTGTGTTATAGTCCATACCAACTCAGTAACAATAAATTACTTGCTGACAGTTTATTTTTTTTTACTTTTGGTATTTTAATTTTTATGTTATTATTTTTGAAAGTTTATTTTGTGGGCAACGACGAACTCTACAACAAGTTCATACGTTGTTGAGATGGTTTACCGTAGGACACATTTGTTATGTTATTTTTGTCGATCCTTGCTATGTCGGTTACAAGACCCAGTTCCGCCAAGACTAGTATTAATCTAGGGAAATTCGACTAAACTCAAAAATCAACTAAACCCAAAAGAAATTGAACAGTAGGTTTTATGGTATCATAGTCATTAGAAAATTGAGCTCCATAACATATCCAAAATCCGCTTATATCCTATAAGCGGATTTTGGATATGGCGGTTTTTGGACAGTGGCGTTGGAACAGGGGGGGGGGGGGGCAGGGGGGGCGCCTACCCCTCCTGGACTTCGAGAGGGGGGGCAATAATAGTTATTTGTCCACCCTAGAACTAGAGTATTCTGCTAATATTTAATGTTTAAAAAATGTATAATACTGTTATTTTATTAACATGTCTTGTTACAGTCATGTATGCGCTTTTAAAAGCTCCCGCAAACGAGGTAGTGAAACACATTCTTCTTTGAAATCTAAAGGTGTGAGATAGAGACCTTCTGCACGTGCGTGCCATTAGCTACGTTACATGGCGTATTGAGTATTGGATTGGGATTGGATTGGATTCAGATCGATGCGTTTACATGACCCGAATTAATCACGCACTTAGTTCGTTATCAATACCAAGCGATTGCAATCTAGCGGTGTTTTTATGAACTTCTTATCCACTGCCATATTTAATCTGGCTATCAGAAAGTGGATGCACTAGGGGGTGTTATGCAGGCGGTTGTACCATAACCTTACTTTTGTTTTGTTTTTTGTCATGTTACCTCTTCACACGACCACACGTTTCGTTTAGACATTACTGCTCGTTTATTTAAGTAAACACGCACAGTCCGACGTCTGTGTTCGCGGTATGACGCTTTAAACCGCGGGCTGATCGCCGTTACTTGTCACAATACACACGTTCAACATAACAACCTTGGTGAATTCGATACGATACTAGAAAGTCGTTTACATGCACAGATTCAATACAATCTCTCAATACGATCCAAGCTTTTAGGGGATTGGATTCAACCGATCTAATCCGAGTTTAAAGTGTTTCCATGGTGGATTGAACAGCCAAATCGTACTCAATACCATATTGAATCCTCCATGTAAACATGGCTAATGTGTGTGTGTTCACTGTTTGCACTGAATAGATGTTTAGGAATATGAGAAAACTAGACACTGTTTCAGTTACTAGGAAAACGCTCTGTTTGACGCGTTGATAAGCGAGCGCGTCCATATATACGAACTTTCTGGCGAAAAGACCTCAAAGCTAATAAAAACAACAATGAACAAGTATTCAAGAATGCGCTTTGCAAAAATGTTTCTAATTGCCATAGCAATTGCACTTCCCGACATTGTTGAATGCAGTGCAATGTGCGTTGCTAAGAATTTTCGTTGTCATTCTGTCTAGTGTTTTCGCCGCGGTCCGCCACCATTACTAACAATTATTGACAGCAATAGAAATGTTATTTCTGCCTCTAATACAAATTTGATCGCGTGTAAATTAGTATATTTGTGATCGGACAAAAATTGACTATCCGATGGCTACCTCACATTTTGCTGTTACTGTGTTTCAGAAAACTATTTTCGAGTAACTTTTGTGTAACTTTGCCAATACTTATCAGATCGCTATACAATGAACGTATTCGTGACCGGAAACAGCTTTGGAAAAAATATGTCTCTCACATTTTTCCGCCATTTTGTTTCAAAAAAATATTTTGCAGTAACTATGGTGTCACTTTGTAACTTTTCGAACGATTTTGCCGCAAAACTTTACACTTTCAATCCACATCGAGCCTTGTAGATGGTTCAAATTTCAAGTGCAAGGAACCGTTTCCAATCTTACGGACGCCTGTGTCAAGACTTCACATGATAAAGAAATTCGATATCTCTTGATTCATACACAAATTCACTAAGAAAAATATAGTAGCATTAATAGTTTCATTACAAACATGGATGGCTATTATACTAGTACAATATAACCCTGGCATCTGCTCTCGGTCAAACTATGTTTTTGAGGGCACCTTACCGGATTACATCTATTTACCAATTGCAATTACCTGTAATGTACTGATTAAATAAATAAATAAATACTCTTTGATATTGTACGATTCTGAAACGTGTTCACAAACGTTCAAAACGTCACATGTGAAAAAAAATTGCCTTTGGAAAAAGGCCTCCGGCGGATGAAGCTTTCGCCCCAGATCCCTTCCTGGTTGCGATGTTCTCCCCCATGGTCCATTCTCGGATACGTCACTGCCTTCATGTGCCCCCCCTAACAAGTTGAACTTCCGGCGCTACTGCCAGCATGGAGTAATTTTATTAAAATTAGCTTTTAAGGGGACATTATATAATATAAACATGGACACACGTACATATGACATGACCTTAATATGACATGCTTTTTGTTTTAGACTTTAACGACAATTTTCCGACTATTTTTTAGCACATTCTGTCTTTTTATACAACTTTACCGTTCCCCAAAGGGGCTCAAATACAATTCAGAAAGCAAACGATTAAAAAGTAAAATCATGTTGGGTAATTACAAGCTAATTACACTAAATGCGTATCCATTTAGTGTGTTATTCATATTGCACTTACATTTTCAATTATAAAAAACCAATAACTCATCTTTGAAACTTGGTGTTTTGAACATCTCCGAAAATTAGAAGAGAATTGTTTAGAAAGTAATGAGTTCTCTTTCAATGAATCTTTCACCTTGATCTCAAGAAGTGTTAATTTATAATTCAATGGGAAATTAACATTGAAGTTTTCTTTTAAAGTAACTTCCTGCCCAACTGGAATTCATTAGTTACGTTTGTGTGGTATTTTTGCAAATGAAGCCGTCAGCTATATATTAAGGACACTGTTAACGCCGTTTATTCGACGCTGGGGTTTTGTATTTTCGTGGTGTTGGTATTTCTGTCTATTATTTCATATGTTTCGACTTTCGGCCAATCACGTCATTTCCCACAGTTTTCCCTATTTCAGCGCGTGGCACTATCTATTATCTCGTCAGTATTGTTCCAGTTTCCGAACTCGTCGGGTCAAGTTCAGTTTCTCTCTCGTTTACTCTCTCTTGCGACCAGACTGCTTCTACGCTGCTGTCCTGGGTTCAATCGCCTTCCAGGCATTTTTCATACTTCCTACTTTTCTCTTCCAAACTCGAGTTTCTGTCTTTCTATTTCTTTCTCTCGACGGCGACTTTCCACCTGTCGCTATTAACATCGCTTCGACTTTCGACCACTTCACATCTTGGGGTAAGTTTGAAGCTCAAAATATATACAGTCCACTAAAAACACCTCGGAGTGAACACCCCGGCTAAAACATATGGTCCTCGCGCAGCCAGATTGTCCGGTAAATTTCAGCATGTTTCTCAAAGATTTTCCCAATCAAGGTCAGTCCTTAGTTGGTCGCACAATATACACGTCATTGAGTGTTGTGTGTTTCCGATCTCGTATTCTATTGATTGTGCTGTTCAGTGTGTGTCTCTTACGTACGTCGTACATCCCTTGTACTTCTTACATTGTCGTTTGCATTTTCGTTCATAGGCCTAATGGTCAATATTACGGCAGAACTAAAAAAGTTAGTTGCTCGACGCGAGTTTATATTCGCGTCCGCCCAACGAACGTACACTGCGTTCGAAAAAATAAAACCTGAACAAGTTGAGTCGTATAGGCCTTGGTTCGATGAATTATCTCTTTTGAAATCGGATTTTCAAGAAATTTAAATGTCCATTGCCGATCTCAACACTCAAGTAGTTCTTCCTGCCAAGCCGATCGAAATAGACAAAGTTCAGGAGAGTTTTGAAACGTTGTTTTATGCTGCCAAATCTCGGTTTCTCACGGCTGATCAATTAAATCAGCGTCCTGCTGTGACTCAACCTGGGTCTCTACCCGCTTCAGTAAAACCATCCATTGCATTGCCTGTCATAGATCTTCCCAAGTTCAAAGGTGACATTTGTAAATGGCCCGAGTTCTATGCTCTATTCAAGTCTCTTATTGATGATAATAAGTCATTTAGTAATGTCGTTGTCTGAAATACCGTTGGCACTCATCTCAGAGTTTCAAATAATTGAGGAAAATTATCCCCTCGCTTTGCAAACGCTCGTCTCTCGTTATCAAAACAAGCGATTATTAGGGAGCTTGTATGTTCACAGGATTTTAGATTTTGTTCCTCTGAAAACGTCATCTTATGACGGTCTTCAAGCATTTCTCAAAGTACATCGCAATTCTGTCGACTCTTTGAAAGCCCTGAATATTCCTGACCTGGGCGATTTCCTTCTACTGTGTTTGACATTAGCTAACCTCGATACGTCATCGCGCAAGGCTTTTGAAACCAAACAATCGTCTAATTCGACTCCCGAATATAAATCGCTTATTAATTTTGTCGAAGACCAATCTAAAAGTAATGGAGTTATGTGCTGTCGGTAAAAACTCAGTTACTTCTGTCAAAAGTTCTCCCCCTGTGAAGAAGGTCAATACGTTGATGGTGTCATCTGATGTTTCGAACTTGAGTTCAAAACCATCTCACAATGACTCATCTCGCAATCACGCTCATACTAACGTGTCCACTTGTCCGTTATGTAAGGCTTCGCATTCATTCCATCAATGTAATGCTTTCCGTGGTTTAAAACCCTTTGAAGGGATGTGGTTTCAATATGTAACCACATATATAATAATTATTTCTGATGCTGTGAGGTGGTTCTGCCTTGAAACCACAGTTGCAAAGTGAACTGCCGCGCCATCTAGCCGCCGCGCATCGAACTCTGGGTGTTTGCATCGTATCTGGCGGATGTTTTACCAGCTTTCATAGATTTAATTTCCAAATAATTTTTTTTTTTTTACAAGACTGTGATGGAATTGTTTGCTGATTGACACATGCCATCAAGAAACTGCAGTTCAGCTAAATATGATAATAATAGTATATTTAACTACTGAAATGATATAATTATCACATATAACTATAAATGTGGTCACTAGTGACTAATAATTACGTGGTTTCTCTAGATAACCACTTCTCACATGTAACAAGTTTAACATAACCTCACTTAATTTGTAAACAGGTTTTACAGGTTTCACATGTTTCTAATGTTGTTTATATTTATTCATTTAGATGTCACGCCGGGTATGTCTTCGGGAAGACTCGATACTCCAATGTTTTGAAGAGATTTCGAGTGATTATACCTTACTTATACCTTTTCCTATGTGTGAGGTGGTTATGTGTAGAGACCACATCATATTTGAAAAACTGATGAACTCAAAATTATGAAAAACATTTTTTTGAATGCCTGCACAAGAAAGAAATCATATCATAGAATAAAAATGTATTATTTTTTATTTTCCCTAATACACCCCTCAAAGGCAACCGTAGACCAACGTTACGACACTCTGCGACAGTTAAAATGCTGTTTTAATTGTATTGGTGCACATCTGCGAACCCAATGCAGTTCGACAAAGTCTTGTTCCGTGTGTCATAGTACCAAACATCACTCTATGTTGCATGTAGACTCCACTCAGTCTTCCGTGGACGATACTCCTGTCTCCGATCAAGGCCATCAGGTGCCACAGACTCTGTCGTGTCAAGTCCGGGGTTCGAACTCCACTCATCAAACCGTCATATTTGGCACCATTCGCGCATTCATAAGTGATGCCCACGGGATATTGCACCCATTTCATGCGGTTATTGACTCCGGGTCGCATATCTCTGTCATCACTAATTCGTTAGTGCAACGTTTGGGTTTAAAGGTCAAACCAGCCACCGCCCAACTGTCAGGTGTTGGTTAAATTCACGCTCGTGTGCATGGTATCGTTCAATGCAGTATAGCTTCTCGACGTTCTAAGCAACCGGCTATGCATGTCAACGCGCACGTTCTTTCAACTATTGCCGGCAATTTGCCTACTTCCTCCGTGTCCACTGAGGTCATAAAGCGCTATCATGACCTCGACCTCGCTGACGATCACTTCAATGTTCCCGGACCCATTGATTTTCTCATTGGTGCCGATCTCTACTCTGACATTCTCTGTAAAACCGGAAACACGATCGTGGGCAGCAAACCTGCCACACTCAACACGGTTTTTGGTTGGGTGATTTTGGGTCCAGTCAACTCTTCTCAACCTGCACCTGAGTCATCCTACTCTTTTCTCGCCGTGGCCAATACTCCTTTGGAACACACTCTTCGTCTCTTCTGGGAAACAGAAGAAGTTAGTCAACCCCCCTCTCTAGACCCATTGGATTCGCTCGCTGAAGAGCATTTCATTAAAACCCACTCTCGCGACCCATGCGGTCGCTACTCGGTCGTTCTACCTTTCAAGCCTGACTGCATCATGCCAGGCAATAATCGTGACGTCGCGCTCAAGAACTTTGTCAGTTTGGAGCGTCGTCTAAAGCGTGATCCTCCACTTCATGACACCTATCACGAGTTCATGAGTAAATATGCTTGTTCACTGCATATGCAGCCTGCTCCTCAACCTTCAAAGTACATTATCCCGCACCATTGTGTACACAAGGTCACAAGCTCTACCACTAAATTGCGAGTGGTATTCAACGCCTCCTCCCCTGATAAACGTGGAGTTGCTCTCAACCACTTCTTGCTCAGTGGTCCCAAACTTCAGAGTGACCTTCTCCGGGTTCTCACCACCATTCGTGTCTATCCCGTAGCCCTGTGCGCGGACGTGAGACAGATGTACCGTCAAATCCTTTTACACCAGGACGACCGTGTATATCAGCACATATTTTGGCGTTCTGAGCCTTCCTCCCCTGTTGTTGAGTACGAGCTCAACACAGTGACTTACGGTCTCACGCCCTCTGCTTTCCAGACCCAAAGAGTGTCAGCAACTTGTCAAGGACGAGGGCACGCAGTTTCCTCTCGCTTCACGCGCCCTCACTTCAAACATCTACATCGATGACATAGTATTCGGTGCTAGTGACTTTGACGAAGCTCTCGCGCTTCGCGCTGAGTTGCAATCAATCACTCAGTGCGCCAGGGTCGAACTTCGCAAATGAGCTAGCAACTCTCCCGACGCTCTTAGCGCTCTTCCCCGGGACCACCTGGAGACTCCCCTGGTATTCTCCAACGATGAGCAGACTCTGGAAATTTTCGGATTGTTGTGGGACCCTCGCTCTGATTGCTTCAGTTTTCACACTCTACCTTTCGAAGGTTGTGTCACCAAACGTTCCATACTCTACTACATTGCGCGCATATTCGACCCTTTCGGGGTTCTCACCCTTTCCTCTCCTGGATGAAGGTGTTCATGCAGAATCTCTGGCTCTTGCGCGTGGAGTGGGACGAATCACTTCCGGAGTCGCTTTCTCAGACTTGGATCACTGCTATCGAAAGCGTGTCCAAGTTGAGTGATGTCAGTGTTCCGCGCCTCCTTGTTTTGAGTGACGCCACCTACCGGCTTGTGGGGTTTTGTGACGCCTCCGAGAAGGCCTATGCTGCATCTCTGTATTTGCACGTTGAGACGTGCTCGCAATCTCATGTCAGACTGTTGAGAGGCACTGGAGCAAGGTCGCGCCCGTCAAGCTTCTCACTGTCCCTAAACTGGAGCTCAGTGGCGCATTGTTATTGTCTCGGGTGTTGAAAGATGCCCTGCCCGCTCTCGAGTCCTTGCACATAGAAACAGTGTTGCTCTATACGGATTCCACTATCTTACTTGCCTGGCTCTCTTCCCTCCCGCATCAGCTTAAGACTTTCATCGCCAATCGAGTAGTCGAAATTCTTGAGACCACTTCTCCTCTGAACTGGTCTCACGTTAGTTCCGAAAAGAACCCTCCCGACTGTGCCTCTCGGGGACTTCTCCCCTAGGACTTGTTGAAACATCCCATATGGTTCTCTGGACCCCCATTCATGCGTTCGCCCCCCTTTACGAGGCCTCGCTCGGTCCCCTCGCGTGAATCTAGCCACGAGGTTTCTGAGCTAAAAGCGTCTCCCACAGTTCTGATCAGTCTTGATCCCGTTGTTGATCCTCTACTTGTTAAGCTGCAAAGCTTTTCCTCGCTTGTCAAAGCCAAGCGCGTGTTTGGTCACGTGGTACGCTTTTCCCGCATTTTGCTTGCTCGCCAAAGTCACCTTGCCCCCCCACCCACAGATCCCCTGCTTCCGTTCGAGCTTGAGGACGCGATGCGTTTGTTCGTACGCATCACTCAACGGCATTATTTCGCCAATGAGTACAAGCAATTGGCGAAACACTCGCCCTTGTCTCACCGCATCGCCCCCCCTCAAACCCTTTATTGACTCCCGTGGGTTTCTCAGGGTGGGCGGCAGACTTCACTACTCTTCACTTCCCGAAGACGCACGTCATCCTCTCTTGCTTCCCAAAGAAGCTCATCTGTCCGCACTCTTGTGTGATGCTTTTCATCTCACGTCATTGCACTCTGGCCCTCGCACTGTGCAAGCTCTCATTCAGCAGATGTATTGGATTGTTGCTTTACGCGGTTTATTGCGGCAACGCACTCGGCGCTGCTTAACCTGTTTCAAATTCCGCGCCAAGCCTGTTCAGCCAATCATGGCTGATCGTCAAGGGTTATTTGTGCCTGTTCATCTGCATGGCCACTAAGGCTATTCACCTAGAGTTGGTCTCGGACTTGTTCACTGAAGCCCTTCTGGCCTAACTTGATCGGTTTCTCGCTCGTCGTGGCCTCCCCGCTCTTATTTATTCCTACTGTGGCCGAAATTACGTAGGTGCTGCCGGTACGCTCCGCGAGATACACGATTCTCTCACCTTAGCTGAAACAACTATCGCTGACCAGCTCGTTCTACGTTATGTTCAGTAGCATTTCAACCCCCCTTACGCCCCTAATTTCGGTGGCCTATGGGAAGCTGGAGTGAAATCCGCCAAACTACTTCTGCATAGATTAATTAAGGATTCCTCCCTTAATTTTGAGGAGTATTATGTTAGAGTAGTAGCCCTGTTTGCACGTATTGAAGCCGTGTTGAACAGTCGACCTCTTTGTGCCACTTCGTTCGACCCCCTGGAAGGCCCTGATTACCTTTCCCCCGCCCACTTGTTGATTGGCACCTCACTTCTCGCACCTCCTGAAACAGCTATCGCCGAGTCTACTGCTCACCTTTCTCGTTGGCATCAAGTCCGTCAGCTGTACAATCCTTCTGGATGCGTTGGTCCAGAGAGTATCTGCATACGCAAATGCAGCGTGGGAAGTGGGTGCGCGCGTGTCCTAATCTCAAGGTCGGTGACGTCGTCTTCGTGTTGGAACCCGCCTATTGGCAGGGTGGTTCAAGTGTGCCCTGGGAACGACAACGTCGTCCGAGTCGCGTCTGTTCGCACGTCTATAGGAGTGTTCACCCGGCCGGTAAACAAGTTAGTTACCCTCCCCCCTTTTTAGTCGTTCGTTTCGGAGTGATGTTAGATTTAGATTCGTAGTTCATAGTTTGTTATTTCCCATTGTCCTATCTAAAATTGGTCTATTTTAGGTGGGCGGTATGCTCGCGCCGTTTATTCGACGCTGGGGTTTTGTATTTTCGTGGTGTTGGTATTTCTGTCTATTATTTCATATGTTTCGACTTTCGACCAATCACGTCATTTACCACAGTTTTCCCTATTTCAGCTCGTTGCACTATCTCTTATCTCTTCAGTATTGTTCCAGTTTCCGAACTCGTCGGGTCAAGTTCAGTTTCTCTCTCGTTTTCCTCTCGTGCGTTCCCGGACTACAACGACTACTTCTACGCCGCTGTCCTGGGTTCGTTTTCCTTCCAGGCGTTTTTCATACTTCCAACTTTTCTCTTCCAAACTTGAGTTTCAGTCTTTCTATTTCTTTCTCTCGACGGCAACTTTCCACCTGTCGCTATTAATATCGCTTCGACTTTCGACCACTTCACATCTTGGGGTAAGTTTGAAGCTCATAATATATACAGTCCACTAAAAACACCTCGGAGTGAGCACCCCGGCTAAAACACACACTCTTTCAAATTGTGACATATATGGAAGGCGGGTATGGTTTGATCTAGGAAGCTTAGTAAAAAGAAGAGTTTTTTAAGGAGATTGATTAATGGGGCTTAACGTCTCATATTTATGCAACGATGGCTAATCGAGACGACGAGCGGGTGAAAATGAAGATGAGAAAGATGATAATGAAGAATAAAGCCACATCCGAATCAGATCCATTGTACGTCGCGTGAGTCGTCATAAGGGAGTCCAGCAAGGGAGGGCAGGGCCAAGTGGGAGGAGAAATATTCAATGGGACAGTGGGGGGGAAAGGGGATTGGGGTGTGGACTGCACTTCGTCTGACTTCTCCTCCTCGACCTGTCCGGCTAGGGTGGCCCTACCAGAAGCATACGCTTCCGCCGGCATAGCTCTCGGGATCAACAAAGTACGCAAACCTGCCCACCACGATAAGGTGGCAGTCCCTGGACAGGTTAGAGTTTTTTAAATTGTTAAAAGTTGTGTGTGAGGTTGCTAGGGACAGAGACAGTTTAGTTAAGGCCGGTTTATGATTGACGGAAACGGAATTGGGAAACGTGATTGTGAATGTTGGTAGATAGCAAACACGGCGGAGCGTTTATGATTGACGGGTTGCCAACGCGAGACGGCAACGCGATCGGTAAAGCTCGCCAAGTCCCAACTTTGGCGTTCACGTTGCCGTCTCCGACACGGTGTACGTATGCGCAGAGTAAACAAACATGGACGACACCAAACCAACCAATAAAAAACGCAGCTGACAACAACAACAACAAGCCGAGAATTGTCGACTTCAGACGAATAGACCCGAACATATTCCGAGTACCAGTTAATCGTAAACGCTTATTTCACGTCTCCAGAACACACTTCCAACCACGATTCCGTTTCCGTCAATCATAAACCAGGCTTTAGTGTGTTGAAAGAAAGACCGAACGAACAATTTGATGTTGGGGTGGAGAGACAGATAGTTCGTGTGGAGTCAAAACAAATAGAGAGAATTATGGTTAGGATTATAGAATAACAGTTGGGTTGTGCATTACTAAGTGAAAGGAGTGAACTTGAAGACGAAGATTGCTCGTGCCTACGAAGGGGAATTCCTCTTCGAGAACGACAGTCTTCGTGTTGAGCGAGCAGCGAAGCCATCAAGGGTAAGTGCATGCCACTGAGTTAGAATATTACATTTTTGTCTTCTCGAGATTCGGGCTAAGGTATTTGACAATTTGGCGACCAACGTGAGGGCCTCGATTAACTACAGCGACCGAGAGGGTAGATGTCGTCTGACCATAGATCAATATAAGAGAAGTTTGTCTAGGGATTGGTTTAAATTTTGAGTTAGATAAGTAGTATAAAGTTCGAGATTGTCCGAGGTGTAGGATTGTTAAGTGTATGAATTGAATAGGGTCGTGGAGTAGTGGTTCAAGGGAATTTGAAGTAACAAAGAGTGGTTAAACAATGGAGAGGGAGCGTGACGATATTGAAGGGAGCTTGATGATGGATGGTCCACATGAGGATGAGGATCTCAAGAGCATGATAAGGAATTTAATGAGGATGCAAGTAGGTGCGACAGCCAAGATTCAGACGGCTGTAGTAGAGATAAAGAAAGGGCAGGATGAGATGAAGAAAGGGCAGGATGAACAAGCTAGGGCTTTGGACGAAATGAAGAGGGATATGGTTAAGCAGGTGTATATGGAGAAGTTGATGGAAGAAATGACCGCGGAAATGAAAATGGTAACTTTGGGAAAGCAGTTTAATGGACAAGTAAGAGTTGATACAGTTCTAGGAGACGAAGGAGGTCAAGAAGATTTAAGATGCGCAGGAGATTTAGTAAGAGGAAAAATAGATGTCGTAGAAGGGATGGACGAGTTGGATCTAGAAGATGTAGGAGATCACGTTGCAAAAAAACGAAGACGATTTAAGATGTGCCGGAGGTATAAGAAGAGGAAAAATAGATGAAGTAAAAGAGATTGAAGAGTTAGATCGAGGTGATGTAGGAGATCACGTTGCAAAAGACGAAGAAGATTTAAGAGATGTAGGAGGGGTAGGAAGTGAAAAAATAGATGTTGTAAAAGAGATTGATGTGAAGTAAGAAGCTTTAACGGTTGATACGGAAGATAAGGATATAGATGTGGGGCAAGAAGATATTTTGGTCAGTAATAAAGAAGATGAGCAAGGAAAAAGGGTGGTTGATGAGAAAGATAAAGAGATAGCTCTGGAGCAAGAAGATACCGTGGTTGATAAGGAAGATAAGGATATAGCTGTGGGGCAAGAAGATACTTCGACCAATAATAAGGAAGAATGCGATTGGTATGAGAAAGAATGGCTGATTGTGGGAAGAGACTGGAGTAAGTTTAGGGGTGGAACAAGTTCACGTTATTGGTGTTTGAGTAATTCTTTGGAAATGGTCCAAACAGAGATTGAAGGGTAGAGATGTTATTGTGATACTGTAGTAAGGATATGGTAAAAAAAAAATTTTGGGGGAGTAAATTTTGTGTTTCGAATGAGACAAATTCGGAATTGTAGTATTATGAAGATCGTTTGAAAAATAGGAAATAGGTGAGTTTAATGAGGATCGGCATGAATAATAGGAAGTTATGATAAAGGAACGACGAATCGATCTTGGTAAAAGTCAGAAGTTGAAAATAGAATTATTGAAGGAATATTGTTTTCGGTAATTGACGTAGGTATGTTTTTTCCATTTTTGTGCAACGAAATTTAAATGTCGACAAAAAATTAAAAAACATGGGGGGTAATAGTGTTGTCATAATAGTGTTGTCATAATAGTGCTGTCATAATAGTGTTGTTAAAATAGCGTTGTCATAATCAGAGCTGGGCAGTATCGAAAATACATGTATTTGAAATACATTTGTATTTTGTATTTTGTATCGAAAATACCCGGGATTAAAGTATCTTGTATTTTGTATCGAAAATACATTTTTCAAAGTATTTTGTATTTTACAAAATACTTCTCCCAACAAAATACATTAAATTCATCTACTACTGATGATGATGACTTTTTCGCTTTTGAAAAAGAAGACAATATGGTCGATACCCCTCTTCGTTTTAGAAATTACACTAAAGGAGAGTTGGAAGTACTACAAAACCTCCAAGATATACGCAGAGACATTCAAATACTAAGCTTGTATCCGGCCATAAAACAAATGTTTCTGCATTTCAATACAAGCTTGACGTCAAGTGCCCCAGTGGAGAGGATGTTTTTATTTGCCAATATTATAAACAATTCACGCAGAAATGCATTATCGGACGGATTGTTCCAAAAACTTGTAATTCTGAAAGCCAATGGCCAATGGGCAGCAATGAGTGTAATTTGAATCAAGCTAGTGCTACAATCATTGTTTGTATTGTACTGTCCGTAACATGATGATGAATAAATTAATGTTCTAAACATAAACTGAGCACTTGCTTTTTTTAAACCAACATCCAACATTTTAAAAGCAAAAAATTTTGGTTGTTCTTTATTTCCCGGTAGTTGTCTGTTGTAGCATAGAGAAATGTATTTTATTTTAAGTATTTTTGAAAATGCAAATGTATTTTGTATCGAAAATACATGTTTTTAAAAGTATCTTGTATTTTGTATCTAAAATACATTTATTTCAGTATTTTGTATCTAAAATACAAATATTTGAGTATTTTGCCCAGCGTTGGTCATAATAGTGTAGTCATAATAGTGTTGTCATAATAGGGTTGTCATAGTGTTGTCGAGTGGTTGATGGTACCTGTGGTATAAATAATAAAAAAAGGTTTTTTTTTATTCACTGAGTGGTGGATTTTTTTTGTTAAAAGGAATGTGGTGGGTCACCTTGCCTGTGATACATTATCTGTGATATACAGAAAGAAGAAAAAAAAAGATTTTTTTTATTCACTGGGTGGATTTTTTTTGTTTAAAGGAATGTTGCATGTAGTAAGGCAGACATTGTTGGCAATTACAGAGTGGCATTGTTGAGGTATAGCCGAACTTTGATCGTAGTTGGAGTTTTGACGAGGTGGTCAGTATGAATGGAGGATATATTCGTTAAGGTGATTGTCATTCAGGGTATAATTATTTCTATATTCCTCATTAACATGACGAATATAAGAAATAGGGGGGTAATTGTGACATATATGGAAGGCGGGTATGGTTTTATCTAGAAAGCTTAGAAAAACAAGAGTTTTTTAAATTGTTAAAGTTGTTGTGTGTGAGGTTGCTAGGGAGAGAGACAGTTTAGTTAGTGTGTTGAAAGAAAGACCGACAGAACAATATGATGTTGGGGTGGAGAGACAGATAGTTAGTGTGGAGTCAAAAGAAATAGATAGAATTATGGTTTGGATTATAGAATAACAGTTGGGTTGTGCATTACTAAGTGAAAGGAGTGAACTTGAAGACGAAAGCTGCTCGTGCCTACGAAGGGGAATTCCTCTTCGAGAACGACAGTCTTCGTGTTGAGCGAGCAGCGAAGCCATCAAGGGTAAGTGCATGCCACTGAGCTAGAATATTACATGATTTTTGTCTACTCGAGATTCGGGCTAGGGTAAGATAAGATAAGATAAGATTTTTATTCACCATCAGACCTGTACATGGTACAAATATTGGTTTCGTCAGATTATTTTACAGATATTTACAATTTTATAAACAGCTGGCTGATACAGGGTGCCAGATATTCTATTGGCACTTTTTAAGATAGGGGCGAGGAGAACTCATTCACTGTTCAACCAAATCTCTTTAACATTTTTAAAATGCGTTCATAATTACTTAGGTTTAAGACTGATAAATCGGGGTTTATAAATACAAATTTACGTTCAATATTTTTTTTTTTTTAACTTAAATTCCTTCCTTTTTCGCCTCAACAATTATTTTTCACTTAATCGATACGTGTTTATGTTAAGTGTATCATAATCATACCTAACCGTTTTTTTAATTTTATTCTTCAGTTACTTAATGAATGTTAGAAGCCGTTTTTGAAGCCCGGTAAAAGTGTACTTAAAGCAGAATGTGAACAGAAAAAACAATATATTAAAAGACTTAAAGTGTAATATTAAGATGCTGATGTATTTGTGTAAGTATTTTCAGGCTGATCGGTTTATATTTGTTAAATTTAAATAATTTAATTATCTATAGTGATTGCCATATCAACTAGCACAGCGGCAAATTTTGGGTTCAATCGCGGCTGGTTTATTGCTCTCTTTGTACGAGGTTGTAAACTTCAATCACGTTGACGGGTTCTCCGACCAGCAAGAAGGGTAGATGCGTAGCTTCCAAAAACAAGTGACCTCCAATTATTTTGTCTTCAAAATAAATAACCTAAAATCTAAGTTAACATCACGTACCGAATTTGAGGATCGCTTAACTTAATAATTAAAACTAAATAATTGTGTTACCTCGTTGATACAGTGGGGGGAGTAAGGTATTTTTTGCGCTGTCGTTGGAGGCCAATATGGCTTGGAGCTGCCTGTACTTCAAGGGATGGTGAGTACTTTGCAGAAGAAAGGCATGATTGACATTTATGGTCTCTAATAACACCAACAACTTCTTATGAGGCTTGATTTTACAACTGTGTAAGTTGAAATAGAAAATACTATTGACCCTACTGTCCGCTTAAAAGCTTATTTTCTTACATTTATCTTATGCGGATTATTGTAATTTCCCCTACACCATACAAAGATAAAGTCAAGTCCCAAACATGAAAAAAACCACCACGAACCGGGAATCTAGCCATAATGCTTCTGCATTGCAATCAGGAATAAACTAAACCCACTAGACCAACGAGCCACACAACGCGCTCAAGTGTGTGGAAACAGTGAAACTCACCTTCAGCATAGAGGTCAGCCCAGGCGTAGCTCCAGCCACCGTTCCCAGCTCGGACTCGACAAGCAACCATCCATCCCTTCAAGCCCGTCACCTTCAGGGCGACCCCGCAGTCCCCCGCCCCCAGACCCCGGCCGCTGTAGCTGTAGCCGGTGAGCGCAGAGGTCAGATGGGTAGTGTTGGCCTGGGACAGAGACCCCCGACTAAGATCCAGCAGTGGACCTTCCTTGCCCTCCCCGTCCCACCACGTGAACTGACACCCGGCCAGGGCTTCGCCAGCAGAGCAGTTGTAGGTGAATGTGTGGAGGGCTTCGGATACTCGCACGTAGTTCGGGGTCATGGTGAGGTTGAAGGACGCCACCCCTGAGACACAGAACAAACACAATTATGTCGCGTTGCAATACAACTGACACCCGGCCAGGGCTACGCCAACGGAGCAGGTGAAGGTGACAGTGTGGAGGGCTTCGGATACTCGGACGTGGTTCGGGGTCATGGTGAGGTTGTAGGACGCGACCCCTGAGACACAGAACAAACATTTTGTTTGTTTGTTTATTTAATTATTTATTTAGGTGTAGCGCTGCTGACTGCAATCGACGTGGTCGCACTTACTGCTTCTAAAACCAAAGCAAATGTTTTACGTATGATATTGTTGGGGAAATGTATAGCCTAACGTTAACAAATAATGCTGCAATTTCAAACTACTACTTTTATTAATGTAGAAAAAGAGAAATCACACATTTCTTTAAGACTAAACAGTTAAGTTCATAGAAATCTGATGTTTATTTTACCAGATTTTTTATTGCAATTTAGTGTAGATTGTCATCATCATCATTGGAAATGGCTATTTTACAACGCTTATATTAGCTTGCTTTGTTTGTTTATCTAGACGGAATCTTTGAATCGATATTTCACCTACTTCTAATGTCCGATCAAAAAGAAATTTTTCACACAGACGTATTCTTAATGACAATACATGAATCAACTGTCATATTAACTAAATTGTCAATATTAATTCATCATAATTAATTAATGAATTAATCTTTTATATTGGAATCGATATTTCACCCACTTTCCAACGTTGAATCGAGCTAAAAACATTTAAATAAACAATTAAAAAATTAAACAATTAAAAACATAAAAAATCAAGGTTAGTGGATGATGATCTTGTGTGCATCAATAACCTTGATAAAAAATTTAAACTGATTTTTAATTTCAATTGAAGAGAATGTGTAGGCTAGGCCTAGTTACTTTTCTAAATTCTCCCATAGCCACATAATCCCACTTTCCGTAAGCATTGTTGGCCGACCGCTGGATCGTGCATGGACGGAACTGAACGAAATTCAAGTTTGCAATGCGAGCACGCTAGTTTGCGAGTAAAGTTTACAAGTACAAGTACACAAGTATGCAGTCTTCAAAATTCGCACACGTCCAGAGAGCACATATTCGATTGCGATTCTTTAAGACTTAAAAGTATAAAATAATATTACAAGAAAAAATATTTTTTTTTTAAACAACGCTTTTTTTAAATGCACTAAAAGGGAAAAAAAAATTTTCACCCGACAAATTTTGCATCGCTCGGAAAATAATAAGCGTTGGGCGCTTTCCCTGCATAAACAGCAGAATACTGTAATCTATGTCAGCCAACGGTTTAGCCGCGGTCGCTTAGCCGGTTCCCATACGAACACCGAAGTTAAGCAACCTCGGGCTAGGTCAGGAGGTGGATGGGTGACCACTCACCTCTGAAACACTAGTAACCGTTGGTTAGAGCAGATTGGAGGGTTTGAAAGCTTGTGTAACAGCTTCGTTCTTCTCGTCAACTGCTCGGCAGTCCAGGTTAGTGGAGGAACCTATATGACTGGTCAAAGTTACACTGTCCTTTCGGAAGGGACGTAAAGCCGATCGTCCCCTTGGTACTTGTCGACAGGAGTAGGCTACGTGCCGGTACGTACCAGGCTTCCCCTCCTCCCTTCCTCATTATCATTCATCAATCATCACTTATCAGGCAAAAGAGGGCATTGTGCCCTACACTGGCCTTAATTACAAAAAAATAAACAAATAAATAAATAATCTATGTCAATACCGAAAGCGCCCAACGCTTATTATTTTCCGAGTGAGGCATAAATTTGTTGGGCGAAAATTTATTTTTACTTTTTAGGGCATTTAAATATAAGCATTGTTTTAAAAAATTATTTTTTCATGTAATATTTTAGACTAGGTTCAGAAGATATACACCTCTTTTCTACACAATGTAAAGCAATCACATTAATAACAACAATGACTGCACTGTTATCGTTTATTAATACACTACAGTAAATTGGGAGATCAGACATCAAGGTCGATCGATAGACTCGAAATGTTGGCATCGAGCTTAGATTAGCCAGGAAACCTGGGAACCCTTTACAGAAAATTATCTGTGCGACAAACTCGTCTTAGCATTAATCAATCAACAGAAATAACAAAATTACTACTTCAGTGTCATAATTGGTTTCATTATGTCCGAATTATACATCTTCGATGACGCTCATTGGGAGGAAGGTGTGAAGTGAGCAGATATCTTTAGTTCGACATAGTATGAAGCTCTACCACGTTGTTACGTACCCAAGACCTAATCATAACAAACATGACAGATTATGAATAATATAATATGAAAAGTGTGTAAAAATGATGTGATTTTTGGGTTGAAACTGGGGTAAGCGGTGGTCACATAGCGATGGTGGGAAACAGCATCAAACTGAGAATATATCAGCTCTACACAACATGTATACAAACATAACTTACCGGTGAATAAGATCGTCTCCGTCGCCTCCAACGGCCGGGCCAAGGTCACATGAGATACAACACACTTTAGGACCTTGCCGTTGTCCTTAGTCTGAAGGGTGAGTGTGAGTCTCTGCACAACAGATCCCTTCATCCAGGGCCACTTCCACGCGACCTGAGGGTTGCCTAAAGTGTCCACCAGTGTATCATTGCGGATGACGTCATCTCCCAGGATCCAGGATATGTTGGCGACAGGACGAGCCCCCTTCACCTCACAGGTGGCCGTGACACTGGCCTCCGTGTAGACAACACTCAGGGTTGGTGCGCTGGGGGGACCTGAAGCATGACATAGCAACACTGATACATACAATCATCTAGCCTCGTGCAGCTAACAGGTGACCGTGTAGACAACACTCAGGGTTGGTACGCTGAGGGGAACTGTAGCATGACATAACAACACTGAGACATACAATCATCTAACCTCGTGCAGCTCACAGTTGGCTGCTTAGTCACAATGTGGGCCTTTATACAACAAAAGGGCCCATATCTCAGTCAGTTATTCAGGAAGAAGGTCGGAAATGGTTTCAATCGATCATGACGTATGATTGCCATTTTAAAAACAAATAACAGTGATGGTCTAGCTACAACTAGTCACAATGTGTGTTAGAATCCAATTCAACAAAATGGCCCATATCTCAGTCAGTCTAGCAGATAGACGGTCGAAAATGGTTTCAATCAATTTAGACTTATGATAAGTTTTATAAACTCCTCACAGTGGGGGTCTAGCTACAACTAGTCACAATGTGTGTTGGGCCCCAATACAACCAAGGACTCTATAATATAATGCACACGTGCATTGAAGATGGATAGGTTCTGTCATCAGAGTTGTTATTAAGGTAAATTATATTCAAAATATCACTAAACTGTATTTATATTAAAGTTTGTATTATTGAATTTTAAATTTAAAGTGTTATTAATTGAACCATGACAATAAGGGAAAGTAGTTTTCTAAACCATATTGTTGTAGCTGCCGTGAGTCTTGACCATTCATTGACTGAACCGTGACAAAGTGGAAGTCTTGTTGGTAAGCCTACTTGCTACAGTGAGAGTCATGAATCTGTGTTCATCCTTGTGCCCGGGCGCTCTGATCCAACACTTGACCGGCCCGTTGTCCTCCTCGCTGACGTTGCTCACAGCCAGACCGCACTCGCCGCTCTGCAGTCCAGCCCCCAGGTAGAGATGCCGGCCGGCGCTGTCGCCAGACTCGGATCCCTGGTCGAAGTTAAGATGCTTCTTGTCTGGCGTGTGGAAGCGGCACACGCTCACCGGTCCCTGCGCCTTCAACGCGAACCTCGCCTCCCCGCCCTGGAGAACGACGGCCTCCCTCGGTGTCAGGGTGTGAGTGATGGCGCCCTCGTCTGTAACCAGGGAGCAGATATACAACACTCCTATAGTGAAGTTTGTGTTATAGTCTATACAAACTCAGTCAAATAATTCACTTACTGATTTTAAGTTTATTTTATTGTGCTTTTGGTATTTTAGTTTTTATGTTATTATTTTTGAAAGTTTACTTTGTGGGCAACGACGAACTCTACAACAGTTCATACGTTGTTGAGATGGTTTTCCGTAGGACACATTTAAAATGTTATGTTTGTCAATCCTTGCTATGTCAGTTACAAGACCCTGGTTCCTCCTTGTTTAGTATTATTAATCTAGGGAAATTTAACTAAACCCAAAAGTCAACTAACCCCCAAAAAAATTGCAACAGTAGGTTTAATGGTATCATAGTCATCCGAAAATTGAGCTCCATAACATGTCCAAAATCCGCTTATATCAGCATGGAGTAATTTTATGAAAATTAGCTTTTAAAGTGTTCGTTCACCTCTTACTGCAATGTGTACCAAGGCACTCAAGTTGGTATATAGAACACATATTCAACAACAGTTTCACCGAAAATGATTCGAGTTGCACGTAATTAGTGGTTAAATGTTTTATGCAGCCCGCTCAACGTTGTACGTTTGGCAACATAGTACCCCCGAGTGTTGCGTGACCTTGCCTCGCGCATCTGGAGGGTTGGGCGAAAAGTATCCAGCCAAGCGCATGTGTATAGTCGTTTCAAATTTTCCGTCCACTACAATAGAAACCGTTTTATTCTTCACATTATAGCAATACATAAAATAGCAGGTCAAATAGAAATTAACACAAATACGTCAAATAGTTCATTTAACGCCGTAGTCTAATGTAACGACGTACCTGTAACAAGAAGAATTTTCACCATTGAAATTTTACTTGAGGTCTTTGTGAAAACCTGTTTGGCGCAAGTAACTTTATTTCTTAATTTGACAAAACTTTTATGATTATATTCCTTATCTTGACAAATACTATTATCATTTCACAAATTGAAGAGAAATATAAACACATTTCCAGTGAGTAGTTACAAATCTTGTATCTATCCGCTTGACCACACGCCTTCTGCACCACTTTCATTTGAACAAAGTATCTAGTCAGACCAAGCGCTCTCCCATCATTGATGTCTTCAGCCAACCACGCATCTTCAGTAACACCCCTCTTTCCAATGCCTGCTGGAGACGCAGCGCAGAGTTGGCAACATGGGTAACATGACATAGGGAAACCACCTCGAACAGCAAGTTGCGCGAATAAACTAAGGACACTTGATGGTATAGGCCGCGTAATATACACCCAAACATTGGTATTTAGGGTTAAACTTTAGATAGAGAACAACTTGCTAAAGAGGTGAACGGGCACTTTAAGGGGACATTATATAAAAGAAAATTACAAATTTAACAAATGCGAACATATCAACGTTAAATTGTGGACACACGTACATCAACACCTTATTATAACATGTCAATTGTTTCAAAAGTTTGCGACCTTTTTCCGACCATTTTTGACCACAAGCTGTCTTTTAATACAATAGGGCAGGCTCATGAAAAATAAATATTCCTCATAGTACCTTAAAACGGAAGGCCATTATCTAAAAATACGGGCTATATAATTTTTATATCTGAGAAGGGTATATTTTCAATTCTATTAGCATTTAAAGTTTGAAATTTGGAACTTCCAGCTCCGTAATTGAAAAACGGCTCGTGACGTCATAACTCTTGTAAACAACTGCCTCCTTGAAGTATTCTAATAATATCAACGATATTAAATTGGACATTTTACAATATCTAGGATGCAGAGACTTTACAACAATGTCTTTTATGCCACTGTTTTCTTCAGAAAATACATTTTGATACAGTATTTACCAAAACGTGTTTAAAATAATGCAATTATTTAACATATTGTTGTAAATTAATGTTGAGCAGTGTTCATTTACTAACTAGAAATAAACTTTGATTCAGTTAAAGTCTTATGAGAGCAATAATCAACTAAATTGTGGGATTTCAGTACTATTTGTATGATATAAAATGATTGTTTACAGAGTTATGACGTCAGAACCTTATAATCACGAGCAAGATAACGCAGGTCCGTTTCTGAGCGGGTTTTGACAGCAATATCTTTGACTTGCTGTTAAAGCGATGTTAATGCATCTTTCGAGCCGAAACCAATTATTTCCCGTTTATTTTAACTTGAGGTAACCAGTAAGCAAATAAAAAAAATGTGTGAGCCTTCCCTATTAAACCGTTCTCCAAAGGAGCTCAAGTACAATTCAGAAAGCAAATGATACAAAATAAAACCATGTATGGTAATTACAAGCTAATTGCACTGAATACGTCTCCATTTTGTGTGTTATTAATATTTAACTTGAATTTTAATTTATAAAAAACCAATACGTCAGCTTTGAAACTTGGTATTATGAACGTCTCTGGAAATTTGAAGAGAATTGTTGAGAAATGAATGCGTTCTCTTTCAATGAATCTTTCTCCTAGATCTTAAAAAGTGTTTATTTAAAATTCAATGGGAAATTAACATTGAAGTTTGCCATTAAAAATAACTTCCTGCCCAACTGGAATTCATTAGTTACGATTGTGTGTTTGTTTTTGCAAATGAAGCTGTCAGCTTTCAAATCAATCTTCTTTTCAAGATAGGGGCTAGGTGAACTCATTTATTTCTCAACCAAATCTCTTCAAATTTTTAAAATACGATCATAATTACTAAGGTTTAAAACTGATAAGCGGGGTTTATAAGTTAAAAATTATGTTTAATATTTGTTTTTAAGCAAAAACTAAAATTCCGCTCTTTTCGCTATAAAGAATTTTTTTCACTAAATCGATACGTGTTTATGTTACCATTACCATATCTAACACGCCTTTTTTAAATTTTATTTATTGTTTACTTCATGAAATTTAAAAGCCCTTTTGAAGCTTGGTAAAATTGTACTTACAAACTAAGGTTGCCCATCGACATCGATTAATCGATTAATAATCGATGTTGATGCAAATTTCCGACATCGATTTTTTTTACATAAATCAAATCGTTTTTTACACATAATAATAATAATAAATACAATCTGTACTCAGCTCGTAAAAAGGTAACAACACAATATCAACTTACCAGAATGTTTTATGATGAACAAAAAACGATTTTATTAGTTTTTCTTTTTAGTTTTAACATTGTTCCAGGAACTTTTTATTCGATGTCGATTATTTCAGGTTTGATGTCGATGTCGATGCTGTAATTTAACATCGATTTGGAACCTTATTACAAACAGAATGTGCTCAAAACACGGCACTACAATATTCAAAAACGTAAAGTGTACTATTGTGATGTAAAAGGATGGACTTTTCCATCTTTCACTTTGTATTGGAATTCGTGGTTTATGGACGCTCGAAGTGTGGCATCCTACATGTGTGCAACATCTATTGCCACAGCGTGATTGTCAGCGTTTTCGTCATTATTTCAATCGTGACTGCTAAGTCAGCAAAGGCCGGAGCGAGGCGAGGTTTGCGCCACGCGACGGACGGGGAGTCTCACCGAAGGAGCCAAGCAAGATGGTTGTCCGGTAGGTTCGTGAGACAAGGAGGCCGTGGCCGCCGTGGAGGGCTGACCCCGCGAGGGAAGATGTGGTGGAACGGGGGAAGCATGTCCTAGCGGCCTGGGCGAAGATTGAGGGTACGTGGGTGACGAGCGGAGGAGAACGATATGGACGTGGCAAGAGGACGGACGGATCTGAGGTCGAAGACGCGGACACGGACAGGCGATTGGAGGACAAACGGGTGGACGGTTGCCAGCTGGAAATGCGGTAATGAGGTATAGAGCACTGGCCCTCGTTTGAATAGGTGGAATGTGCCCATCAGGCTGATTTTGACCATAGTCAGGTTCGCCACGCTAAAGCCACGTATAGGATAAGTGTATGTAATAATAAATATGGTTCCTCAAGATTCGAACCAAGGGTCTTGTGATTCAACATAACCTAGATTCCCTGTTCTCCTCAGTCTTGCCAAGGAACCCGCATGTGCGAGTTCACGTATGTCGAGAGAGTGTTATGTCCCCAGTAAAACCTTGAGACAGCCGACCAGAACGTGGGTTCGAGTCCCGTACCAGGGTGGTAGGGACAAGGGTGGGTTGGCGCTTGATCTCGCTACATGACAGAAATGGTGGAGGCTGCCGGATCCAATTTGCTTTATGACAAATTGGTTTATCACAGGACATGGTTTTGTGACAAATTGCTTTATGACCTAACAAATGGTGGAAGTGCCTGCGCCGTTGCAAAACTTAGTTTTGTTGTATTTAAACTACCCAGATCAGGCAGTTTTTTTCCTCTCTAAATTCATTCTTGTATTTGAATTATTATATCGTGGCCATGAGTCTTTGCTAGTCTGTCTATGTGGGTCGGGAAGTGTTCATTCATCTCTGTGCTGTTTTGCTGTGTGTGCGGTGGCATCGCGTTTCTGTTGACGTCATTAGTTCTTATGGAGTCATGAATTTTTCCTAGAGAACATTTTACAAGGTACTGTTTAAAAAGTCCATGCTATGTTTTGCGTAATTCATGTGGATAGGTACTGTTAACTAGGTTTTCATGTGTGGCTCGCAAGTGATGTTTCCTGTTGTGAACTTAGGATTTGGTCAACGGGAGGGCGGTGCTGTTTTTGCGATATTCCACGTTTTAGCTCACGGCGGTGAATGATGTGTTTGTGTGTATTTGTGTGTGTATGTGTGAGCGTGTTCTGTCGTTTCGTGGATTGGGCTTTGTCATGCTTGCGCGATGAGCCTCATTACAGGTGCAGTGGGCGACGTGATTGGCTCGGCGTAGCATCGTCGCGCTGGCCCTCACTGTGTGGCGGAACAGGCTGATGTGTTTGCTCGTCTCTCTCTTGATATGTCGAGTATTGTTCTGTTCTATATGTTTTTATCTCCCTTTTTCTTTCTTGTTCGGTTCTTGTGAGTGTTGCTTGTGGTTTTCGTCAGCACAAGTAGTTGTTTATCGTGTTGACTTGTTGACAAAATGGCTGGATGATGTTGTTTTCGTAGTGTGTTGATTATGTTCGTGTCAACACGACGTTGTGTATTGTTTATCGTGTTGATTTATTGTCAACATGGCTGGATGTTCTTTTTGAAGTTTTGTTGATTGTGTTCTTTGTCAACATAAAGCTGCGTGGTTCGTTCATCGTGTTGACTTATTGTCAACATGGCAAGATATGTTTTTTGTCTCGAGGTGTGTTGATGCTTTTGCTGTCGACACGACATTGCCGTACTTGCTTGTACGTGTGGTATTGGGTGGCTAGTTTTTTTTTTTTGGTGTGTACACGATTGCACGCTAAAGTTCGTTGTGAGATGCGTCGGCGGTATTCTACTAGGCCTATAGAGTGGCGGATCGGATTGTTTGATCGGTGGTCTGGTACCTTGATGTATGCACAGGGGTGGTTTTCTCTAGTGGGGATGTCCGTAGAAGTGTTAGGTTTAAGACTAGTTCGTTATGGCGTGGCTTTGTCACGTTATAGATTTATTCGTCGTCTCTCTTCTCCTCTCTGCGGGCGGGGTGGAGGAGAGGGAGGGAAGAGGGTTCGGAAGATGATTAGTTTTATTTAATTACTAAAGAATCTTATTAGATTAGGTTTAAGGATTGATGGACATTCCCGGTGTTTCTCTTTGCTTTGCGGCCCCTTGGCGTTGAGTTTCACAGTCGATAGCTTTGTGTGCATTGAGTGTACTGGACTCTTGGTCGACCTCGTAGATTTGTCACTTTGTGTGATGATGCTCGTTTTGTTATTTAGCGGTTGCCATATGGTTATTTAGTTCCAATTGTCATCACAGGAGCAAGTTATTTCATTGTTTCAGGTCGGTTTTGTTCAAATCGATTTATGTCATTCACATTCACGTATAACGTGGTGAATTCATCAGTTTGTTCACGCGTGTCGTGACACGTCACGCGTGATTCTTGGCTGTACGTAGGAGGGAGTGTGAGGAAGACATAGTTTCACTATTGTGCTGACGACTGTCGTCATGACTCACTACTGTCTGCAGCGCTTCTCGAAGCGGTCTTGTCTGTCGCACATTGTTGTTAACATACGGTCGCGCTGCCAAGGTCACTTGTCGTCAGCTGTTCTGTATGACACGAGGCATATGATGAAACCTACCCACTGTCTGGGGCGGTGGATCTGGAAATCGGCAGGGACAAGGGTAGGTTGGCGTGTAGGCAATTTGTGGGCAATTTGTGTAGGCAATTTCAGGATGATCGGTTTATATTTGTTAAATTAAAATTTTGTCATTATATTAAAGACCATACTGTCCGCTTAAAAGCTTATTTTCTTAAAATTATCTCTTGCGGATTATTGTAATTTTCCCTATATCATACATAGATAAAGTCAAGTTCCAAAATAGAAAAAACCACCCCGAACCGGGTATCTAGCCCAAGTGCTTCTGCATTGGAATCAGGACTAAACTAAACCCACTAGACCAACGAGCCACACAACGCGCTCAAGTGTGTGGAAACACTGAAACTCACCGTAAGCATAGAGGTCGGCCCAGGCGTAGCTCCAGCCACCGCTCCCGGCTCGGACTCGACAAGCGACCATCCATGTCTTATGGCCCGTCACCTTCAGGGCGACCCCGCAGTCCCCCGCCCCCAGACCCCGGCCGCTGTAGCTGTAGTCGGTGAGCTCAGAGGTCAGATGGACAGAGTTGGCCTGGGACAGATACCCCCGACTAAGATCCAGCAGTGGACCTTCCTTGTCACTATTGTCCCACCACGTGAACTGACACCCGGCCAGGGCTACGTCAGAAGAGCAGGAGAAGATGACAGTCTGGGGGGCTTTGGATACCCGCACGTAGTCCGGGGCCATGTCGAGGCTGTAGGACGCCACCCCTGAGACACAGAACAAACACAATTATGTGTCTTTGCAATACAACTGATACCCGGCCAGGGCTACGTCAGCAGAGCAGGTGAAGGTGACAGTCTGGAGGGCTTGGGATACTCGCCCGTAGTCCGGGGCCATGGTGAGGCTGTAGGACGCCACCCCTGAGACACAGAACACACACAATTATGTCACTTTGCAATACAACTGACACCCAGCCAGGGCTACGCCAACAGAGCAGGTGAAGGTGACAGTCTGGAGGGCTTGGGATACCCGCACGTAGTCCGGGGCCATGTCGAGGCTGTAGGACGCCACCCCTGAGACACAGAACAAACACAATTATGTGTCTTTGCAATACAACTGATACCCGGCCAGGGCTACGTCAGCAGAGCAGGTAAAGGTGACAGTCTGGAGGGCTTGGGATACCCGCACGTAGTCCGGGGTCATGGTGAGGTTGTAGGACGCCACCCCTGAGACACAGAACAAACACAATTATGTGTCTTTGCAATACAACTGATACCCGGCCAGGGCTACGTCAGCAGAGCAGGTGAAGGTGACTGAGACACAGAACAAACACAATTATGTGTCTTTGCAATACAACTGATACCCGGCCAGGGCTACGTCAGCAGAGCAGGTGAAGGTGACAGTCTGGAGGTTTTGGGATACCCGCACTGGGTCCGGGGTCATGGTGAGGTTGTAGGACGCCACCCCCGAGACAGAACAAACACAATTATCAAGCTTCACAGCACCTTATGACACAAGTATGTTGTCATTGGGCTATCTACATGACGCACCCTAATTCACGGTCTATTAGACAAACATTAATCATTAGCAAGGTCTGTAAATCCCCTGGCGGGGGCTCGTCGAACTCTCAAGTCAGGTCGTCCCATCCATGGTCCCATCCATTTCCACAATGTTAAAAATCACGTTATTCAAATGAGAGAATCATTCAGTAAAACAAATGGATCAGTCAAAACCAATTCTGGCTCAAAACAGCATCTCATCTAATTGAAACAATTTATTTATTCTTAAAGTCCATCTATATTTTTAAGTGAAGTATTATGAAATCAAATATTGCATAAAAAATAAGAAGATATAAGTAATAAAGCAGTTTTTGTAGTGGGCCCGAGAATGGCGATTTTCGTGCCCATGAGAAGACCTTACTTTGAGGTTTACCGAACCTGCATCAGGGGATCGAAGGACGTTGGATCATTAGCTTTAAACATTTCGTTTCTACTATGAGCGGACAGCCTATTAACAGGTTATTTTGAAAGAACGGCCCTATCTATAGATAAGAAATACATAGTGAAAGCCAAA
>OX246747.1:13118879-13121379 GCA_945910005.1 Isoperla grammatica
GTGGAAAAGGTGGAACGTTTTCATGTTGACAGTGTTCCGTCACCCTACTTATTGCATCTGCATCGAGCCAAAATGTCCCCCGCCCAACTATCATGTTTGCACATAAACGGAGCCGAGACGAAGGACTCGACTTTCATTCGAAATCACACGCGGGAGTATTTTCACCATCTTTTCTCGAGCCCTGGTGACAACAACCTCGATGTCCCACAACTGTTCTCGGACCTACCTCAACTAACCGATGAAGACAAAACACGCCTGGACGCCCCCCTTACAGCGGCCGAGCTGACAACTGCTCTCCAACAGCTTTCTGTGGGGAAATCCCCTGGCCTTGATGGATTAACAGTTGAATTTTATCGTCACTTTTGGAACCACTTGCGTGATTTTTTTTATGCTGTTGTAGACGTAGCTATACAATCTGGTTCGTTACCACGGTCAATGCAGCTATCCGTACTTGTCCTTGTCCCCAAGAAAGGTGACAAGCGTCAGTTAAAGAATTGGAGACCCATATCGCTTTTAAATACCGACTATAAGATTGTTTCGAAAAGTTTATCAAACAAACTCAATTCAGTGCTACCAAAAATCATTCATTCTGATCAAACTTTCTGCGTGGAAGGGAGATCGATTTTCTCAAACTTGCACTGTATGCGGGACGTTATAGATTATTGTAATCGACGCCGCTTACCCCTCGCCATTGTGTCACTTGATCAGACCAACGCCTTCGACAGAGTGGAGCACAACTATATTCATCAAGTGTTAAAGGCGTTTGGTTTTGGCGATCGTTTTTTATCCATCATTAAAACATTATACACTAATGCGCGTTGTGCAATACGCGTCAACTCCACACTAACGCCTCCCTTCCCTATTACACGGGGAATCCGCCAAGGAGACCCGATTTCTGGTCTCCTCTATACAGTGTCTGTAGAGCCCTTTCTCCGTCTTTGTCGTACAAAGTTAGCTCCATATGGCCTACAATTACCCACCTATAACAAGCCAATTGTTACATCGGCCTATGCTGACGATTGCTACGTACTTCTTACAGACAATACAGGTTTTCTCCATCTTGAAAATGTATTAGATGCGTACAGTCTTGCGTCTGGGGCGAAGCTCAACCGTGATAAGACGGTAGGTTTGTTTGTTGGCCCGTGGACTCAACGAACCGACACCCCTCTCAACTACTCGTGGCGAACCGACGGTCTGCACGTGTTGGGGGTATTTCTGGGGAACACGACGGCATGGGAAGCACAAAACTGGACTGGTCTAACAGGTAAAATTCAAAACTGCGTTGATAAATGTGCACAGAGGAAAATTGCATCGACAATTCGAGGGAGGCGAATTATAGCCAATCAATTGTTTGGTTCTAAACTTATTCATGTTCTGACGGTCCTTCAACCACCAAATGGTTTCATTGACAATGTCCACAGGATTCTCATTAAGTACGTGTGGGGAGGCCGACACTGGTTGCATCAAAACAATGTCTTCGCTGAACCTACTGTTGGGGGAATTGGTTTAACCCACATATACTCACGAGTAATGACATTTCGAGTTCGTTTCCTCGTCAACTATTTGTCACACGAGGCGGAGCGAACAGCCACACATCATTTGCACGAGGTCAACTTCCAACAATACTCCCCAACTGTCCATGACTTAATTCTACAACCAATAAGAACGGACTGGCTGGGACGAGTACAACCATTTTATAAGTCAGTGTTACAGGCGTGGGACTTGATATGCCCTGCCGCAAACACTTCCCTACAAGAAGTTCTCCGCGTACTGGACACGACAAATCGAAGGAAGTTGTACCTAACGTGTAAAAAGAAGATACTGCCTGGTTCACAGTTACGCAGGACGTCGGTTTTGGCCGATGTTCCAGTCCTTTGGTCCGCCATCTACGCCCTGCCGACGGCAGGCGGTGACGGTGACATTATGTGGCGGCTTCTGCACGACGCGGTCCCTACCCCCGTTCGTCTCCATCGCTGGGGCCTTCGTGACTCTCCGACGTGTCCACGGTGCGACGAGGTAGGCACGACTTTGCACGTTTTCTTCGAGTGTCGACGCGTTTCTCCCCTGTGGGAATACGTCGACCTCATCACCTGTCGCCTTCTGCGGATACGTCAGGTGACTTTCCAACAACGTCTAACCCTATTTTCGTGTCCCGGTGATTCACGGTCTGCGAATCTGAGCAACTACCTGAACGTACTCGCCATTTCAACGATACTCCGGACCCTGCACAATGACGACCATCCACCGTTTCTGGACATTTTTCAACACAGACTAAATTACAGGTTGAATATAGAATATTTAAATGCAGTGCGTACGAACACTTTGGATATGTTCCACGCACTGTGGCAACACAAACACGTGCTTTGTTAAGTCTGAATGATCTTTCCTTGTTTTATCCATTTTATTTGTCCTGCTTCATAAAATTTATCACGTTGTTTTCGTACCAAATATTTTAAACCCTTTAATTTAACACCTTGTTTTTGTACCTAATGTTTTGAAA